>LPNX010010846.1:107252-176359 GCA_001517045.1 Pseudotsuga menziesii | reverse complement strand
AAAGTGTGCTATCTGAGTATTCTAGCCCAGCTATGGCTCGTATCGAGTGGATCTCCACCTGTATGAACTACTGGGCTAAACGAATTACCAGTTGTCAAGATGAACCAGTTTGGAGTGGATTGGGTTGTGAGCTGAGAATGGGTAGGAAGGAGTAAATGAAGTTAGCTACTTGTTATGGGACTGCTGGGGACACAGGTAATGGGGGCCACGAGAGTAGTTGATCGTTCTGCAAAATGTAAAGGGTACGCTCTATCTATTGTAAAGTAAGTTGTTTCACCTTTCTGTATGTAGTGTCAATAGTAACGCGTCTTTGATGAAGGCTGTTGGAATGAAAATGAATGAAACCTAAGCTAGTGAATTTAGCACAATAAAGAGAGAGTAAAGGAAACATGAATAATGAATAATATCTTTACTCTCTCTTTATTGTGCTAAATTCACTAGCTTAGGTTTCATTATTCATTGCATTTTCAACCTATATCATACTCTAAGATGAAATGGTTGGTTTTATAGTCTATCTACCATTGCCACTTCATCATGTTCCTTTTACTCTCTCTTTATTGTCCTAAATTCACTAGCTTAGGTTTCATTATTCATTGTAATATATATATATTACAATGAATAATGAAACCTAAGCTAGTGAATTTAGCACAATATAGAGAGAGTAAAAGGAACATGATGAAGTGGCAATGGTAGATAGACTATAAAACCAACCATTTCATCTTAGAGTATGATATAGGTTGAAAATGTCACTCACACGACTGTTGAAAGAATGCATGTATGATAAATATAAAGATGGCTAGGTAATGGCACAAATAAACTATAAGACCACCATTTCATCTTAACATAGCACAAATTCGTTTTCCGTCACATATATAAATGTGAAGGACGAGTGTAGCTTAAAAAAACATATTGGCAAAACTTTTAACTGATCGAAGATTCGATGACGGTTGCATAGCCATATGGTTATAATAGGTTGAAAATGTTACTCACACGACTATTGAAAGAATGCCTGTATGATAAATATATTAGCTAATGGATGGGTTCGCTGGAATATATGCATCGTCATATCATATCATATCATTTTCCTCAAGCAGCGGTTTCCTGATATGATATAAATATAAAGGTGCGACTTACTGTGTGTAATAAAGGAGCGAATTCATGCTTGTGTGCGAAGCTGCCATCATTTGGAATGTACAGCTATTGGAAGTGAGTTCTTACGTTGTTTTCAAGGCAGAAGGCGTCGATGTCCACATTGCCCAAATTGGATTATCATTATGGAGCCACCAGCTGTTTGTATTTTAGTGTTGTGCAAAATGTACAGAGTTGTTTGTATTTTACTGCTGTGCAAAATGTGCAGAGGTGAAGGACGAATTATGGATGGTTGCATACTTGTAGCAAGGAGAAAAGGACCCCTGCATTGTGAAGATTACACAAAGGTTGGGATATCCGTGAAGCTGAAAATCGTAGCTCCCACAACTTCTATTTATAAAAGTTGTATCAGCTTTTACATGTGGAATCAAACAGCCCATCTCCCCTTCTTCTCCTTTTTATAAACAACTTTTAAAACTTTCTGGTACTTAAGTCCAAAATCCGACCATAAGAAACAAACAAAGAAGCATACTATCATCTATGAGTTCCAAAACATCTAATATTCCCAAGTTCAACCAGAGAATATCCCAGAATCTATAACCAAGAGAGAAAAAAACAAAAAAGGAAGGTGAAGAAGAGCTACAAGCCTCCTACAACACTTATCTGCATTTCGATGAATATTACTTAGGCAGCTAAAGCAAAAGTCGTTTTGTTGTGTCCTTTTAATAAAACACTACGATCCACTAGTGGAAAAGGGAGCCACTAATTTATGAATGAAAAGATAATGTTGATCAACTAGTGACATATACAAGTCTTTATAGAGATAATGTTGATCAACTAGTGAATCTTTTCATTTATAATTACTCTTACATTTGTTATGTTCTTTAGTGAAAAGCGTAGAGTCGGTCACACGGACTAACTCTTGTCATAGTGTAGAACCATAAAAAATTATATCTTAACTCGCCATGGAGTCGTTTAACTTGACCATTCCCCCATTTCTAGGAGATAATCAATTTCCATCAACATTAAAGCGAGATAGATAGCTTTGAATACCCCTATTCATGATCGAATGACTTTTCACTGTGAAGCCTCCAATGATCGACGACATAAAGACAAAAGCCCCTCATTTTCATCTTTCTATGTCTCATGGGTGTGCTATTGGGAAGTCATGCTATCCTTCCTTCCTGTCTCATACAGGTGCTTTAAAACTCTAAGGAACTGTGTTCTACAGGCTCAAAGGGGAGGGAGCGTTCTGGGAGAATGGCGGGTAAATACATAGTACCCGACAACATCATACGATAAAAATGAAACTTCAAACTGAATCTAATTTAATAAACACTCAATCGAATTTGGTAAACTTAAGATTCAAATAAATGAGATTCATGCCTTTCATTTGCATATTAAATTAAGCTAATAACATAGTCTAAATGTTCCCTCGAGTTATCCCCAATACAATCAACATAATGGATTAATATCTCGTGTCATCCTAGGATCTATTTACTATGGAGAATGACATGCCCATTTCAGCATAATATATAACATGGAATCCATTTTGGGCTAGAAACAGATCAACCCATATCATTAGTTTCCTGTTTGGAGTGATTGTTATGGTCAAGCCATCGAATCCTTCGAATCTAAATTCCACATCGCTCAGATTCTCTCCAACCTGTGTAGTCCAAGACTTCAACAAATGCCGAAGGTAAATTTAAGGTTGGGCATTTGGAAACCCCCAATCATTCCATAGTATGTCTTGGATTCTTTGCAATCCCACCATGGACTGGGGGAAGGAAACAACAATTGTTTCTCTTCTGCAAAACCAAGGGAGAAGTAGCTTAAACCACTTACGGATATCGATTTGGGCAGGCTCAGCCAAAGAAGCATAATGCAAGGTGGACAAAGACTTGAGATTTAAATACCATTAAATTTTACATCTTCCTTTTGAGTGCTAGATATGTTAACAACCCATCACCATTCAATACTAATAGAAAACAAGAAATGAGACGAAACAAGACCAGTTCACTTAGAAACTGAAAGTCGTTTCCGAAGAAAACGTCTCGAGAAACGATTCATTTTTGAAGAAACAGTTTTTCAACTTTAGAAATGAAAAATGGCTGTAGAAAATGTCAGTTTTTGTCACGTTGTCATTTCTATTGCATTTTTTCTCAAAAAGGTGAACTATCGTCACGTTTCTCATAACATCGTCGAGAATCTAGCATAAAGCCATCCCAAAATTCTTCAAAAAAAATATACAACCATCATAGGGACTGATAGATTTCTTTGAAAGATGATTTGCTTCGTTGTTGAATTATCTGTAGATGTGTTTGAACATAATATGTCCAAAATGATCAATTAAGAATTTTACTGTGTATAACCAGTTATCCAAAATAAGCAATAGAATTGAGTAATATCCATTAGCCCAATCAATCAAGAGCTTCGAATCTCCAACAATCATGCTAGAGTTGATATTTCTGATTTTGGCACAATAAAACGATCCCCATAAAGTCAAGAGTTCTACATGAGTATTAGTACCAAAACCTGCTCCCATCCACAAATTTATTACATGATTGGGAGAAAGCCTTAACAACATTCCATCCCCACAAAGGCCTCTCTGTTTCGCACCATAAAAAAAATCCAACAATTTGATTAGAAGGTAATACAAGGTAAATTGGTTTTCTAATATCACCTTCTCATTACTCTTCACACATTGCAAGAAGACTGGTTTTACTTTTACAAAATTCATATGTACATTTACCTGCATATCTCAAAAAATCCCAGAATTCCGAGCTTTCCAAACTTCCCACATCACAGAGAAAGGAAAACTAAATAAATGTGTTTTAGTAAAACACCAATTTTTCAGGTTTTCGTCCAAAGTTTAAAATAAACAACAATTATCAAAGGAAAAATTGTTTTCCAACAAATCCCAGGCCCGTTGAAAAAAAATACAATCACCAAATAAATGGTCCATAGTCTCAGAATAATCCTTGCAAAGAAAACAACGATATAGACCAATGAAACCCCTCTTTTGCAAATAATCTCAAGTGCAGATATTTTTATGCATGTACAACGAAACAAAACGCTTTATCTTTAAAGGGTTCGAGCCCTTCCAAACCACATTTGTCCACCAAGTTGAACTATCTTCCCATTGATTCTACAATATCAAATTACAAGCCAGATTTGTTGTAACCTTGTTGTCTTTTTTATTATGACTCCATATGATCTTATCCATTCATCCTTTAACATAATACCAATCTTCAATCATTTTTTAACAAAATTATTCCACTCATCTTCGACCCTTCCAGAGAGACTGATATCGCTAGCAGACAACCACTTCAACATGATTTCCCTGTAATTTCCAACAACTTGCTTGAGAACAAAAATATTCTTACAATAAAGCTCGTCCAATAAATAAATAAATAAAAGATAATTACCAGTCATACCTAGAAAAGGATCAATCCCTAAGAAAGATTGAATACCATGTCCAATACACAAACATATCGAATGATTAAGGATAGAAAAATCCTTTACTAAACTCCTCCAATGCAGGAGGCAAAACTAGAATTTAACTTCCCTTGTCTCAACCACAAATTCACCTCTTGTAAGTGTAAATATTTGTCTTTCACCACAAAACCCCACAAACCTCTGCCAGACAAAACTCACCAAAGAGTTTTCATGCATAAAGCAGTATTAAACCATCTGAGATCCATTATACCTCAACCCCCTAAACTCTTTGGTTTGGACAAACTCTCCAAAAAAGATAAATTAAATTTGCTATAATTTAAATTTCCATCCCAAAGGCAATGAAAGACCTTACCTCGGATCAAAGAAACAATGGACTCTGGAATATAGAATATAGAAAAAACAAATCACTGGAATACTCCATAGAATTGAATAAACCAACACCAATCTGCCCCCTATTGACAAATATCTGAAAGACCAAGAACAATATCTTCTTTGAATTCTCTGAACCAATCAGAACGAAACTTCCTTTGTATACCCATTTGGTTTCAGATGAAAATCTAAATACTTAAAACCTTCATCAATGTTGTTCATCTTAAAAGGGAAAATATTCGGCAGATGAAACATCGCATCCTCCTTCTCACAAGAAGCCACAAAAAAATACTTTTGGTGACTAATAGCTATACATGATGCTTCAAAGAAAATTGACGTAATTTCTTGAAAACAATTCCATTCTTGAATCCTACCTTCCCACATATGACCATATCATCTACAAATAGTAGATGCGAAATAAAAATATTTCCTTTAACTTTAATTCCACTGAAAAAATGGTGAAAGACCCATTTATCATAACAACAAATCTGGTTGAAGTAATACAAGCCATTATCCAATTTGTAATTTCCACATCCAAACCCACTTGAACAAAATAAACCTCAAATAAGCCCAATCAATTATATCGTATTCTTTGATGAGATCTAGTTTGAGGATGAAGGAATTTAGATTTTTCTACTTGACAGAATGAAAGACCTCTCGTGCTAGTCCCATTGCATCCAGAATTTGATGATTTGAGAGAAAGTAGAATTGCTCCTTAGAAATACAATTTCCCAAAATAGGTTTCATTCTTTCAGAAATGATCTTTGTAATAATTTTATAAAGAATATTAGAAAGAGATATATGACGAATCACAATAGTCATTGAAAGAATCAGGCCTATATTTTTTAGGAATGAGAGTGATATAGGTTGAATTTAAATTTGGAGGAACAATACCCATTCTTCTAGTTTCATCTACAACTTTGGTAGTAACTCCTGCCCCAAAATATCAATGAACTGGAGATAAAACTCAACCGTACGGACCTAGATTTTTATCCTTCCCAAATAGATTAAGAGTCTTTAAAACGTCTTCGAGTTCAATCTTCTTACCAATATCTCTGCAATCTTTGTCATTGAAGAAATGAGGAAAGTTTTTTATAGTCTTTAATTGACTTTCTAACCTTGGAAAACTAGAATCATAATAGATCTCCTTGAAATGATTCATCGTTGCTACTTTGATAGCTTTTTTATTGCTGCAAAATCTTATTATTCTCATTCTTCGCCTTCCAAATAGTGTTTTTCAACCTTTTTTTATTTGCATATTGATGGAGAAATTTAGTATTATTGTCGTCATCTTCTAACCAAACAACTCTACTTTTTTGTCTCCATGTTTCTTCTTTTTATCTAAATAATTTAAGTTTTTCCAATTCCAACTGTAAAAGCCTTTCTTTTCTATCCACAGAAAATAAGTCTTCATCCATTAAACCAACCAGTTTTGGATGTTTGAATCAATCTATAACAACAATCTTTCATTTAATGTCTTCTTTTCATTTTCCCAATTTCAAAAAATATCTCCATTTTCTTGCACAAAACTTTTAAAACCCTCCTCTTCAAGCCACACTGTATTAAATTTGAAAGGATACTGAACAAAACTAATGTCACAATCCATCTAGAGAAAAATATCCTTATGGTCTGGAATCAAAGAGGCATATGACCAACTTAGACCAATATTTTCCAATCACTTCACACAACTCCTCCAACATAAAAAATATATCCAGTCTTTTGGCTATTCCTGCTTTACCACAACGTCCATTAGACCAATTCGAAACCAAGACATTTGGGACATTATCGACCAATTGTTTCTCCTCAAAATTTGATAAAAATAAATCATTTAAGGGATACTTTTTATTTCCTGCACCCCATAATTACTTCATAGATAATATTAAATTAAAACACCGATTCAAATGCAAAAGCAATCATTCAACAACTTAGATTGAAACAATTTGTCCCTAATAAAATTTATTTATTTATACAACTTATAAATATTTAAAATCTTAACTTTACTTTGAAAACCTTTAAGTTTACCTTCCAGCGTAATACCTGCAAAAGTAGAGAAAACATTCATCTTAGTAATAGAAAGATTCCAAGCCACTAAGGTACCCCGATAAGCCAATGGAATCAACAACACACACCCTCCATTGTGGTTTAATATTCAAAAAATAATTACAAGCTTCAACAAAATTAGACATAGTATCTTGTAGCATGACAACACTTGTATTTGTAGATGATCAATGCATGGGAGATTGACTAGCATGAAAAAAGGTGAATCAATGTTTTGGAAAACATGGAGAGAGAAAAAGTAAAAAGAAAAATTTTTAAAATGGTTTTTATTTAATAGAGGAGATGGCATCATTTCCCATGTCTTTAATTGAGTGGAAGGAGTTTTTTTTTTAAGGGCCATATTAAAAAGAGATACACTTAGGTTTTTCAAAAGGTTATTGTTATTTTTATTGTACCCGTCGATAGGTAGTGTACAGTAGTAATGGATATCTAGTTAACCCATATTAGTTCATACATTGTCCAATAAATTTATCACAATTATGCTAAGTTTTAGATTAGAAATCATTTATTTTTATTTTTTTTAAATAAAGACAATTTATGTCTCATGCAATTCGAGGAAAATTTTAGGGTGTTATTGTCGGACTAATGGCGACCTTCTTTCTTTTAGAAAAAAATTATTAATTATCTGACATGTAGTGCCACCTCTACCTCATCGGTGTCACGGCCATGGCTTCCATCACCTGCACCATCGCCATGTCTAACTCATCGCTGTCACGACCATGGTTTTCACCGCCTGTGCCAGAGCCAGGTGTCTAATGCCATCGTTTCCACCCCTAGACCACCACCCGCCTGCACCTTCTACCTTCTCACCTATAATTTCATCCAATTCATCGAATTCATCTTTGTCTCCTACACTGTATGCCTTCTCATAATCAAATTCATCTAATTTAACTCTTTCATTCAACTTTGTCCTATTGCAAGAAACATTGATTTATCTCTTCTCTTCATTATGAAAAATATCCAATGCTATGTAGGAGATCCAGGCGATTCAACCAGACAGATTATGTAGGAGATACGCGAGATTCAACCAAACAAAGTGTTTTTATTAATGAAAATTCCAGGAAGGAAGTAATTTTCTTTTGTACCTTCATATGCTCTGGCTCTATAAAAAAAGCCAAAACAGTTGCCACCAGCAGTTCGAATCCGACGATGACTATATTGTTGCACCTATGGTTAGAAAACTAGGAGAAAAGTTTCATATTATGCAGGACTCTGACTTATGCTACGAAAATAATATGTATGAGGGATATACAAAGGATTCTTGTTGATATCAACTAGATTTTTTACTGCCTCCCAACCTCTTGGTTCTAGTGGGTTCTATTAAACCAAATTCATTGGTTCGGTTAAACCTAATATTTTGCTTCACATCTTTAATAGGAAACTGTGGTTGTTCTTCTACTAAAGAAGTATAATTTGGGACTGTTTATATATCGTGTTACCCGATGGTGCATTCAGTGTTGTTACTTCTTCTTTTTTTTCTTGGAGTTCTTTGACTACCACTGGCATTTCTTCAGCTTCTACAAGCTAAATTCCTTTCTTATGGCATTTTATTCTTCCTCCATCCCACATGCTTCTTCACAAATGGTTGCATTGCGTTTGATTTCAAAGGTATAATTTCTAGACTTTAGTTTATATTTATTCAAATAAGCCTTCCAAAAACAAGGGATACTTCTTAGAACAAGAACATTTTTTCTATGCTTGGTAGTATATTACTAATCTATTTAAGCAACTAGTTAGTATGTCGAATTAACTATACTTTAGGAATGAAATGTAAGATGTTTTTATGATAATATAAATATGCAATTTAACATGCAAACATGGAAAATTGACCTTTAGTTTGCTCATGATTCCAAAAGCAAGATGAAATGAACGTTTTTTTAGGTATTTCTTGTTTCTGGGGCAGCGGGGTCCGTCAGATGTATGCAATGTGGGTACGCGTTGGATGTAGAATTAAATTACGCATGCAATGAGCTCCCCCCCTTGAAGTTTGAGTAAAAACACAAGGAGATATGTTGAAAATACGAACAAAAAAAGTAGTTTTCTTTTATGATTGACTCATTTTATTGAAATTCTATTGGTTCTTGAATTACAACTCACAAAATTTATTGTTGGCGCGTTTTCTTATAAGGCCCATTTTAGACCCCAAATTTCCTCTAATGGATAGAAAAATCCTTCAATAAACTCCTCCAATGCAAGAAGCAAAACTAGAATTTAACTTCCCTTGTCTCAGCCACAAACTCACCTCTTGTATGTGTAAATATTTGTCTTTCACCACAAAACCCCACAAACCTCTATCAGAAAAAAATCGCCAAAGAGTTTTCACACATAAAGCAGTATTAAACCATATGAGATCCATTATACTCCAACCCCCTAAACTCTTTGGTATGGACTGTTAAATTTTCATATGCTAAGCTAGATAATTAGTATTTCATTTCAATTTCATAACAAAAGCATATAAACAGGATCAATGAAATATAGACAAGCACAACCATACAAAAGGAACACAAGAATTTATCCTGGGAAAACCCTAAAGCGAAAAACCTAGCAAAAGCTTCCTCAATATAGATAAAAGGTAGAACCAAAAAAGAGATCAAAGACTTATCCTCGTCCTTCTCCAGCTACTCCTCACTCCTCCACTAATGCACTACACAAGTGAGAGTGTGTGTTCTAAATGAGGAGCGCCACACCTCTATTTATATTCATCTGTTCACTTTAATAATTAAATCAGACATGTAGGCTCGAGTTAATCATGTAGGATCGAGTTACACATGTAGGCTCAAGTAACCACACTGGGGTGCTAATGACCCACCTTTACAATTAGAGGGGACTACCTCATGAATCTTATTATTTCTTCCGATTAGAAGCATCGGGGTACAAAGTAATACAAGTGGTTCTCCTGGTAGGACAATCAGGGACCACAAAAAGATACATATAGAATATTCTTCAAAGTTACAATATTTCAACAAGGACAAACTCTCCAAAGAAGATAAATGAAATTTGCTATAATTTAAATTTCCATCCCAAAGGAAGTGAAAGACCTTACCCCGGATCAAAGAAACAATGGACTCTGGAATATAGAATATAGAATATAGAAAAAACAAAACACTGGAATACTCTGTAGAATTGAAGAAACCAACACCAATTTTCCACCTACTGACAAATATCTGAAATACCAAGAACAATTTCTTCTTTGAATTCTCTGAACCAATCAGAACCAAACTTCCTTTGTATACCCATTTGGTTTCAAATGAAAATATAAATAATTAAAACCTTCATCAATGTTTTTCATCTTAAAAGGGAAAATATTCGATAGATGGAACTTTGCATCCTCCTCCTTACAAGAAGCCACAAAAAAAGACTTTTGGTGACTAATAGCCATACATGATGCTTCACAGAAAATTGACATAATTTCTTGAAAACAATTCCATTCTTGAATCCTACCTTCCCACATATGACCACATCATCTACAAATAGTAGATGCAAAATAAAAATATTTCCTTTAACTTTATTTTCTTTTATCTTTATTTGGTATTTTGCATTCTTGATAACTAAACTTAAAAATTCAATAGCCAAAATGAAGAGGTACGGTGAAAGTGGACAGCATTGTCTAATACCTCTATTGCCACTGAAAAAAATGGTGGAAGACCCATTTATCAGAACAACAAATCTAGTTGAAGTAATACAAGCCATTATCTAATTTGTAATTTCCACATCCAAACCCACTTGAATCAAAATAAACCTCAAAAAAGTCCAATCAATTATATCATATTCTTTGATGAGATCTAGTTTGAGGATGAAGTAATTTAGATTTTTCTACTTGACGGAATGGAAGACCTCTGATGCTAGTCCCATTGCATCCAGAATTTGATGATTTGAGAGAAAGCAGAATTGCTCCTTAGAAATACAATTTCCCAAAATAGGTTTCATTCTTTCAGAAATGATCTTTGTAATAATTTTATAAATAATATTAGAAAGAGATATATGAGGAATCATGATAGTCATTGAAAGAATCAAGCATGCATTTTTTAGGAATGAGAGTGATATAGGTTGAATTTAAATTTGGATGAACAATACCCATTCTTCTAGTTTCATCCACAGCTTCGGTAGTAACTCCTCCCCAAAAATATCAAAGAACTGGAGATAAAATTCAACCGTACGGACCCAAACTTTTATCCTTCCCAAATAGATTAAGAGTATTTAAAACCTCTTCCACTTCAATCTTCTTACCAATATCTATGCAATCTTTGTCATTGAAGAAATGAGGAAAGTTTTTATAGTCTTTAATTGACTTTTTAACCTTGGAAAACTAGAATCATAATAGATCTCCTTGAAATGATTCATCGTCGCTACTTTGATAGCTTTTTTATTGCTGCAAAATCTTATTATTCTCATTCTTCGTCTCCCAAATAGCATTTTTCAACCTTATTTTATTTTCATATCGATGGAGAAATTTAGTATTATTGTCGCCAGCTTCTAACCAAACAACTCTACTTTTTTGTCCCCATGTTTCTTCTTTTTATCTAAATAATTTAAGTTTTTCCAATTCCAATCGTGAAAGGATTTCTTTTCTATCCACAAAAAGAACTCTTCATCCATTAAACCAACCAAGTTTTGGATTTCTGAATCAATCTATAACAACAATATTTCATTTAATGTCTTCTTTTTAGTTTCCCAATTTCAAAAAATATCACCATTTTCTTGCACAAAACTTGTAAAATCCTCGTCTTCAAGCCACACTGTATTAAATTTGAAAGGATAATGAACAAAACCAATGTCAAAATCCAATTGGATAATAATATCCTTATGGTATGGAATCAAAGAAGCATATGACCAACTTAGACCGATATCTTCCAATCACTTCACACAACTCCTCCGACATAAAAAAATATATCCAGTCTTTTGTCTATTCTCGCTTTACCACAACGTCCATTAGACCAATTTGAAACCAAGACATTTGGGACATTATCTACCAATTGTTTCTCCTCAAAATCTGATAGAAATAAATCATTTAAGGGATACTTTTTATTTCCTGTACCCCATAATTCCTTCAGAGATAATATTAAATTAAAACATCGATTCATAATGCAAAAACAATCATTCAATAACTTAGATTGAAACAATTTCTCCCTAATAAAATTTATTTATTTATACAACATATAAATATTTAAAATCTTAACTTTACTTTCAAAACCTTTAAGTTTACCTTCCAGCATAATACCTGAAAACGTAGAGAAAGCATTCATCTCAGCAATAGCAAGATTCCAAGCCACTAAGGTACCCCGATAAGCCAATGGAATCAACAACACACACCCTCTATTATGGTTTAATATTCAAAAAATAATTACAATCTTCAACAAAATTAGACATAGTATCTTGTAGCATGACAACACTCGTATTTGTAGATGATCAATGCATGGGAGATTGACTAGCATGAAAAAAGGTGAGTCAATGTTTTGGAAAACATGGAGAGAGAAAAGGTAAAAAGAAAAATTTTTAAAATGGTTTTTATTTAATAGAGGAGATGACGTCATTTCCCATGTCTTTAATTGAGTGGAAGGAAAAGTTTTTATTAAGGGCCATATTAAAAAGAGATACACTTAGGTTTTTCAAAAGGTTATTGTTATTTTTATTGTACCTGTCGATAGGCAGTGTACAATAATAATGGATATCTGGTTAACCCATATTAGTTCATATGTTGTCCAATGCATTTATCAAAATTTTTCTAAGTTTTAGATTAGAAATCATTTATTTTTTATTGTTTTTAAATAAAGACGATTTATGTCTCATGCAATTCGCTGAAAATTTTAGGGTGTTATTGTTGGACTAATGGCGACCTTCTTTCTTTTAGAAAAAACTTATTAATTGTCTGACATGTAGCGCCACCTCTACCTCATCGGTGTCATGACCATGGTTTCCATCACCTGCACCATTTCCACCTCTAACTCATCGCTGTCACAACCATGGTTTTAGCTACCTGTTCTAGAGCCAGGTGTCAGATGCCATCGTTTCCATCCCTAGACCACCGCCCACTTGCACCGGCTACCTTCTCACCTATAATTTCATCCAATTCATTGAATTCATCTCTGTCTCCTGCATTGTATGCCTTCTCGTAATCAAATTGATCTAATTCAACTCTGTCCTCTTGCAATAAAAAAATATTTATCTCTTCTCTTCATTATGAAAAATATCCAATGCTATGCAGGAGATCCAGGCGATTCAACCAAACAGATTATGTAGGAGATACATGATATTCAACCAAACAAAGTGTTTTTATTCATGAAAATTCCAGGAAGCAAGTAAGTTTCTTTTGTACCTTCATATGCTCTTGCTCTATTGAAAAATCCAATGTAGCTGCCACCAGTAGGTCGAATCTGACGATGACTATGTTGTTTCACCTATGGATAGAAAACTAGGAGAAAAGTTGCATATTATGTAGGATTCTGACTTATGCTACGAAAATAATATGTATGAGGGATATACAAAGGATGCTTGTTGATATCGACTAGATTTTTTACTTCCTCCCAACCTCTTGGTTCTGTTGGGTTCTATTAAACCAAATGCATTGGTTCAGTTAAACCTGATCTTTTGATTCACATCTTTAATAGGAAACTGTGGTTGTTCTTCTACTAAAGAAGTATAAGTTGGGAGTTTTTATATATTGTGTTACCTGATGGTGTAGCCCGGATGGTGCATTCGATGTTGTTACCTCTTTCTTTCTTCTTGGAGTTCTTTGACTACCATTGCCATTTCTTCAACTTCTACAAGCTAAATTCCTTTCTTATGGCATTTCATTCTTCCTCCATCCCTATTGACTATTGAAATAATAGGTTGAAAATGTTACTCACACGACTATTGAAAGAATGCCTGTATCATAAATCTATTAGCTAATGGATGGGTTCAGTGGAATATATGCATCATCATATCATATCATTTTCCTCAAGCGGTGGCTTCCTGATATGATATAAAGGTGCGACTTACTGTGTGTAATAAAGGAGTGAATTCATGCTTGTGTGTGAAGCTGCCATCATTTGGAATGTACAGCTATTGGAAGTGAGTTCTTACATTGTTGTCAAGGCGAAAGGCGTCAATATCCACATTTCCCAAATTGATCATTATGGAGCCACCAACTGTCTGTATTTTAGTATTGTGCAAAATGTACAGAGTTGTTTGTATTTTACTGTTGTGAAAAATGTGAAGAGGTGAAGGACTAAGCTACAAAAATTGCCATAATGCATGTTGCTTTGTTACATAATTTGTGTCGATCTACAATCTTATGGAATGGATGATTACTGCATGAATTTCATGATAAAATGATAGATGAGATGTAAAATTATTAATTTTTCTTCACATAAACCTTTCCAAACAATATAACCATCTAATTTCCACATTTCCCTAAAACTTTCAAGAGCACATAGTTAAAACCTATAACTAACTTAAGTAAAGAGACTCTTGAAATATAAGCCACTTATTCCTTAATTTAAAAATGAAATTACAAACAACTAAGATCTGAACTACTATACATTTGGCACGAATCTTACCATTTATAATTACTCTTACATTTGTTATGTTCTCTAGTGAAAAGGGTAGAGTAGGTCACACAGACTAACTCTTGTCATAGTGCAAATCCATAAAAATTTATATCTTAACTTTCCATTAAGTCGTTTAAATTGACCATTCCCCCATTTCCAGGAGATAAGCAATTTACCTCAGCATTAAAGTGGGATAGATACCTTTGAATACCCCTATTCATGATCGAATGACTTGTCACTATGAATCCTCCCATGATCGACAACATAAAGGAAAAGACCCCTCATTTTCATCTTTCTATGTCTCATGGGTGTGCTATTGAGAAGTCATGCTGTCCTTCCTTCCTGTCTCATACAGGTGCTTTAAAACTCTAAGGAACTGTGTTCCGCAGGATCAAAGGGGAGGTAGAGGCACAAAGGGGAGGGAGAGTACTGGGAGAATTGCGGGTAATTACATAGTACCCGACAACATCATAGGATAAAAGTGAAACTTCAAACTGAATCTAATTTAATAAACACTCAATCAAATTTGGTAAACTTAAGATTCAAATAAATGAAATTCATACCTTTCATTTGCATATCAAATTAAGCTAATAACATAGTCTGAAATCTCCCTCATGTTATCTCCAATACAATCAACATAATGGATTAATATCCCGTTTAATCCTAGGATCTATTTACCATGGAGAATGATATGCCAATTCAACAGAATATATAACATGGAATCCATTTTGGGCTTGAAACAAATCAACCCATATCATTAGTTTCCCATTTGGAGCAATTGTTATGGTCAATCCATTGAATCCTCCGGATCTAAATTGCACATTGCTCATATTCTCTCCAACCCGTGTAGTCCAAGACTTCAACAAACATAGAAGGTAAATTTAAGGTTAGGAATTTGAAAACCCCCAATCATTCCATAGTATGTCTTGGATGCTTTGCAAGCCCTCCATGGACTGGGGAAAGGAAACAACAATTGTTTCTCGGCTACGAAAACAAGGGAGAAGTAGCTTAAACCACTTCCGAATATCGATTTGGGCAGGCTCAACCAAAGAAGCGTAATGCGAGGCAGACAAAGACTTGATATTTAACTACCATTAAATTTTGCATCTACCTTGTGTGTGCTAGAGAAGTTAACAATCCATCACCATTCAATACTAATAGAAAACAAGAAATGAGATGAAACAAGACCAGTTCACTTATAAACTGAAAGTCATTTCTGAAGAAAACGTCTTGAGAAATGATTCATTTTTGAAGAAATGGATTTTCAACTTTAGAGATAAAAAACAGTTGTAGAAAACATCGGTTTTCGTCACGTTGTCATTTCTATTGCATTTTTCCTAACAAAACCTTGAAAATTCAAAAAATTAGACATAAAGTCTATATTTAGTTTCAACACATTAACTTTGTACTTAAGTCCATAATCTGACTATAAGAAACAAACAAAGAAGCATACTATCATCTATGAGTTCCAAAACATCTAATATTCCCAAGTTCAACTAGAGAATATCCCAGAATCTATAACGAAGAAAGAGAAAAAAACAAAAAGGAAGGTGAAGAAGAGCTACAAGCCTCCTACAACACTTATCTCCATTTTGATGAATATTACCTAGGCAGCTAAAGAAAAGGTCGCTTTGATGTGTCATTTTTAATAAAACACTATGATCCACTAGTGGAAGAGGGTGGCACTAATTTATGGATGAAAAGATAATGTTGATCAACTAGTGACATAGACAAATCTACAAAGGCCAATAATCTTGTGTGGAGTTAGAATAAATATATAGTTTAAGCATATAAAAATTATCAATATTTAAAATAAAATAATTTTATACTATATATAAATAAATAAACATTACAAATATAAATATTTTTGAAAAAATATAAAATAAATATAAAAATTACAATTATAAATATTTTTGAAAAAATATAAAAGTGCACATATTTTTAAAAATAAACATTAAAAAACCCTAAAATCTAGCATCTTTCCAAACATAAGACGCCATTCCCACTAGGAAAAACTAGGCTGCGAAAATTAACCTAAAACTAACCTGGACAATAAGCCCGTGTTTTCTTAGTGTGAAAGGAAAAAATATCCCTAATACTTACTAGGATCAAACTCAAACATCTTCTAAGTCCGGAATTCTTAGCATGTGAAGTATAAAGATGCAATGAATAATCTACATAAATTGCCCTAATGCAGGTTGCTTTGTTACATAATTTGTGTCGATCTACAATATTATATAATGGATGATTACTGCATGAATTTCATGATAAAAATGATAGATGAGATGTAAAATTCTTAATTTGTCTTCACATAAACCTTTCCAAACAATATAACCATCTAATTTCCACATTTCCCTAAAAATTTCAAGAGCACATAGTTAAAACCTATAAATAACTTAAGTAAAGAGACTCTTGAAATATAAGCCACTTATTCCTGACTTTCAAAATGAAATTACAAACAACTAAGATCTGAACTACTATACATATGACATGAATCTTACCATTTATAATTAATCTTACATTTGTTATGTCCTTTAGTGAAAAGGGTAGAGCCGGTCACACGAACTAACTCTTGTCGTAGTGCAGAACCATAAAAATTTATATCTTAACTCGCCATGGATTCGTTTAAATTGACCATTCCCCCATTTCCAGGAAATAATCAATTCCGTCGGCATTAAAGCGAGATAGATACCTTTGAATACCCCTATTCATGATCAAATGCCTTGTCACTATGAAGCCTCCCATGATCGACGACATAAAGGAAAAGACCCCTAATTTTCATCTTTCTATGTCTCATTGGTGTGCTATTGGAAAGTCATGTTGTCCTTCCTTCCTGTCTCATACAGGTGCTTTACAACTCTAAGGAACTGTGTTCCATAGGCTCAAATGGGAGGGAGAGTACTAGGAGAATGGTGGGTAAATACATAGTACCTGACAACATCATAGGATAAAATTGAAACTTCAAACTGAATCTAATTTAATAAACACTAAATCAAATTTTATAAACTTAAGATTCAAATAAATGAGATTCATACCTTTCATTTGCATATTAAATTAAGCTAATAAATTAGTATGAAATATCCCTCGGGTTATCTCCAATACAATCAACATAATGGATTAATATCCCGTGTCATCCCATGATCTATTTACCACGGAGAATGACATTCCCATTTCACCTGAAAATATAAAACATGGAATTCATTTTGGGCTTGAAACAAATCAAACCATATCATTAGTTTCTTTTTTGGAGCGGTTGTTATGGTCAAGCCATCGAATCCTTCGAATCTAAATTCCACATCGCTCATATTCTCTCCAACGCGTGTAGTCCAAGACTTCAACAAACGCCGAAGGTAAATTTAAGGTTGGGCATTTGAAAACCCCCAATCATTCCATAGTATTTCTTGGCTGCTTTGCAATCCCTCCATGGACTGGGGAAAGGAAACAACAATTATTTCTCTTCTACAAAACCAAGGGAGAAGTAGCTTAAACCACTTCCAGATATTGATTTGGGCAGGCTCAACCAAAGAAGCATAATGCAAGGTAGACAAAGACTTGAGATTTAAATACCATTAAATTTTACATCTACCTTTTGCATGCTAGAGAATTAATAACCCATCAGCATTCATTACTAATAGAAAACAAGAAACAAGACGAAACAAGACCAGTTCACTCATAAACTGAAAGCCATTTTCAAAGAAAACATCTCAAGAAACGATTCATTTTTGAAGAGACTGTTTTTCAACTCTAGAAATGAAAAAAGGGCCATAGAAAATGTCGGTTTCTATCACGTTGTCATTTCAATTGCATTTTTTCTAAAAAACATGAGCTATCGTCACATTTCTGGTAACATATCCCATAATCCAACATAAAGCCATCCCAAAATTATTCAAAAAAATATACAACCATCATAGGGATTGATATATTTCTTCGAAAGATGATTTGCTCCGCTATTTAATTATTTGTAGATGTGTTTGAACATAATATGTCCAAAATGATCAATTAAGAATTTTACTTTGTATAACCAGTTATCCAAAATAAGCAATTGAATTGATCAATATCCATTAGCCCAATCAATTAAGAGCTTCGAATCTCCAACAATCATGATAGAGTTGATATTTCTGAGTTCGGCACTATTGGGCACTTTTCCTAACTCACGCGACCCAAATTCTCTGCATCTCATTAACCCAACAAATATCTGAGATACCAACCCGACAAAGCAAGCCCTGTCGGCAACACCTGCGAAGCAGGCACAGTCTCACCCTAGATATATTTTTGAGGGGTAACCGTCGGAATGATGTTTCCATGATTGTCGAGGGATTATAGTCCCTTGGCATGTGGCCAAGGAGCTCGACCAAGACGTGAGGATGGAGTCATTTCCACCGAAATTTAGTGCACACCGTGCATATATTCTACCAACTACTAATGGCATGGCACAGATTCGTCCTTAGTAACCCTAAACATGACAAGAATGTAAAAGCATCTATTAAACAGGCGCAACATACAAATGCGCAACAACACTTACACCATACAGGTAAGCTAATACTCAGGATGGTGTGCAGTAACCCAATCATTCATTCAAGATTTTATCGACATTTGCGACATTCCTTCAATCATAACAGGACTTGCATCATAAACATAAGCAAACATAAACACAAACATTCACAACAATGAGTACACATTCAAACACATGAGATAACGTGGAAACCCATCTGGGAAAAACCACCAAGGTGCTCTTCATCTGGCATGAGAAAAAGGTATAGAACCTTGCCGTTTGCAAGTTTCAGACTGATCGCATGATATGTATTTATGACTCAGAATCATGGTTCTCATGCTCTCTATCTTATTTATCCTAGTCTACTTCCACCATCTACAGATCCACACATGGCTCGGATCAACTTTGTAGCATCTCCACATCTCTAGCAGAACTTTTCCTCTACTGTACTAACTCTGGCTGCATCCTACAGACTCCTAGTGCCTCTACTACTCCAGGATATCCCTTCCATTAACCGTTCCCCAAATCTATTGAAATGTTAACCTAGCGTAATGACGACCAATAATTACCAACCTTCTAACTATTGAATCCCTCGTAGTTATACTATTTTACATGACCACATAGGGTCGATTGCATACAGGCAGTCTGTTAACTATCACCATCAGCCTCCCTTCAGGCTACTGTTGTGGTGATCATGACTTAACATGAGGCACTAACGGCCTTACTTACAGTGTGCTTCCACTTGTGTGGCATCCGCCGACTTAAGTTGACTTCAGCACCAATGATCATCTTGTTGCTTTCAGCTGTTATTCTATACTTGTGCTACCGCTTTATTCTACTAGCATCTTCCTTCCACAATGTTCCCTCTTCTATGCAGGTGACGTCTCTTGTTCCTGTTCCTTATGTAGAGCTTTCCTAATTCGCACAGTTCCCTTGCTAGCATTTGCGCTATGTACTGATTCTTGCACTTGTTTCCTGGGCACTTTCCCCAAGCCGAACAACCCTATTATACACTTGGAGAAGTGCTCCACAACATTTTTGAACTACCTGCATCAGGAGTGGGTTCACCACTTCATACATACTCTTGAAATGGCACTTAGAGGCTGGTATGCATCCATGGAGCTGTGCCAGGAAATGATGGAATGGGAAAAAGTTGCACAGAATTTTACATACACATTCCAGTTTGTAGATGAGCAACCCATAGTTGATATTGCACTAAAGACTATTAAGGAGAAGATATTCGCTAAGATCCTACTGGAGGTTGTGTATTCTCAACCTTGCACTGCGCATTCCAACCCATGCTGTGAGACAGTTCAACACTGGATGACCTGCTATAACATCTCAGGAGACAAAGAGGATGATCCGACTAACATTAATATTCCAGAGTTGGAAGGATCACACGCAATAGAAGGAAGCGGCATTTCCAGTGAGCAGTTCATCAAGCTGCTAAAGATCAAGAAAGTTAACATTAGGTCGGAGGACAATCCAAAATTGGCTAATATTGGAGACTATTGGGATGAAGAGATAGTAGCCAAAATTACTGATTTATTACATGATTTCTAGGACCTATTCCCGACGAACTTCAGGGAAATGAAGGGGATAGTAGGATATTTGGGAGAAATGAAAATTCTACTCAAGCCCAATGTAAGACCGGTAAAACAATGCCCTTACAAACTAAATCCATGCTATAAAGAAAAGGTGAAGGAAGAACTAGATCACATGATGGAAGCAGGAATCATCGAACATGTCGAAGAGTTGGAGTGGATAAGCCCTATAGTGAGTTCAAGATCTGTGTCGACCTTAGGAAACTAAATGATTCATGTTTACATGAACCATTCCCAACATCATTCACAGATGAAGTCTTGGAAAGTGTCGGTGCACAAGAAATGTACTCATTCATAGATGAATTCTCGGTCTACCATCAAGTCAAAATTGCGCAAGGAGACTGCCACAAAATAACTTTTGTAACAGAATGGGGATGCTACCAATACACGGTAATGCCCTTTGGCCTTAAAAACATCCCTGTTATTTTTTTCTAGAATAGTAGTTTCTGCCTTTAAAGATTTTATTCATAAGTTTCTTGAAGTATATTTTGATGACTGGACGGTCTTTGGTCTGGTAAGAGACCATATTGAGAATATGTGCATGATGCTGGAAAGGTGTCGCTAGTATCAAATTGTGCTAAATTTGAGAAAATGTATATTTTGTGCACCTTTTGGTGTACTGCTGGGCCATGTGGTATGCTGCGACGGAATCTTGGTCGATCCCACAAAGGTGGCAATTATTCTAGACCTGCCTCCACCCACATTAGTCACGCTACTCAGATCCACATTAGGACATACTGGATATTATCAGAAATTTATCAGAGGATACATGGAGATAACCACCCCAATGGAGAAGCTGCTAAAGAAGGACGCCAAATTTGAGTGGAACAAAAATTGTGAGGAGAGTCTGGATAAACTGAAGAACAAAATGGTTGCTGCACCGATATTAATATTCCCAAACTGGAAAAAGGAGTTACATGTCCATGTTCATGCATCATCAATTGCACCGGTTATAGTATTAACCCAACCAGGAGAGGGCACAATTGACCACGCAATTGCATTTGCAAGCAGGAAACTATCAACGGTAGAGAAAAAATACACCACAACCGAAAGAGAAGGGCTTGCAATGGTCTATGCACTACACAAGTTCACACATTATATATTGGGTGGGAGCTTCAAGATGTTCACTGATCATTTTGAGCTGAAGTACTTTCTCAATAAGCTAGTGTTGGGGGGGAATATCTGCTAGTGGCTCCACCTATTTCAAGAATTTGACTTTGAGGTCATTGTGAAGCCAGACCGACTGAATGTTGCGCCTGACCACTTATCGTGCATTGAAAGTGGGGAGGAACCTACCAGCCTAAAGGATAATCTACTAGATGCACAACTATTTTCTATCGATGCTGTCGATAAATAATTTGATGCTGTTATAAACTTATTAAATACAGGTTATGCACATGAAGGTTATTCAATATGCCAGAAGAAACAACTAGTTTTCAAGGCCTCAGACTACATGCTAATCACGGGACAGCTGTATAAGTTGGGACCAGATGAAATACTACGCAGATGCATCTTTGATCATGAAAGTCAATGGGTAATGGCTGAAGCGCATGCAGGTGTTTCAGGAGGTCACTATGCTGGGAAGGAAACGGTGCGCAATATTTTGCAAGCTGGACTCTGGTGGCCAACTGTACATATGGATACTAGAAAATACTGTAGTGATTGCGATAAGTGTCAAAAACCAGTGAATCCATCATGACGTGATGAAATTCCACTTGCGCCACAAATTACACTGCAGTATTTTGATAAAAGGGCAGTGGATTTTGTCAGCTCTATCACTCTGCCAAGGAAACGAACTGGTGCGCACTATATTATAACTGCTACCGATTACTTGACAAGATGGGAAGAAGCGACACCTATGGAATATTGCACCACTGCAACCATGGCGAAGTTTCTGTTTGAAAATGTAGTCACAAGGTTTGGTTGCCCAAAGATACTTATTAGTGACCAAGGTACGCATTTTGTAAATAATCTAATTGTTGAACTGACTGCAGAATTCCAAATCTAGCATAAAAAGACAACACCCTACCACCCTTAAGAAAATGGAACTATTGAGGCCTTCAACAAGATACTGGAGAATGCATTGACCAAGGTCTATAATGTGCGTAGAGATTACTGGGACTAGAAATTCTCAACAGTACTATGGGCTTACAAAACAACATGCAAATGACTAACTAGATACACTCCTTTCCATTTAGTCTATGGACAGGAAGCAGTTGTGCCCATGGAGTACATTGTGCCGAGCCTGAGAATTGGCGTGCTAAAAGAGATGACCAATACCAATGCTATAGAAGAACGACTTGTGTAGCTAATTTAATTAGAGGAAGAACTCTTCATTGCGGGCTTCCATCAAAATGTGGAAAAATAGCGACAGAAATCATGGCATGACTGCCACATCAGAATGAAGTAGTTTAAGGTCGATGGACTTGTTCTGATGTACGACAGCAAGTTTCTCAAGCACCCAGGTAAGCGCAAAATGCACTGGCTAGGCCCATATGTTGTTGCACACATTACTGAAGCAGGCACAGTCTCACCTAAGATATGTTTTTGCAGGCACAACCTCACCCTATATACCTCTTCGATGGGTAACCACTGGAACCATGTTTCTACGATTGTTGAGGATTATAGTCCCCTAGCGCGTGGCCAAGGAGCTCAACCAAGCCACGAGGATGGAGTCATTTCTGTCAAACTGTAGTGCACACCACACATATATTCTACCAACTAATAACGGCATGACACAGATTCAGCCTTAGTAACCCTAAACATGACAGAATGTAAAAGCACCAATTAAACAGGTGCAACATACAGACGCGCAACAACACTTACGCCATACAGGAAAGCTAATACTTAGGACGGTGTGCAAAAACCCAATGATTCATTCAAGATTTTATCGACAGTGCAACATTCATTCAATCACAACAAGACTTCATCATAAACATAAGCGAACAGAAACATAAAAATTCACAACACCGAGCACCCATTCAAACACAAGAGATAATGTGGAAACCCATCTGGGAAAAAAAACCAAGGTGCTCTTCATCTGGAATGAGAAAAGGGTATAGCACCTTACAGTCTGTGGGTTGTAGACTGATTGTATGATATGTCTTTATGACTCAGACTCATGGTTCTCACACTCTCTGTCTGATTTCTACTAATCTACTGCTACCATCTACAGATCCGCACATGACTGGGATCAACCTCTCTAGCATCTGCACCGCTCTAGTAGAGCTTTTCCTCTACTGTACTACTATTTGACTACATCTTGTAAACTCCTGGCTCCTCTACTAATCTAGGATCTCCCTTCTGTTAACCCTTCCCCAAATCTATTGAAATGTTAACCTAACGTAATGATGACCAATAATTACCAACATTCTAATTATTGAATCACTCCTATTTATACTATTTTACATGACCACACATGGTCAAATGCATACAGGAAATCAGTTGAATGTCATCATCAGCCACCCTTTAGGCTACAACTATGGTGATCATGACTTGACACGAGGCACTAACAGACTTACTTACAGCGTGCTTCCACTCATGTGGCGTCCGCCGACTTAAGTCGACTTCAGCACCCATGATCGTCCTGTCGCTTTCATCCATTATTCTATACTTGTGCTACCCCTTTATCTTGTTAGCATATTCCTATCACGTTGTTCCCTCTTCTGTGCAAGTGACGTCTCTTGTGCCTATTCCTTATGCAGATCTTTCCTCGTTCACGCAGCTCCCTTGCTTGCGTTTGCGCTACATATTGATTCTTGTGCTTGTTTCCTGTGCACTTTCCCCATGCCCAACTACCCTGTTGAACACTTGAAAAAGTGCGTCACAACATTTTTGAACTACTTGCGTTAGGAGTGGGTTCACCACTTCATACATACTCTTGAAATGGCACCCAGAGGCTGGTACGCATCTATAGAGATGCGCAAGGAAACGAGGGAATGGGAAAATGTTGCACAATATTTTACATACACATTCCAGTTCGCAGATGAGCAACCCACAGCTGATATTGCACTAAAGACTATTAAGAAGAAGATATTCACTGAGATCCTGTTGGATGTTGTGTATTCTCAACCTTGCACTGCGAATTCCAACTCGTGCTGTGAGACAGTTCAACACTGGATGACCTGCTATAACCTATTGGGAGACCCAGAGGATGATTTGACTAACATTAATATTCCAGAGTCAGAAGGATTGCCCGCAGTAGAAGGAAGCGACATTTCTAGTGAGCAGTTCATCAAGCCGCTGAAGATCAAGAAAGTTAACATTAGGTCGATGAAAAATCCTAAATTTGCTAATATTGGAGACTATTGGGATGAAGAGACAGTAGCCAAAATTACTGATTTATTACATGAGTTCTAGGACCTATTCCCGACGAACTTCAGGGAAATGAAGGGGATAGTAGGATATTTGGGCAAAATGAAAATTCCACTCAAGCCCAATGCAAGGTCGGTAAAACAACACCCTTACAGACTAAATATGCACTATAAAGAAAAGGTGAAGGCAAAACTAGATCGCATGCTAGAAGCAGGAATCATCGAACCTGTCAAAGAGTTAGAGTGGATAAGCCCTATAGTGATTCAGGACAAAAGGCGACAGGCGAGGTTAGGATCTGTGTCAAACTTAGGAAACTAAATGATGCATGTTTACATGATCCATTCCCAACATCATTCATAGATGAAGTCTTGGAAAGAGTCGACGGACAAGAAGTGTACTCATTCACAAACGGATTCTTGGGATACCATCAAGTCAAAATTGTGCAAGAGGACACAGTAATTCCCTTTGGCCTTCAAAATGCCCTTGCTATTTTTTCTAGAATAGTAGTTTCTTCCTTTAAAGATTTTATTCATAATTTTCTTGAAGTATATTTTGATGACTGGATGGTCTTTGGTCTGGTAAGAGACCATATTGAGAATCTGCGCATGATGCTAGAAAGGTGTCGCCAGTATCAAATTGCACTAAATTTGAAAAAATGTATATTTTGTGCACCTTTTGGTGTACTACTTTGCCATGTGGTATGCCATGACAGAATCTTGGTCGATCCCACAAAGGTGGAAATTATTCTGGACCTACCTCCACCCACATCAGTCATGCAACTCAGATCCACATTAGGAAATACTGGATATTATCGGAAATTTATCAGAGGATACAGAGAGATAACCACCCCAACGGAGAAGTTGCTAAAGAAGGATGCCAAATTCGAGTGGAACAAAAATTGTCAGGAGAGTCTGGAGAAACCAAAGAACAAAATGGCTACTTCATCGATATTAATATTCCCAAACTGGAAAAAGGAATTACATGTACATGTTGATGCATCATCAATTGCATTGGGTATCATATTAACCCAACCAGGAGAGGGAACAATTGACCACCCAATTGCATTTTCAAGAAGGAAACTATCAACGACAGAGAAAAACTACACCACAACCGAAAGAGAAGGGCTTGCAATGGTCTATGTGATACAAAATTTCAGACATTATCTATTGGGTGAGCACTTCAAGATGTTCACCGATCATTCTACGCTGAAGTACATGGTCAATAAGCTAGTGTTGGGGGGGAAGATATTTTGGTGGCTCCTCCTATTTCAAGAATTTGACTTTGAGGTCATTGTGAATCCAGGCCGAATGAATGTTGCATCTGACCACTTATTGCACATTGAAAGTGCAGAGGAACCTACTGGCCTAGAGGATAATCTACCGGATGCATAGCTGTTTTCTATAGATGTTGTTCATAAATAATTTGATGCTATTATCCACTTATTAAATACAAGTTATGTGCCTGAATTTTATTCAACATGGTAGAATAAACAACTAGTTGTCAAGGCCTCAGACTACACGCTAATCATGGGACAACTGTATAAGTTGGGACAAGATGAAATACTATGCAGATGCATCTTTGATCATGAAAGACAATGGGTAATAGATAAAGCGCATGCAGGTGTTTTAGGAGGTCACTACATTGGGAAGGAAATGATGTGCAAGATTTTGCAAGCTAGACTCTGGTGGCCAACTATACATATGGATACCAGAAAATAATGTCATGATTGCGATAAGTGTCAAAGAACAGGGAAGCCATCACGACATGATGAACTACCACTTGTGCCACAAATTACACTGCAGGCCTTTGCTAAATGGGCAGTGGATTTTGTTGGCCCTATCAATCTGCCAGGGAAACGGACTGGTACACGCTATATTATAACTACTACCGATTACTTGACAAGATGGGTAGAAGTAGAACCCATGAAAGATTGCACCGCCACAACCGCGGAAAAGTTTCTATTTGAAAATGTAGTCACAAGATTTGGTTGCCTAAAGATACTTATTAGTGACCAAGGTACGCATTTTGTAAATAAGACAATTCTTGAAATGACTGCAGAATTCCAAATCTAGCACAAAAATACAACACCCTACCACCCTTAAGCAAATGGAACTGTTGAGGCCTTCAATAAGATACTGGAGAATGCATTGACCAAAGTCTGTAATGTGTGCAGAGATTACTGGGACCAGAAAGTCTCAGCAATATTATGGGCTTACAAAACAACATGCAAATGACTAACTGGATACACTCCTTTACGTTTAGTCTATGGACAGGAAGTAGTCATTCCCATGGAGCACATTGTGTCAAGCCTTCGAATTGTTGCTCTAATAGGGATGACAGATACCGATGTTGTATAAGAATGACTTACGCAACTGATTCAATTGGAGGAAGAATGCTTCATTGCAGGCTTCCATCAAAATGTGGAAAAACAGTGACAGAAAGCATGGCATGACCGCCACATCAGAATGAAGCAGTTCAAGGTCATTGGAATTGTTTTGATGTACAACAGTAAGTTTCTCAAGCACCTGGGTAATCTCAAAGTGCACTGGCTAAGCCCATATGTTGTTGCACACATTAGTGAAGTAGGCATCGTAAAACTACATAAGCTAGATGGAACACCGGTTGTAGGTATGATCAACGGTAGTTGATTGAAACCATACCATGACAACTGTGGCACAGTCCCATAAGGTCGGGGCCATAAAAAAAAATCATGTGCTGTAAAATCGTGCGCTGTAAAAAGCACCAGCAGACCAGCTAAGAGACAACTGGCAGGAGGTGACAGATAGCTAGCAGGAACTGATGACCCATTAAATGCATGAGAATTCCAAAAAGATTCGACACCAATAAAAGTTCAGTAACATTAAGTTGGCAAGTACGAGGAGAATGGCAACAGGATTTTTGGTCCCATCCATCGTATTAACCTTAACTACCCTGACAAACACATAATGGAGCCTATGTGTGTAAGTAAAGGTGACTAAGGATGAGCCCATGTGCCCCGCTGGATGGTCCATCATTGTGGCCAACCACAGTTGGTGAGACTATTCACCTATAAAAGGTACTTACCTTTGTTATTTTGGCATTTCTTTACCGCACCAAGAAACTAGAGAGCCGATCCCACTGAGTGAACCTGAACCATCCTTCAGAGCTGAATCCCATGCTCATTGAGTTATCCAGTGATAGTGAGGGTTCAACTATTTCATTAGCCTCACCTTGCCCTATTTTGGATGTACCATACATTTTTTAACCAACTCGGCCGACCAAGAAGATAAAGAAGACATAGACTAAGCTGAAGGTAGTGCAGAAACCACCACTAGAGGGCCAGCTTACGCAAGTTCCTACAACCCAACCACCAATACAACTGGTCAGATCCTGAGTTTTTTGGATAGAGCCTCATTGAGGGCAGACCTCCCCACTTCCTCTGACCCCATAGAAAAGATACCCGAAGCTCGTAGAGTCGACCCGGTTCCGCCACCACCATCACCACCAGAAGTAGGATTGGTGGAGGTAGAAAAGAATTTGTTGCCTCCTTATGTATCACCGAGAATTTGTTGCCTCCACAAGTCACAGTGGACATGCAAGAATTTTTGGAAGAACCTACTATTCCAGAAGGCATCACACGACCTGAGGATAGCATCACTCCTAAACTACGGGAATTAAAGTTTGAGGACTACGACACAAGAAAGAAAGACCTATCTAGAAATCACTTCATGGTTGCAAAGGTTGGTGAACCACCAAATGCAGATGTTGTTTCTGCAAAGGAGTGGGCACATATATTGGAGCAATCAGGCATCTTAAACCTACTCCTTATGCCACACTTTGGCCACTCTTTCCCAGTCAGAATGTATTTCAAGAAGCTGCTGGTATGCTTCCATGGAGGCTACCTCTGGCTGAACAAACCATATGAAGTAATGGTGGACCTGATCTCGGCCATCACGGGTCTTTTGAAGCAAGGGATTTACCTGACCCTATACCTACACAAGGATGGCGAAAAGATGGAAAAAAATGACATGAAGACCAAATACCATCTTGTCCGCAACGAGAAGGGCTTCCTCCTTACCTCTATTGATGACGATGTTGTAAGGGCTGCAACAAAAATTTTGTGTAGTAAAATCTTGCGCAAGATGAGGCCGGTTGAGTGTACGGCTACAATAATCGAGCTCGTAGAAAAGTGTGCGCATGGAGTACACATCAACTAGTCCCAGTTCCTCCTGAACGAACTGATGGACGACGTGCGTGACATGCAGAAGTCTCCTACAGTGAAGTCCCACTTCTTGTCGTTGTTAATTCTGATCTCATTTGCAATGTGGACTCTACCACCAGATTATAAATCCATGGAGATCCCAATAGAGTTCTTGGGCGCCCCATATCAAAACCTCTAGGACCATAGGGATAGTCAGCGAAAGACTGACACAAAGATTACATTCTTTCTCCAAGGAGAAATGCTTATACAGATTGTATGAAGGAAATATCAACTTAATCCTCAGACAATGCTCAAATATCCATTCATTCGCTTCCACATCGGGCCGCACAATATCATTCTGCATCTACGTCATGACCCCAAGAAGCAAGCACTCTCAACTTTCTTTATCATGAGAGATGCATATATTGAAAGGGAAATCAAATACTGGCCTAAAGAATGGCTTACCCACCATGAGGAGGTTCCTGCAGTGCAGCAAGTGCCAAAGGGGGTCTACAAGCAAAGCTACCTCAGGCCTGCACCAATACCAGTACCTGGGTGAATCAGGATGACTCCCAAGAAGAAGAAGAAGGTTGAAACCTGTCTAATACCTGTGATGAAGACCTCCTTAATGATGAGGAGGTGAGCGTCGAAAGAACCAGAAAAAGGAAGGGAAAATAGCCCATGGAGGAAGACGAAGACACCTTGAGCATCCAGCATAGAAAGAAGTAGCAGGATAGCCGACCCCAAGTCATGGGCATAGCAGACAAGGCTTTGACCCTTCTTACCAATGCGGTTGCTGAAGTAGCTGAGAAAAATTTAGGAAATATCGCGAGAAGACAAACCAATTGGACGGCTTCCATCACTACAAAATTTAACCAGCTGGTAGAGACCATCGCAGAAGTGCATGACACAAGGCAAGCTGAAACCTATGCTGTCAACTCAGCAGACACTCTAGGATGCCAGTGCTTCTCCCACCGTTAAGAATAGAAATGCCTGTGCATGCATTTTCTACATAAGAAGTAGAGAAAGAGACAGATGTCCATAGTTTGGACACATTAATTTTAGATTTCTCCAAGCTCACCTTGCCACAAATATATTCAATTCAACATGCCTCCACCACAGAGATCAGAGTCTGAGAAAATGTGGTTGCATATCAAGCAGTAAAGGAAAACAGGAAAGAAAGGGAGTGCAAGAAAGTTATCAATCACCATAGGGAATGCCTAGAAGCCCAAGCCCAGAAGCAGGCCTCACTGGAACAAGCTATCAAGGAGGCAGTCACTGAACTGTCAGATGAGGAGGATGAAGCTGAGGTAGGTCCTGTGCACCAACTAAGGAGGTTATCTGGACTGAACGTAGACTTAAAGAAATAGATTCAAGAAAGAAGAACCAACCAGCAGCCCAACATTCCCCTTGAGGAGCTGTAGAAAAGGAAAGAATTGGTAAATCAAGTTGTTTCCCAGCTTAGGGAGGCCGAGAACATCTGTGCAGAAGCGGTGGAAGCAATTTCCGCGACATGGGAATAGATAATCGATGATGAGACTGCATAGAAAATTTCCAAAAATGTGCAGCAAGTAGACCTACAAATATTGGCAATGAAGGAAGGGATTAAGAAGGTTCCAATCAACGAAAAAATCACCAAAGGTACTGAGCTCAAGCAGCTCCTGGACAAGGCAAGAGCTCTGCGCAACTAGGAAAGCTTGCGCAACAAGGAGACCGATGAGCAGCAGGACGAAGTTGAAAGTGTGACAGCACTAATTCATCCTGTCCAACAAAAAAACCACGAGTTCATGCAGGCACTGGCCAATACCTCGCTATAGCACCCTAGCACCGACAAAGTACAGTAGCTCGAGTAGCAGGCAGATGAAGCTTGCCAGGAGATAGAATGGCTTACTCCCATTTTGGCCCAATTCTAATAGAAGGTTGGAGGTGCATAACAGTCTATGCCGAAAGATGCACCTGAGAATGTGAACAAAGAGGAAAGAAAGGAGAAGAAAAGAGAAGAAGGGGAAAAGGAAGATGAAGGATGACAGAAAGATGAAAAGGAGCAACAGGAATGCCATCAAGAAGGCCCAGAGTTTACATAGGAAAACCCTATGGACATAGACTTCTCAGAAGGCACAAGAGACGTCACCTATGCAAAAGATGAAACAATGTGGAAGGAATATTCCAGCAGGATAAAGTGGTAGCACAAGTACAGAATAATGACCGAAAGCGACGGGACGATCGTGGGTGCTGAAGAGTTAATGGGCTGTGCAGAACCTGGGTTGTGTGAGTTAGGAAAAATTGCCACACTAGTGGAAGAACACTGTAAGTAAGGTCGTTAGTGCCTTGTATCAAGTCATGATCACCATAGTTATAGCTTGAAGGGCAGCTGATGATGAAAATTAACAGAATGCCTGTATGTAGTTGAACCTGTGTGGTCATGTAAAATAGTATAAATAGGAGGGATTCAATAGTTAGAAGGTTGGTAATTGTTGGTCATCATTACATTAGGTTAATGTTTCAATAGTTTTGGGGAAGGGTTAATGTAAGGGATATCCCAGAGTAGTAGAGGATCCAGGAGTCTACATGATGTAGCCAGAGTTAGTACAATAGAGGAAAATCTTTGCTAGAGCGGTTAAGATGCTAGAGAGGTTGATCCTGGCCGTGTGCGGATCTGTAGATGGTAGCAGTAGATTAGGAGAAATAATATAGAGAGCATGAGAACCATGAGTCTGAGTCATAAATACATATCATACGATCAGTCTGCAACCCATAGACTATAAGGTGCTATACCATTTTTTCATGCTAGATGAAGAGCACCTTGGTGGTTTTTCCCAGATGGGTTTCCACATTATCTCTTGTGTTTGAATGGGTGCTTGGTGTTGTGAATATTTATGTTTCTGTTCTCTTATGTTTATGATGCAAGTCCTATTATGATTTAATGATTGTCGCACTGTCGATAAAATCTTGAATGAATGATTGGGTTACTGCACATCGTCTTGAGTATTAGCTTACCAGTATGGAATAAGTGTTGTTTTGTGTTTGTATGTTGTGCCTGTTTAATAGCTGATTTTACATTATGTCATGTTTACGATTACTAAGGTCGAATCTGTGTCGTGCCATTAGTAATTGGTAGAATATATGCACGACGTGCACTATAGTTCAGCGAAAATGAATCCATCCTCGCTGCTTGGTCGAGATCCTTGGCCATGCGCGAAGGGCCTATAATCCCTTGACAATCACAGAAACATGGTTTTTGTCGGTTACCCATCGAAGAGATATCTCGAGTGAGACTATGCCTACTTTGTAGGTGTTGCCAATGGGGATTTCTTTGTCGGGCCTATATCTCATGTATTTGTTGGGTTAACGAGTTGCGCAGAACTAGGGTCGTGCGAGTTCAGAAAAGTGGCCAATAACTAGTTCTGTTGCCGGGACCCTATTGATAAAATCAAGGGAAATGTTGTGGCACCCAACTAAAAGTGAAGTTGAGGAGTGGCTGGAATCAAAGATGTTGATATTCACGCAGAAGGAAAGAGAGGATTCACAGCTGAGCCCTGGAAACTGGTTGCGGTGATATCTGTATTTAGACATCCATGAAATTTTTTTGGCAGAGTTTCCCATTATATTGCAAGAATGGCTATCAGAGTTAGCAACCCAACAGGCTGACTTCCAGAGAAGAGTGATTGAATGGTCCCACCAATTGACACAAGAAGTAACACAAGTAAGTAACCCTATTTCCAGATCTATTGATTTTTGGATTGATACCATATTAGAAGGGTATGTTACAGAGTTCTCTATTGAAGTGATAACCTTGTATAGCAAGGAAAAAATAAAATTTTTCCAAGGGCCTCGGGGAAGGTACCTTATGTTTATAAACCTGTGGATTAAAATGATCCTTTGTGAAAGGGGTATTTTACAACTCAGAGATTGAGTCATGTAGTTAGTGAGGGGGATAGGCTGTGTAAGATTTATGAGTAATATGGAAGTTAATAAGAATAAATGTTCCAAGGAAGCTTTGAGGACGAGTTGGACACTGGATTCTTAATAAGCGCAAGGAGATTTTGGTCAAGAAAGAGGAGGAAGGTAGCTGGAGGTAGGTGGGCTTATATCCCTCCCAGGGAGGGTGAATATGGGTGTGGGTCACACCTAGACGAAGGATCCTGCGATGAGGAGGGGGGAGCATAGTATTATTTCTGAGAGAGCATAATTTGGAGAGTCTGCAGAGTTGCCAAGGATAGGACGTGACTACGACATTCCAAAAATATTCCTTGTAGTAAGACCTAGAAGTTACTCACCTGAACCACTTGTGAACACTAGTAGTCCTAATGTTGGAACTGGTGCGTAAGGAATCCAATTAGAAATACCAGTAAATATAGCAAGTTCAGGGAGTACAATGATCTCAAAATTCAGAAAGCCACAATCTGAGTCCCAATGTATTACCGAAATCAAGGAGATTAAGCAGGCTCCGTCAGAGACAGTATGGGACTTTGAACGATGGTTCAAAACACCGATGGCCAAAGTAAGCTTATAGATGTTGTATGTACAACATAAAGAGTGTTTTATTGCTGTGCTACTACCACACATTAGAGGACCACTCATGCAGCAGAAGATTGCAATGCAAATGAAGGCACTGGAGTTGGTAATGAAGCTAGAGGTCTCACCTATTGGAGATGGCGCTTCTAGAATGATGTAGATTTAGTCGCAATTGGCCAATCTGACTATTCAACTCCAAGGCATAAAAGGAGGATAGGAGGTGCAGGAAGACCTCTGGTGTACTCGATGTCGGGCCAATGGACATACCAAAGATGACTGCCCGACCTACATGAATTACATCTCCTCCAATCCGCCAAACCCACTGAGTACCTAAGGGTTGCCCTGGCACAACATCTGCTAGACAAGAGGACACCGGGATGTTAATTGCATGTTCCTGCAGAAGACGGTATGTACCCCAGCTAATCTATACTATAAATTTTGTAAATTTGTAGGCCATGATGAAAAATATTGTAGGGCCTACCAACTTATAAGAGAAAAAATGGTAGATGCATATCTAATGAAGACTGAGGATAAAATGAATATTGACCAGGATGTGCCTTAGTTTCAAGTTGTGCCTCATTTTCATCCTGTGCAGCAGTTTTAGATGGCACCGTAGTTTTAGAATACGGGCCCATATAAACCATACCAATAGCAGTATGCACAACCGCAATACCTTCAACAAACACCTCAAATTAAGTTAAGGGGGGGTGGCAATTACAGGGGCCAAGGAAGAGGAGGATTTAGACGAAAAAGAGGGCAAGTGGTATGCTATAATTGTGGAGTGAAGGGCCACTATGCTAGAGACTGCCCTGAACCTATGAAGACTTGCTCATATTGAAAACAAGAGAACAATGTGGAGCAATGTCCGTAACTTATCACCCAATGGCAGTCCCAAACTGTTGGAGCACCTAACCCAGTACCAAATCCTATGTTGAATGCTCCCAACCCGAATGCTAATCCCAACATACAGATAATAGTCGCAAAACCACGAGAATGAAGCGTGGTAGTGGTAACCAGGGGAGGTGTTGCGACGGATGCAGACTAAGCTACACAGATGGAACCTACAAGACTAGTGCAACCGCAGGTTCGACCGACTACTCAGAAAAAAGCACCACTTGATGTTCAAGAGAAGAAGCATATATTCATGGACATACACCCATAGTTCATAGGAATAGAACAACCATCTACCTCAGGCCATGTAAAAGATATGCCTAAGAGGTTCCAAAATATATTAGAGCAACAGACTACAAGCAAGAGCGCAGATAAGGTTAGTAGAATCAAGCCATTCCTGTCAAGTTGTTTGGCTCTAATCCAGGATAAGAATGGACTTGCAAAGTTGGAAGCGCTCATCAAAACACTTTAGGAGGAAAACATGTCAGCAAATAAAGTTAACAGTGTCAAGACAAAGCTCAAGATGGGACGCGACCTTAGAATGTCCACACAAATCGGTGACTATGACATGGACTACATCATCCTCAACCTGGGATCTGATGTTAACATTTTGTCATGCCTGGAGTGGGAAATAATGGGCAAGCCACCCCTAAAATGGTCCCCCATTCAACTAAGGTTGGCCAATCAAGCAAAGGTCCTGCTTGTTGGTAGGATGAGTCAAGTCCAAGTGAATATTGAAGGATTATGCATTTTTGCGGACTTATTAGAAGGTAATACAGGGTAAATTGGTTTTCTAATGATCACCTTCTCATTACTCTTCACACATTGTAAGGAGACTGGTTTTACTTTTATGAAATTCATATGTATGTTTACATGCATATCTTGAAAAATCCCACCATTCCGAGCTTTCCAAACTTCCCACATCACAAAGAAAGGAAAACTAAATAAATGTGTTTTAGCAAAACACCAATTTTTCATATTTTCATCCATCGTTTAAAATAAATAACAATTATGACAGGAAAAATTGTTTTCCAACAACTTTCAGACCTGTTGAACAAAATTACAATCACCGAATAGATGGTCCATAGTCTCAAAATGACCCTTGCAAAGAAAACATCAATATAGACCAATGAAACCCCTCTTTTGGAAATAATCTCAGGTGAAGATATTTTTATGCATGCACAATGAAACAAAACGCTTTATCTTTAAAGGGGTCGAGCCCTTCCAAACCATATTTGTCCACCAAGTTGAACTATCTGCCCATTGATTCTACAATATCAAATTGTAAGCCAGATATGTTGTAACCTTGCCCTCTTTTTTATTATAACTCCATATGATCTTATCCACTCATCCTTTAACACAATACCAATCTTCAATAATTTTTTGACAAAATTATTCCATTCGTCTTTGACCCTTCCAGAGAGACCGATATCGCTAGCAGACAACCACTTCGACATCATTTCCCTATAATTTCCAACAACTTGCTTGAGAACAAAAATATTCTTACAATAAGTCTCGTCCAATAAATCCTGCAAAAAAAAGATAATTACCAGACATACCTAGACAAGGATCAATCCCTAAGAAATATTCAATACCATGTCCAATACACAAACATATCGAATGATTAAGGATAGGAAAATCCTTGAATAAACTCCTCCAATGCAAGAGGCAAAACTAGAATTTAACTTCCCTCGTCTCAGCCACAAACTCACCTCTTGTCTGTGTAAATATTTGTATTTCACCATAAAACCCCACAAACCTATGTCAGACAAAACTCACCAAATATTTTTCACACATAAAGTTGTATTACACCATATGAGATCCTTTATACCCCAACCCCCTAAACTATTTGGTTTTGAGAAACTATCCAAAGAAGATAAATGAAATTTGATATAATTTAAATTTCCATCCCAAAGGAATTGAAAGACCTTACCTCGGATCAAAGAAATAATGCACTCTGGAATATACAATAAAGAGAACCAAAACACTGGAATACTCCATAGAATTGAAGAAACCAACACCAATCTGCCACCTACTGACAAATATCTGAAAGACCAAGAACAAGTTCTTCTTTGAATTCTCTGAACCAATCAGAACCAAACTTCCTTTTTATACCCATTTGGTTTCAAATGAAAACCTAAATACTTAAAACCTTCATCAATGTTGTTCATATTAAAAGGGAAAATATTCGACAGATGGAATTTTGCATCCTCCTTCTAACAAGAAGCCACAAAAAATACTTTTGGTGACTTATATCCATACATGATGCTTAATAGAAAATTGACTTAATTTCTTGAAAACAATTCCATTCTTGAATCCTACCTTCCCACATATGAGCACATCATCTACAAATAGTAGATGTGAAATAAAAATATTACCTTTAACTTTAATTCCCTTTATCTTTCTTTGGTATTTTGCATGCTTGATAAGTAAAATTAAACCTTCAATAGCCAAAATGAAGAGGTACGATGAAAGTGGACAGCCTTGTCTAATACCTCTGTTGCCATTGAAAATAATGGTGGAAGACCCATTTATCAGAACAACAGATCTGGTTGAAGTAATACAAGCCATTATCCAACTTGTAATTTCCACATCCAAGCCCACTTGAATCAAAATAAACCTCAAATAAGTCCAATCAATTATATTGTGTGCTTTGATGAGATCCATTTTGAGGATGAAGGAATTTAGATTTGTCTACTTGATGAAATGAAAGACATCTCATGCTAGTCCCAATGCATCCAGAATTTGATGATTTGAGAGAAAGCCAAATTGCTCCTTAGAAATACAATTGCCCAAAATAGGTTTCATTCTTTCAGAAATGATCTTTGTAATAATTTTATAAAGCATATTATAAAGAGATATATGACGAATCATGATAGTCATTGAAAGAATTAGGCCTATCGTTCTTAGGAATGAGAGTGATATAGGTTGAATTTAAATTTGGAGGAAAAATACCCATTCTTGTAGTTTCATCCATAGCTTTGGTAGTAACTCCTCCCCCAAAATATCAAAGAACTGGAGATAAAATTCAACCGTCTGGACCTAGAATTTTATCCTTCCCAAATACATTAAGCGCCTTTAAAACCTCTTCCACTTCAATCTTCTTACCAATATCTCTGCAATCTTCGTCATTGAAGAAACAAGGAAAGTATTTTATAGTCTTTAATTGACTTTCTAACCTTGGAAAACTAGAATCATAATAGATCTCCTTGAAATGATTAATCGTCGCTACTTTGATAGCTTTTTTATTGCTGCAAATCTAATTATTCTCATTCTTCATCTCCCAATTAGCATCTGTCAACCTTCTTTTATTTTCATATCAATGGAGGAATTTAGTATTATTGTCACCAGCTTCTAACCAAACAACTCTACCTTTTTGTCTCCATGTTTCTTCTTTTTATCTAAATAATTTAAGTTTTTCCAATTCCAACTGTAAAATCCTTTCTTTTCTATCCACACAAAAGAACTCTTCATTCATTAAACCAACCAATTTTTGGATTTTTGAATCAATCTCTAGCAACAATCTTTCATTTAATATCTTCTTTTCATTTTCCCAATTTCTAACTTCCACTCTTAAAAATGTCAATTTTTTTATTAAAGATTTGCATCAAAGACTAAAGACCAGAACTGAAAAATATCTCCATTTTCTTGCACAAAACTTTCAAAACCCTCCTCTTCAAGCCACACTGTATTAAATTTGAAAGGATACTGAACAAAACCAATGTCAAAATCCAGCTAGAGAATAATAGCCTTATGGTCTAGAATCAAAGAATCATATGACCAACTTAGACCAATATCTTCCAATCGCTTCACACAACTCCTTCGACATAAAAAAATACATCCAGTCTTTTGTCTATTCCTGCTTTACCACAACATCCATTAGACAAAGTCAAAACCAAGACATTTGGGACAATATCGACCAACTGTTTCTCCTCAAAATTTGATAAAAATAAATGATTTAAGTGATATTTTTTATTTCCTACACCCCATACTTCCTTCAGAGATAATATTAAATTAAAACCCCGATTCATAATGCAAAAACAATCATTCAATAACTCGGATTGAAACAATTTGTCCCCAAAAAAATTTCTTTCTTCACACAACCTATAAATATTTAAAATCTTAACTTTACTTTGAAAACCTTTAACTTTACCTTCCAGCATAATACCTACAAAAGTAGAGAAAGCATTCATCTTAGCAATAGAAAGATTCCAAGCCACTAAGGTACCCTGATAAGCCAATGGAATCAACAATACACACCCTCTGTTGTGGTTTAATATTTAGAAAATAATTACAAGCTTCAACAAAAGTAGACATAGTATCTTGTAGCATGAAAACACTCATATTTGTAGATGATCAATGCATGGAAGATTGACTAGCAAGAAAAAAGGTGAATCAGTGTTTTGGAAAACATGGAGAGAGAAAAGGTAAAAAGAAAAAAATTGAAAATGGTTTTTATTTAAGAGAGGAGATGGCGTCATTTTCCATGTCTTTAATTGAGTGGAAGGAAAAGTTTTATTTAAGAGCCATATTAAAAAGAGATACACTTAGTTTTTTCAAAAAGTTATTGTTATTGTATTTGTCGATAGGCAATGTACAATAGTAATGGATATCTAGTTAACCCATATTAGTTCATACCTTGTCCAATAAATTTATCACAATTCTACTAAGTTTTAGATTAGAAATCATTTTTGTTTTTATTTTTTTAAATTAAAGACGATTTATGTCTCATGCAATTTGCTGAAAAGTTTAGAGTGTTATTGTCGGACTAACGATGACCTTCTTGGTTTTAGAAAAAAATTATTAATTATCTGACATGTAGCGCCATCTCTACCTCGTCGGTGTCATGACCATGGTTTCCATCGCCTACACCATCGCCACCTCTACCTCATCTCTTTCACGACCATGGTTTTCACCGCCTCCACCAGATCTAGGTGCCAACTGCCATCGCTTCCACCCCTAGACCACCATCTACCTGCACCGCCTACCTTCTCACCTACAAATTCATCCAGTTAATCGAATTCATCGTTGTTTCCTGCATTATCTTCCTTCTTGTAATCAAATTCGTCTAATTCAACTCTATCAGTCAACTCTGTACTCTTGCAAGAGAAATTGATTTATCTCTTCTCTTCATTATGTAGGATATCCAATGCTATACAGGAGATCCAGGCAATTCAACCAAACAGATTATGCAGGAGATACATGCGATTCAACCAAACAAAGTGTTTTTATTCATGAAAATTCTAGGAAGTAAGTAAGGTTCTTTTGTACCTTCATATGCTTTGGATCTGTAGAAAAATCCAACACAACTGTCACCAGCAGGTCGAATTCGACAATGACTATGTTGTTGCACCTCTGGATAGAAAACTCAGAGAAAAGTTGCATATTATGCAGGATTCTAACTTATGCTATGAAAGAAATATGTATGAGGTATATACAAAGGATTCTTGTTGATATCGAATAGATGTTTGACTTCCTCCCAACCTCTTGGTTCTGGTTGGTTATGTTAAACCAAATGCATTGGTTCGGTTAAACCTGATCTTCTCCTTCACATCTTTAATAGGAAAGTGGGGTTTTTCTTCTGCTATAGAAGTATAAGTTAGGATTTTTTACATATCATTTTACCTAATGGTGCATCCTGAATGGTGCATTCGGTGTTGTTACTTCTTTCTTTCTTCTTGGAGTTCTTTGACTACCACTGCCATTTCTTCAGCTTCTACAAACTAAATTCCTTTCTTAAGACATTTTCTTCTTCCTCCATGCTACAGGCCGCTTCAAAAATGGCTGCACTCCGTTTGATTTCAAAGGTATAATTACTAGACTTTAGTTTATATTTATTCAAATAATCCTTCCAAAATTAAAGGATACTTCTTAGAACAAGAACAATTTTTCTATGCTTGGTAGTCTATTGATAATCTATTTAAGCTTAGCTCATTCTCATACATAGAATGACAAACAATACAGGAGATGCAACAGCTCCCACCAGAGCTGATGCAAGCACCGTTTGAGAACGCTCGTCATGTCAGTCGTGTCTTTTTTGAGATTCTCAACATAACATTCTGCCCTATTGTATAATCTATCTTATTTAACAAAAAGTGAAAATATTCCTAGAATCTTTCGTATTTTGGGCATAACGTTTTTATACTAACTCAGAATTGGGTAGACTGTAGACCATTGGAAAGCTCTTACAATTTTCTACAACTTTTTTGTTTTGATTTTTTTTTCTAATTCCTTAACTTTTGTTCGGGGCCAGTGTTTTAGTAAGAAAACATATTTTAAAAGATTTTTTCATACTAAAACCCCCGCCCCATACAAACGGTAAGGAATTAGAAACAAACACAACATAAAAGTTGTAGAGAATTTCAAGATATTTCTAATGGTCCAAAGTCCGCCTAATTTCGGGTTAGTAGCAAAACATTATTCCCAAAATACAAAAGATTCCAAGAATATTTTGACTTTTTGTTAAATAGGATACATGCTGGGAAAAATAAACCTTGTGAACCAAACCCTTGGGAGGCATCAAAACATGTTGTGAGTGGGATTCAAGAAATGAAATTGGGGTTTATTTATTTCTTAGCTCGTTAATCCCGTCAAGAACGATTTTTTGTTCCTCACAACAAGTTGTGCACTGATCTTAATGGTATCCAAATCTTCACCGATGGTGCCCTCTGGTAGCTTGATGGTACACTACTCGGATTCGATAGGTTACAGAACTTTGGGAACAGGGATCACAGACTTTGAATTTGGGAGACTTGGATAGATGAAGTGGAAGCTGGTCTCACAAAAATTAAACGGGTGGAGAAATTAAATAATTGTCTTAGATGGCCATGAACTAAAGTGTGATATGGTTCATAGTGAATCACAACTTTTTCTTCATGATCGAGGTTACATGCCTTAAATTTGACACTTTTTTCCTTCACTCAAGATGCATGCCTTAAATGTGGCATGGTTTTCATGTCCTTGTGGTTTCCTTCGCTCAAGATACATGCGTTAAAGGAGGTTTTGTTGACTCTGGATGCATGCCTTAACCTTGGCATGGTAAGAAAGTGGCAGATTCTCACTCAAAGACAACAACTGCACAATTCCAAAATGTATCTCTTGCTTGGATGGGAAGGATCTGTTTACATCTATCACAGAAGGATCTATCTGCCCAACTACATTGATTATTGCACCAAAAATTTCTTAGATTAATAGGTGCTATGATTTGTATTTAGAATGTAAGGCATGTAGTTTCAACTTAGTTTCATAATTAACACACGCCAGGAAAACTACAAACTAGTATACGTGTAGTGGACTTACCCTATTGTTGGTTGCATGTGTTAGCATATTGTTATATATGGATGCAACATTCTCGAGATAGGGTCGATGAACAACTTATACTATAAATTATGTTCATCCTATGATTATGATCCTAAGAAAATTTACTTACATTCCTAAAAGTCAAGTAGATAGATATGAAAACACATTAGCAATACAATAACTTCAGCCACATAAGAATACAACACATGAATCAACATAAAGATAAATTGTTTCATACAACTACTACAACAACAACAAAAAACGTAACTCTTATGCACTTTTAAAATGCGATTATAGTGATGGACCTCATCCTCGTTTATGCCAAAAATATATGTGCATATATAGTGAATTATTGAAACACCATTGACATGTCACACAACTTCAAAGTAGAAACTACTCCTTTAGTTGTAGCATTACATTGGTTGATACATTTTTATGATTTTCTTTTTAGTCTTGATAATCCAAAGTGTAAGCATACCTACCAAGGTCGATAGGTATTCATTTCCACACAACACTTGTTTCATAAGTGTTATGTTTTATGTTATGAAATTTTTACAAAGATTTTTAAAAATTCATCCAAGTAAAAGGCATTGTGAAATTTATATTTCTGATCTTATTAAATGATATTTATTTGTAAAAGAGAAGAAAGTGGTGAAGTGAATGATGGTTACAGGTAATTGGTTGATGTAGTGAAAATGAATTATAGTTTTTTTGAAGGTATTAAAAGTTCTTTGTACCTAAGTTAAAAATATGTGGGTGTATGATCAGTGGTACCTGACATACCAATGGTATTTTATTTTTGGTCCTTACAGAACTTATTCATAGGCAAGTTTTGATTTTCTCAGATGTTAGAAACATAGAAAAATGAGTTATCTCTCTTATGCACAAAGAAGGGATGTTGCATTAAGTGTGGAAAGAACCATTGGCTAGCTACAAGGGTGACAAGTGTACTCCTAGCCTAGATTGATGTGGATTAAATAGGTTCAGTCTTCGATTGTGGATGGAATGTGAGATGATTTAATCTCAGTTTTGGGACCAATATTGATGAACCATATAAGCAAAGAAAATTCCTATAGAACCAACGGTTACAATGGCTAAGACCCATGTAATTTGATAGATGGATTCTTCTTTATATGGATGCAAATGACATGGTTGGATGCATGTACAAAAGGAATATGGCAGAAATTGAGCAAGTAGACGAGCAAGAAAGAGAGTATGGAAAAACTAGAGGATCAAGCAACATATGGTGATGGTGTAGTCACCATGAAGACACATGAAAAAATAAATTAATGGAGTATTTTGCATGTAAATAGGAATATGGCTGTAAGATTTGGTAAGGCATGCATAGCCTTGGTAAAGTTTGAAGATAGACTTAGGTGATAGGGGGTGTATGCGAGATCCCCAAGTAAAGCTTAAATGGGATATTGTTAGGGTTAACATTGACTCATGAATGAGTCAAAGGTGATTAAGGTATAAAACATGGTTTTGAGCACACGATTTCTTGTAGCCCTTGGTATTGGCCCAAGGTATTGCATGTAAAGAATTCTTTATAATGATTAAGGAGGCTCCATTGTAAAGTGGCCTAAAGGTGAGTGGTGGCTAACTCACTTGGCCCAGCTTGGTCCGTTTAGGTCAAGGGAGATAATAGATATTATGGCATTTTTCTAGGTTTTAGGTTTTCCATGTAAACATTGTGTGTTTATTGTGATATAGTTGCTTGACTATTTATTTCTCTTGCAAGCTATTATATTTTAACGCTCGTTAAATCCTAATAGAAGTTGCTAACTTCGACTATCCTTATGTTTTCGGAGGAAAAAATGGGACATATTATATGGTAGAAAAACATATTGATGACGTAAAGAAAGTTGTTACCAATTATTCAGGACATCCATTAGTGTTGGTTGAAAGATCCATGGGTTCAAGGGTAAGCTGCATGGTAGAAGAAATGGACGATATTGATGCTTCTACAATAATATGCTTGAGTTATCCAATTAAGGTATGGTATATATACTTTGGTTAGTACTTATTTAAAATGAAAAATTGATGATAGCATGGTGTATATCAATACAATTTATGTACATGCGTTTGATTCCTTTTTTTCAGCATGAAGAAAAACAACTTTTTTATCAATAAAAATTTGTATCAACATGTTACATATTTTCCTCCAAAAACCAACTCCTCTACTTCCCATGCATATTATAAACCAATTACATACCTACCAGAAGACATTCCATCCAAAACTACACAGTCCAACAAAGCTTTCCAAAACAACTAGTTGGGCCTAACTAAAAAACCATAAGGTCACTACCAAACAAAAATTAACCCATGTGATACAAAAACAGAAGAAAAACATCCTTGGATAACAACAAACTGAAACAACCAGAGTTAGAAAAAGAGCAAGCTTCCAGCTCTGAACAGTTTCCCCCAAAAAGAAATGTCAAAACATGATTTTTCCATCCATAGAACCCAACTCCATTTTTTAGAGGCTATCAATTTCCACATTTAAATTTATGTATATATGCTGGCAAGATAAAAAGGAAAAATCATTCATCATAGCTCTGATACTTTCCATCCAATGAATTAAAACCATAGAATCCACTTGTGCATTCCCCTTTTCCCAATTTATAAAGACTCATGAATCTCCCAGAATCTGCAACGAGGACAAACCCCAAACTTATTCACAATAAAGTAAACCCCATAATGCAACCAATTCAGCTCTATTATTCATATCTCTTCCCACATTCATCAAACACTTATAAATTGTATCCCTTCCAAACTTTAAAACCAATTTAGCACCACACACACCTTTCAAAGTTGCCCTATCAAAAAACCATAGGATTCTCCATCAAAATAGAATGAAAAAAAAAATTGAGATTCCTAGAAGATTTGTCTTTGTTCCAGTCTGAAAAGCAAGAAATCATCTCCAAAAAAATGAAACCAACTTTCTGAAATTGATTATTAAAAATGGATTTTTTATGGCCTTCCTGAATTCCCATGGCATGAAAAGCGTTAGATAGTTGTAAATGTTTTGCTCATCATACCATTGATGTAGATTATCCTCCACCAATTCACCATCCCACAAATGATCCAACATAAAATGATTCATCAATATATACCATATTTTAATAAAAAATCACACTCACCAAACAAATGACCAACAGATTCTTCCTTCATTTTACACATAATACATCTCCTAGGCCCTACGAAATCCCTTCTCTACATAACATCCTAGGTTAAATTCTTATTTTTTAAACATAACCAAATATATAATTTGATTTTTAAAGGAACAAAACCTCTCCATAGCCATCTCGTCCACCAGTACCTGCCAAACTGTCTTCCATAAACAATGAATGATAAGCCAACATGGCAGTCACCAATCCCTCTTTAATATTATAAACCCAAACCAATTTGTCAGGTTTATCACACGGATTAATTCCTCATTGATAAATATTGGACACATACGCATCCCATTCCTCAGTTGAGTTTCCATCCAGACCCAAATCCAATGAATGGTCCCACCTTTGCATAATACCCGAGCCTCCCAATTGAATCTGCTTTAAGACAAATATATTTCTTCTATGAAGTTCCAACATAAGATCCCATCAAAGTTTGTAATCACCTTACATCCCACAGACAGGATCAATCCCTAAATATATTTGGATTCCTCTTTCAATAACCCAATTTGTGTCATTAATTATAACTGGAAGACAATTCTTAAAACTACTCCATATTACTTACTGACAACTTTTCTTTGATAAGTCACCTCTGAACCATATAGTTGGATCCAAACCCTTCATATATTTGGATTTTATAAGTTTTCCCCACAACCCAGAATTGAACAAACATGGCCACATGTTTTTTGCGCATAAACAAAGATTAAACTTAGACAAATGTGTTCTCCCCAATCCCCACAAAACACGAGGAAATGGAACACTCTCCCATGATGCAAGGTGAATATTTGAAAAATGAAATAACTCTTCTCTTATCCATGGAATTACAAAATCCATAACCATATATAGATAAAACCAAAAAATGGGTATTCCTTAAAGCACCGAGGTAACCAAAGTAAGCCTTCCCCCAAGTGAAAGACAACAAATCATTCAGTTGTTAATTTTGTGATGAATTCTTCTTATAATCCATTCCCAAACTTTTATTCCATAGCCATTAGGATTCAAATGAAAACCCAGATAATTAAAACTATCGTCCATACTTTCACATTTATATGGGAAAATCATGGAAATGAAATCTTTGAGAGACATGTCTCTGCAAAAGTCAATAAAAGAGGATTTTTTATCACTCACCTCCAAATTTGATGCCTCACAAAATATCTTCAATAAATTATGCATACATCTCCAATCATCTCTAGAATCACCCCCAACAATAATAATATCATCTACAAACAAAATATGAGATATATAGACATCTTTGGAAACATTTAACCTTGAAAAATTATTTTGACTCCTTTACTGACGAATAAGTAAACTGATACCTTCAATAGTGAAGATAAATAGGTATGGAGAAATATGGAAACCCTGAGGAATACGTATGCTTCCTTTGAAGAACTCTGTTTGGACACCATTTATGAGCACAACAAAACTAGGTGAAGTAATGCAACCCATAATCCAAGCTACAATATCATATGATAACCCAATCTGAATAAGATTTATCCTTAGATAAGACCAATCCAATGTCATAAGCCTTATATGGATCCAATTTTAGAAAGAAGTCATTTTTCTTTTGACTTTTTACAGAATGTAAGCACTCTTGAGCTATCCCTACAACATCTATAATCTGTCTATCAAGTAAAAATGCAAATTTCTCTTTAGAAATAAAATTTCCTAAGAAAGGCTTTAGTCTCTCAACAATAATTCTTGTGATAATTTTGTATAACATATTACAAAGATAAATTGGTCAAAAATCACTAAAAGTACCAAGTCGATCCTTTTTAGGGATAAGAATAAGATAAGTTTAATTTAAAACCTCATGTATCTTACCCTATATTTGGGTTTCTTCAATCGCTTAAGCAATCTCCTTCCCAAATAGATAAAAAAAATGCAAGTAGAAATCCACCGTCCAACCATCAGGACCAAGAATTTTTTCCTTTGCAAACATATTCAAAATATTTTTAACCTCTTCCACGTTAACGTGCTTTCCGATTGACAAGCAATCCTCTCTCTCAAAGAAGCGGGAAAGTTCTCTATGGTTTTAACTGATTCTCCAAATTAAAACCCTTATGCCGAGAGAATAAGTTTTTAAAATGGTCAACTGCTTATTTATTATAGCTTTCAGATCATGACTGATATCCCCTTTCTCTGTTTTTATTTCCCATATAGTATTTTTCATCCTTCTTTGATTTGTGAACCTACAAAAAAATTTGGAATTATTATCCCCTGCTTGTAACCAGATTTCTCTACTTTTCTGCCTTAAGGTTTCTTCCTTTTGTTTTAAAAGCTTCTTGTGCTTAGAATCCAACTCTAACAATCTCTCTTTTCTGTCTTTAGAAAAAAATATATCATCCACCACACCAGAAAAACTTTGAATTTCTATTGTTATTTCCTTAGGTCCTTCTGATTCTCATCTTTTTTTTTAGTCTTTTCCCACTTTTGGACCTACACTTTATGTTTGCTTAATTTTGAAATCAACCCAAACATCATAGATGAATAAGAAACCCTTGACAAAATAGTTCATTGTTCTTTGACAAGATCATAGAAAGAAGAATCCTCCAACCAAACTGGATTGAACTTAAAATGATACTTGACAAAACTTTTATCAAAATCTATCTAAAGGATAACAACCTTATGGTATGAAATTCCTACAGAATATGACCAATTCCTATACTTTTCAAAATCCTCACACTTATCCTCAACAAGGAAAAACTTGTCTAACTGTTTCGCTATACTCACATCCCCACACCATCCATTTAACCATGTAGGGATCATCACATTTGGAACAATATCAACCAACTTCATTTCTTCAAATTTAGATAAAATAATGATAAAGGCTCTTCAGATTTTCCAACCCCCCAAATTTCTCCAGTAGACAACGTAAAATTGCTATCTCCTGCAACAATTAGAGTACTACCCGCCAAGATGTCAGACTAAAAAATATCCTCCCAAAATTCCAATCTTTTACTATAAGGGGCATAAATATTTAAAATCCTGAGAATCTTCGAAAAAACGTGAGTAAAACCTTCTACAAGAATACTTGCAACTGTGATAAAATCCCTTAAATTCACCACATGATGATTCCAAGCTGTCAAAGTGCCTCCTAACAAACCATTTGAATCCCAAGCCAACACTTTCCAAGATGGATTTAATATCAAGAAATACTCACTAGCATATCCTGCATTTGTCATTTTCTTTTGCAAAAGAATCACACCACTCTTCTCTTTTTCCAAAAAATTCTTTAGAGCATATCTGAGTCAAGCCGATGCCAAGCCGTCTTATACTAAAAGAGATATTATTAATTTCTAGCCCTCTTTCAGGGCCACTAATTCTGTAAGAGCCTGATAAAAAACAACCACAAAAAGTACAGAATCATGAGGTAACCCTTTTTCAAATAGAGAAATAACCCTAGGGTTTTGACACAAATAACCTTCTTCATCCCCAACAACAACATCCTCGATCCCCTTTTAATCCTTACCCTTTTCCATTGTTTTCTTATAAACACATTATCTTTCCTTATAGAAGAAATCACCACAGCTTCAATATCCCCCAAATCCATTGAAAAAAATTCCAGAGGTTTTAAACCTTCTTTTGGCACAGGGTTTTCATGAGTTAAAGAATCTCTTAAAGGATACGAAGAGACCTGTATCTCCAGTTTATCCTTGCTATCCCTATATAAATGGGAGGAATATTTTTTATTGAACAAAGAAACTTCTGGAAAAATGTTTTCACAAGAATCTATGAGTCCACACGAATTTATAGAGTTCTTAAATTATAAGTGTAAAAGAGCTTTTATATATATTACAATGGATGATGGAAAATAAGCAACTGAATTTATCACAATAAAAAGAGAGTATAGGAAATATGATGGAGCAACAATGGCACAAATAAACTATAAGACCAACCATTTCATCTTATAATTTAGCACAATAAAGAGACACTATAGGAAATATGATGGAGCGACAATGGCACAAATAAACTATAAGAACAACCATTTCATCTTATACTACATATTCATTTTATCTCACATAGATAATATTTTATGTTTAACATCAAATAATACTATGTAACTATCTTGTAGAAGAAAGGACTAAATAATCTACATGTATGCATTATTGCACTGAAATTAATTTATCAATATTAACTAATAATAAATTTCAAGCAACACCAAGATAGCAAGTGAAATAAATTCCATGTCCATTAAAATTGATGGCGGGTATATTTCATTTCCATGGCTTGCTCATTTACCCATTAGACAATCTGTGGAAAAAATTAATGTTGCCACAATGCCATGGCTTAAATACTTCTTTGGCATAGTCTTGGCTTGAAAACAATTTTGTTTTGCCGAGAGTGATGAATTTGTGAAGGATGATTATAGGTTGAAAAAAACGTATTGTCTAAACTTTTAAGTGATGGAAGATTCAATGACAATTGCATAGCCATATGGTTATATAGGTTGAAAATGTTACTCACACGACTATTGAAAGAATGATTGTATGATAAATATATTAGCTAAGCCTGTTAACTGATGGCTAGGTTCAGTGGAATAGTTGCATCGTCATATATGGTCGTAATATAAAAACTGGGGTTTATGAATTGTCATTGTAATGGCTTATGTGATTTGTGGCCTTCGTGGAACATCATCCGTGAGAATATGTACAATTGGAAATCAAATTTCCTTACCCTTGGGACGATCCTAGACATTCTTGGATTCTTGGATTCCTTTTCCAAGTTAGCATTCAGGGGGGGTGTTAGGATTATTAATCCTCCCTTATCCAATTTGGTCATATGTCTAAATCAGGAGTCCATCCAGTCTATTTTTAGTCACTAGAACCATTGGGTCCACTTGGCCTAATTGGGGCACATGTTTCAGTTACTAAAGTGTGGAGAACACTAATTGAGGCCTACTACCACTGATTGCACTTGCATGCATTAGCTTAGGATCCTCCTAGATCAATTCCTACAATTTAGGAGCCACTGGGAGTGTCGATACCAACCAAGGTCAGTTGAGTTGAGTTGGTGACTAGTCAATCTCAGTTAGGAGTCAGTTACATTCAGTTCTAGTCCTCTACATTTGGTTAGTGCTAGGTTTGCATGGCTGCATGCAGGAGAGGCACATTCCTCACCTACCATAGTCAGTTAGCCTTAGTTAACACTAAATTAGACACTTGAGTTGTTTTTTAGAACTCCAATAAACTTTGATAATGAATTAGACAAGGTCAGTTAACTATTGAGTCCTCCGATAATGATTTAGACAAGGTCTTAGTTACCTACATTCAAGTAGAGTCTAATCAATTCGAATTTCCTCATGTGGATTCAAACTTATTGTGGCTATTTATCCATTTTACTTCATTGTAATTATTATCTAATTAATTTTTTGATTATTGAAAGAATTCACAGTTGCAAGCCATTTTTGCACTGTTTCATTCTTCAATTGCTGAGTAAATTGTGTGATCTATATTTTGAGTTGTGTGTTTGTCCACATATCTATGTGATCAATTTAATATATTTGTGTGCTTGGGAGAAACCCATTTCTCATATATCTGTTTCTGATTTACATTCTTATATATCATCATCTAAAACCTCCATCCATTCCTTGGAATAAACCCCAAACAGTTCACCAAAGTTTCCTCCAGAAACTAGTCATTTTTCACTAGTTCTCGATGTGTCTTATTAAATCTCTTTTCCACTTCATTTAGATCCTTCATATTCTTATTCTAAATGTGTTATATAGGATTATATACAGCTTATGATAGTCATAGACTCATTTACCCAACCATTTTATGCCAAAAATACCCGACAACCCTCAAGTTCAGTAGTTGGAAAATCTCAAAATTGCCTAGTTTCCAATGCTATGTCACTTGTGTATGTTGCTTTTATGTCTTGTATTTCATTCATTGGTTGGAAATCCATGGCATTCACCTTCATGAGATTTTTTTCACATATGTCTGGAATTGATCTCACCACATATGGTTCAAGTTTCAAATCTCCAGACCATCCAGGTTCTCTCAACGGTCAGTGTGATCTAGTTTTTCACTCTTCTCCCACTATGGATCCCTTAGCTCATGGAGACACCATACCTATGATATTTTATATTGTATATGACATATATTCTGATATTTCAGAGCCTTGTGATATTTTTTATATATTTATGAAGGTTCTTCATCAAATTGGGAAGAAGATTCATCGTTTTATTCATGATATGACAGCTACACATGAGGCAGATTTTGTTGAATCTTTTGATGTTATTTGGAAAAGAGTTTGGAGAGACATGTTTTCCATGATTGATTATGCTTCCATATCAGAGTATCCTTGCAGCAAAATACATTCTTATGATTCTCTTCCATCAGCAAATTATGACCATCAAGGTTCCTCTCCACATGGTCTTTGTCTACAACACATTGATGCACTCATGCATGATCTTGGAATCCACAACATCTTTACCAAGTCCATCACCAATTTTTTTTTCTTTCAGCTCATTCAAGTGAAGAAGAGGACCTGTTGAAGAAATTTTTTATCATATTTGTCATGTCCATTCCTGAGGAAGAATTTTCCCCATGATGTTTTTCCTTTTTCCTCATTTTACATGGACAAATAAAAAAAATTGTTCTAAGAGGTGACTTGAGCCTTAGTTGCGAGGGCCTCAATAAAAATTTGGTATAAGATGAACTACGTTAGAATTAATGGGGCATGTTATAGAATTAATCTACCTTGGTACCATGGTATTACACCTAGGAGGCATTTTAATTCATCCTGTACTTATGTTATATGATCCTACTTAGGTTATACTAATCAATCTTGGTCTTTTAGGTGATTTTTGGCTCATTAACTCATAGTTAAGGCGCTCCACTTTGATCACCATGACAGTTTAGGCACTCTAGTTTGATCATCCTAATAACACAAGTGACCTCATTGATGACAGACCACTCCTTATCCCTTAAATAAGGGAATATGTTTGACTAGGGGCTATAGTGTATGAATGTGGTTATTCTATGGTCTTCTTGGGCATTTATTGGCTCCTAGAGACTCTCCTACTCACACATGTGTTCACCCATGCCTAACATGCTTTAATTTATGATCCATCATGCCTCCATACATGTTCACGCTTGTATTCGTGACTATTTAATATGGTTTTGGATCCTATTGGTCAACCTACGGGAGTTTAGGGGTCAAATCCTATCCTGACACTTGTATCCATCCAGATGGCCTCCAAGGGCTCACGACTTTTCACCATTGTATTATAATTATGTATCATACAAATCTACAAGTTGTACACTAGTATAAAGATCATTTATTGGCACCATCTATGTGTGTTATTTTTTTCCTTTTTATTGTTATTTTGCATATTCTATGAATAACTTAGATTATGAATATTTCCTTATCTCCTAGATCTCAACGTGAAGCAATTATCACACTCTTCTTGGCTGAATAACCTTGGATAATATTTTAAAACCTTTAATTGATCCTCCAAGTTGTTTGAGTGGTTCTTCATGCATAACTTACTAAAGTGTAAAACTCTCTCCTCCTTCAGAGCTTCTTGACCCACTATATGCTCCTCAACTCCCATATAGAGTTGATATTTTTTCTATGACATGAAAATCATTGGAAAATTTCGGTGTTCAAGTTTCCCTCTTTGGGCCAATAGCTCAACTTTTCAGTATTCAAGTGAATTCAATCCACATGAATATCTTAGCATGTTGATTATCCAATCCCGACAACAAAGATTTCCCATATTCCAAGAAATAATCATCTTCAACATTGAATTCTAATTCCTCAATTTCTTATTCAATGTCGGAAAGAGCTTTCAAATTTTCCTTCTTATTTTCTCTCTCCCATTTCCTCACATCCCCCTTGAGGATCTTCACTTTCTTCATCATATTTTGTAATGGGGATGATGTTATCTATCCAACATAAGATGACTAGCAATTCCTAACAAGGGAAAAAAAACCCATGTTCCTTTAACCACGTTCTATTGAATTTAAAAGGGTAAGACTTTGCACCATCTACCCCTTCTAACTTCGAAACAATAGCTTTATAGTCTGGCATACCAGACAGGAAATCCCACGAGAAAAATATACCCAGAGATAGACCCAACTACTCTGCCATAAAAAATATGTCTAGACACTTGGAAATTCCATCCCTACTCGATGTTACATTAGACCAAGTAGAGGACAAACAATAGTAGGAATGACATCTGATAAAATTGCCCTCTCAAATAAGCCTTTAGAGAAACCGACTAGAGGATCAATAATAACCTTCGACCCTTAGATCTCATCTGAAGTGATAGTCAAGTTTAGGTCACCAACTATAATGAGAGAGGAGTCATTTACAATGTCGTTATCAACAAACTTGACCTAAAATGGTTTTTGGTTGTTATAGATTCTGTAGATATTCAAGATATCTATAGGTCGATCCAGACCCCTAATGCGACCTTCAATTTTGATACCTACATAAGTATTATAAAGCGAGAAATCAACAAGCACTGAGTTCTATGCTACAAATATCCCCACTGATATCCCATTAGAAAGGGTAACAATCATTCCTACCAAACACTCCAGTTTCACCTAATTGACATGATCCACCTTTATTGAACTAGAAACTCAATCATTGAATTCATGTAGAGTTTGGTGGGGAAGTATCCTTGCATAGTTATTAGATAATGGGGCAAGTAAATGATTGTAGGGAAGGGTAAGGGTACTTCATTTTATTATTAGAAGTAAATTTAGACACCATTACCTCATCTCATTCTCATTGTCATTTAGTTTAGGAATCTCATGTTGGTGATCTACAATTTTAATCTTTTGTTCTATTGCTAGCCATGAACCAATTGGAAAATTGACCAAAATCAACACCATGAAAGGAAAATTTGCATAACTTGACGAAAGGAATGATGGTTTGAGGTAAATTAGAAGTATTTTGTGAGTTATTTATTTAACAAGATGGTTACTTTTGTGTTCTAAAAGTATTTCTTTACTCATGTGTGATGGAACGATTATGTTGTGTTGTTTGTATTGAATTATTGTAAACTAGTGCAGTTGTTAGATGTGGAAATTTCTATTTGCTATCTTGCATACTGGAATGAGAATGAGAAAATACACAAACTATGAATTAGTACACACACAGGTATGTATACATTGGCTACGTATACCCACATTGTACATGTACACTAGTATAATTAATTGATGTATTTATTACTAAATCAATGACTAATGATATTAGGAAATATATTGAATACATATCAATATCTAATAACAATAAATACCCTTCTTGTCGTTTATTTTTTATATTGTGGTTCACAAACCCCCCAGGGGGCTGCTACGTCCATAGGAAGAAATCACAAGGGGCCCACCCGAAGGGGCCACATCCCGTTCTCTCTGATTATGGAGCTAACTTGATGGGGAAATCAAGTGAGGCCCTTATATATCAATGTATAGACACCCAAGTATTTCACCTTGAGACCTTCTGCTCATAACTTACAACACTCAGCCACTTGAGCTATCCCATTGGGCTTCCTTCTTGACATTTATTACTTGTTGGTTTGGTAAATTAAATAGGTATGGTGGATTCCAATAATTTTTTGGAGAAAATGTCAAATTCATTTATTAGCTAGCATGAAAAGAAAGAATTTCCATTTTTTACCACTATGTAACTGATTATTTTTATTTTAGATATATTTTCTCAAATATCTAGAAGGGATGGTAGATGAATCATAAATGAGAGTGGTTGAGGAGACTTGGGGAAGGTGCATGGAAATTTGATAAATAGATATAGTGAACAAGAATTGGGGGAGTTTTTCTTTGTTTGGAAAATTGTGGATAGGTTGGAGTTTGTTGAGAGGTGGAAAAATTCTAAGAGGAATTCTTGGAAGAAACATTTTCATGGAAAAATTCTTAGAGAACCAAAATCTTTCTTGGAGATAGGAAGCTATATAGGCTCCTAGTTGGCAAGAAAATATAATTCCATTATGGGAATTGAAGGAGAGTGAAAGCTTGTTGCTACAGAAATACTACTACATTCTTGGACAAATTCGACATTTAAAAATATTCTTTTAGTATGTTATGTTGTTGGGTGTTATAATGTTTAAATTAATCCACCTATTCTTTAATTATCAACTGGAGTTGGTAAGCTTAGAGTTGACACAAAATATATGCGAAGGTAGAGGGTGTCGTGTAATTATTTTAACAAACAAAAAATCGAAAGATATTTCAAAATGAAAAACCGAGTCAAACTCCTAAAAATGCACTTATTAAAGTAATTAAACTAAGGTAGACTAATAAACTAAACAATTGAAAATAAACTTTAAACTAAAGTAAAATAAACAATTAACTATTCAAATGGGAAACTAGGGTATAAGGAAAACTTAGATTATAAGCAACTAGAAAACTTAATAAAAGAAAACTTGATAAAAGAAGCAAGTAGAAAACTTAATAAAAGAAATATCTTTAGGTTCTGTCCTACAAGTTCTTTCAACAACAACACAACATAAAAGAGACAACCTAGAAACATACTAAGGAAAACACATATAACACTAAATCTCACATACAAACAAATAAATCAATCTAAAAGGCATAAATATGAAATAAATCAGTAATAACATTCAAGAGACAAAAACAACTTAACACACATTCAAAACAAAAAGAAATAAGGAACATAATAAAACTTTAATAAATAACCTAAAACAATTAATCTTTAACTTTAATGTAAAACAAAACTAATACCTAACTATATAATCAAAACATAATTCAGACATCAACAAAATAGAACTAAAAACAATCTTAAAACACATAAAAAACACTAAAAACAAAACTAAGGGCTGAATGATAGACTGAACTGTGGGTCTGAAAGGGGTGGCTGAATATCAGACTGAACAGGTTGTCCGAATGACAGGCTGCACAGTTAAAATGGTAAAAAGTAAACTAAATGAACTAATATTTAGCTGAAGCCATGCAAATGTAATTCTAATGCATCGAAACAGTAAACAAACCTATTTAACAACAAATTAACCTTTAATTGATTCATGAACAAAAGGGATCATTGCATATTAAACTAATAAATAAATGGGAAATTAACTTGCATAAATTCAAAATAGGAAAGGAAATAACAGAAATGAATCTATTCCAAATTCATGAAAGCAACTTATTCTATATTCTTGAAAACAAAGATTGAAAGAAATGCTAGAAATGAAATAACTGGAAACAAAATGACTGAAATCAAATAACTAAAAGAAATCTATGCACGCATCTAACTAATTAACTTCGAAATAAAACTAAGTTAATGTTTTACAGAAAACAAATAGAATAACATTTACTATAATCTAATGGAATCAAACTAGAAATTAAAATAGACTAGATAAAACAGAAAAGAAACTAAGCTAAACAAAGAAAATGAACCTCTTGTTGATGAGGGGCCCTCTTAGCAATCAGGGGTGATGCCTGGCTACTTAAACACAATCTTCAACATCAATGCATACAACTCTTTATTTAGATGGTGGAATAGAAATACAAATGTTTGAGAATAGATCAGAACATGAACTGATTGTTCTTGACTAGCCTAACTCTTCTGGCTAACTGAGCTCTCTCATAGAGGCTTCTATATATGATGATTTACAGGGATGAGCAATTCAACCCTTTAGTGGTAAACTTCATTCTAAATTTAGTCGACTATCATGGACATTTAATTAATCACATTCCAATGCATAAGCATCTTCCTTCTTCAGCGTGAGTCTGGTTCTCTTCACTGGACAGCATACGCACAGGTTCCTTCTTCAGCGCAGCAGGTATTCAAAGGTGGTGCACGACTCCTTCTTCAGCACGACTATGGAATGGTGGTGAGCAAGGGAAGCATACACCATGGGTATTCAAGAATGCAGGTCATTCTATTCTTTAAACACGCAAACTGGTGGTAGTTTGGAGTCAGGTAGAGGAGGCCATGAGCGATCCTTCTAGACTGATGACCCTCCATCCTTTGAACGCATGGGAAGTGAATAGCTTGGTGTTGGATGAAATCAATGCACCGACGATCTCTCTAGACTGATGATCATGCTATCACCTAGGTGTCTGGACAACAAAATGGTTTGCAGACTGTTCCAACATTTCAATGATTGAAATCGGTTATCAACAACGTGCAGTCTTATGGGCAATCTGGATGGTGAGCTGCGTCATGAGCTGGATAGCAATTTGGATATGCTAGGTACAGATCTAGGGCGAACGGAGTGTCTAGGCACGCTTCATGAACAGAGTATTCAGCAACACATTTCAACATCTGGCAAACCACAAGCGAGTTTCACACAACGAGTTGAATGACGAGCTGGATGTCGAGTTGGAGATGTTGTGCAAAAAGCAAGATGAATGTGTTTTGCGCATTAACTTGGCCCAAAAATATTATAAAACCTGCAAAAAATTATACAAAACAATTAATAAATCAAATGTGTTTTAAGAATGTTATTTTTAATTAATAAAACTATAAAAATAATAATAATAAAATAATTTTATATAAACCTTAAAAACACTCATACTTGAGGTTGAATAATGATCTGCATGTCATAAAATATACAAAAGATAATAAAATATGTGTTTAAATGAGTAATTTATCTGCCAAAAAATGGTAACAAATCTAGGATAAATAGAGAGAGTGGTTGACGAGACTTGGGGAAGGTGCATGGAAATTTGATAAATAGAGAGAGTGAAGAGGAATTGGGGGAGTTTTTCTTTGTTTGGAAAATTATGGATAGGTTGGAGTTTGTTGAGAGGTGGAAAACTTCTAAGAGGAATTCTTGGAAGAAACATTTTCACAGAAAAATTCTTAGAGATACTGTGCATTATTATTCTTAGTGTCACGGGCATAGACGACAAAGAAACCAAAAGGTTTCTTGGAGCTAGGAAGCTATATATGCTCCTAGTTGGAAAGAAAATATAATTCCATTATGGGAATTGAAGAAGCGTGAAAGCTTGTTGCTACAAAAATACTACTACATTCTTAGACAAATTCAACATTTAAAAAGATTATTTTAGTATGTTATGCTTAGGTTAAATTTTGTTATCGTCATGGTTATAATAATTTTCTCTTATTAATTAGTATATTTATGATAGTAAATCACTAGTTAGTGTATTTATGATAGTGAACTAAGATGTAGGGTGAATGGGCCTTAAATATGGTATCCGAGTGCTTGGTTAAACAACCAGAAACTTAATGGATTACATGAGATTAGAAAAAAATAAGCATAAAATATGATTTTCAAACCTAAATGAAGGATTTTATAACATAAACTTGAATAAAACAAACCTAAAAAAATTAATGCCCTTGGAAAACCCGGTTATATTCAGATGGGTTTAACACTTCCTCATGCCACTAGTGGTTGTTCTCATTTTACTAGATTTGTACATGTTTATGAAAGTAGCCATATACATCATTTCAAAAAATAAAATCCATACAAACACTACATGGAGAACTGTAACTCCACGATTTCTAATCAATCAGTGTGACAACATAGATGGAGAATATGACTTTTTGAATTCCTTATTTATGCTTATGTATCTATCCTTTGAAATGTATCATTGTAGTGGGTATCAAGTCCATTTAGCGCCATAATTAGTCTTGAATTAGGATAAATAATAGGGGGGACATGGAGAAATGGCCACACCAAAAATTTGGATCACTAATTACATTGACCTTAATTTGAGACGGCAGAAATTTACTGGATACATGTCTCTACGGTGCATCCCTGTTGAGCCACAAAAAGACCACATTTTATTTATCTTTCCTATACCATTTGTCATCTTATTCCTATCTTATCATTTTATAAAATCATTAATATTCACCACTTTCATAATAAATATGGGTTTATATTACCATTTTCCAAATCATTTATTCTTGAGTATTTTGAGTGAATTTTTGGCTAATTATTAAGGAAAATAACATATTTCCATTATACTTTAAAGTTGGGTGAGTTTAGTGATGTTTACAGATGTATTTGAAGACTTTAACAAACTCAAAAGTGACCACCTAGCCTCAGATTCGAATTTCATCTTCTAGATGTAAGCTAACTTCAAGAAGAAGATTATGGACATGTGGAGAGAATATCTCATCCAAAATTTGTTGAGAATTTAAAGGGATGAGTTGTCTATTTATTGAGGATTTGAAGGGATGAGTTGTAGATTTGCTGAGGATTTTGAGGGATAAGTTGAGAGAATAGTGGATCTATAATTATGATTAGTTATCTTGAATTTATGTATAAATAAAAGGGTTCTCTCCTCATTTTTGTTAGAGATCTCTCTAGTGGTTTGAAGTAGAAAATAGTTCAAAGTCAGTCATAAAATAGGATTTATGATTGTTATGTAATGGAGATGATGCTTTGATGCACATCCTTTGATTCTCTTCTATTAATATAGATTTTCAGTAGTTTCTTTTTTATGACTTGTTCATATAGATTTTCAGTTATATTTTTCTTATGAATTGTTAATGTAGATTTTATGTGAGATCACCAGTTATTGCTGAGTACTTTATACCACTTAATGTTGATTTTCTTTATACCAGTTTATGTTATGTAATTTCATGTTTTCTGCAATTAAATTTATTTCCATGCAAAGTCAATTTATACAATTTCCTGTTTTCATAACTTAGATTCCATTTCAGTATAGATTAAGTTCAGTGACACTCTGCCTCTGCATATATTTTGTTTGTACCTCAAAATTTTACGCTCTCTCCGGTTTGACAATTAAATCGTTGAAATTATGTTATAATTTGTTTAATATTTGCACCAACATTTTGGTGCTGTTGCTGGGGAGGTGCTAAAAGGGATCAGAGTTTAGATAGATAGATAGATTACTTTTTTATTACATAGAAAGGGGGAGGGGAAATTGTAAGACGCAAGGACGACTTCACTACGAAATTTCTGGGATTTCCGTGGTGTAACATCCAGACGCATCCACTTTAGTGGGTCACCCCAAATCCTTGTTATTTCTATAAGCGTGTTTATTTTCCTGCAAGTTCTTTTCATTTTCTGCAATTACGAAATTTTTTTTATGCAAGTTTTTCTTCTTTCATTTACAGTTTAAGTTTAGATTTCTTTCATTTTTTGGGGGATAGCCTTTATTTCATACTAACTTGCTTCTAACTTTGTATCTAATCGTTTTTGTTTTATACAGATTTTTGTGCACCTTTTTATTTCTATTTTTGCACTCGTTTTGTGCTACTATTTTTGTGTCTGTCATGTATTCATTTTTTCCTTAGTACTTTATTTGATTCCAGTCAAATGATTTTAGGATGAGCATAAGCCTAGAGCAGCTCACTCAGATCTTCGCAAAAACCAGGATCTTCTCTTATTTAGAAGAGGTGATCTTGATAGCAACCAAAGATATCATTACTCCTCCTGAATCAAACAAGGAAGAATCAGCATTTGAAGAATTATGTGCATCGAATGAAGAACACCTATTTGAACTAGAGATTGAAGAGGATGAAGAAGGGATCTCGGTTGAATATCAAGCAATCGAAAGCTGCATCGAACAATGGTTCCAAGTAAGTACTAGGTAAGATCAATTATGTTTTCGCTTTTATATCATAAATTGATATTTTCAACATTTATTTTTTTATATTATTGTATTATTTATGTTTAGTTTTTCAAAATTAAAAGATAATTTTGGTTTACTTCTTTTAGATGTATGGTTCCACTGGAAATTTCACTACACCTAAATGATTGTAAATTTTAATTAGAATAGAGTAGGTAGGTTTTAGTTTTTATTTTTCAATAAAAAATTAGCTTTGTTTTAATTTACCCTAATGTTTCTATTTGTTAAAAAAATTTAATAGTATTAAATTACTATTTTTTATTTTTATTAGGAATTATAAAAAAATAGTTTTAATCTTTTAAATCTGAAAAATTTATGAAAATGTTAATCTCTTTTCTATTTTCATTTTTTCATTTAATAATTTTAGTCATGCTAGAAATAAAAAGATAGGAATTAAGTTTTTTTTTTCTAAATAATAAACAAATATCAAAATATATAGAGTTTTTGTTTTCATTTTAATATGTTCCTTTATTTGTTTTAGTTTAAAAAAAAAATCCAAATAAAATAAAAGTCCTACTAAATCTAGTTTGTAAATATATATTTTAATTAATATTTTTTTAATTAATTTTCTTGTTTTAGAAAAAATTTCATTTCTTTTGTTTTGATAGGAGTCGAAATTTTTAATTTTTATAAAAATATTAAGTTTTCTAAAAATTGGAATAAATTTAATCTGTTTATATTGAAAAAAATTTCTGGTTTCTTTTTAGGAAACAAACTAAGTTAACTAAGTTTATATTGAAGGAATTGTTTTGTTTACATAAAAATAATAAAAAATTATTTAAAAAAAAAACTTAAACCCTAATTGTGTGTCCACTAATTTTAGAGCTGCNTATATATTAAAAAATGTTATTTCTAAAATACTAATATTAACGTTAGAAAGAAAAATACCTTCTGCCATACTAAACCACAAACAGTCTGCCATACTAAACAACAAATGGTCTGCCATACAAAACCACAAATAGTTTGCCATACGAAACAACAAGCAGTCTACCATGCTAAACCTGCAAATTTGTTCATCATTTTGTGCATTCTCGCCCTTCCACACTTTAACCTGCAATAGAGGCAACCAAATAAACTCTTACAAACTAAAAACTCCCGATCTAGCACTGCTATCCTTCAGATCAGGGATGTATATCAATTCAATGAATGAGAGGCAGGTAGATGAAATTTAAGCGAGAAGTTAGTTCCATTTTATTAATTGTTAACACGCAGTTCCTCAACTTCAATAATTCACTCAATCAGACGAATGGACTGGTGAATTTCATGCCAGTAGTTACGGGGTTATAGGTATGACGAGTTGACTCACCCTCTCCATGACAGCTTTGACTGCTACTGAGATTCGATTTTAATGGAGAACAAACACCTACCTCTGTCGAGTCACCAAATTTAAGCTGAATCTAAAATTTAAACAATTATTTTAGGTTAAGCTTGTTTCATATCATTGCAGTTGTTAGTCTACTAATGATGGACATTCGAAGGACATTAGTTTGCTGTTAGAATTCATGGACTTTGAAGCAATTCTGATGGCAGAATATCCACAATGAGCTCTGAGCTCTAAGCCCACAATGCGATCATAAATATTATTCACTACATCCTCCAAAATATGGCACTGGTCCTCATCTAAATGTTTTTGAGATGCATTATTCTTACGATAGTTGTCAATGGCATTCAACACAAACTCTATGTTTCCTCTCTCTGCGTTCTGTTGTACAATGGTTAGCAAGGAATGCTCCATCCTATGATCACTGGAATCACATGTCCACCACTGATGCACCCTTTCAATTGCCACCTGCATGGTTTTAATTTGTGAAGTAGAACGACAACTCTGGATTCTCTTAGACTTAAAATCTACGATGATGTATATTTCAAGTTTATGTTACATATATATAGGCTTAGTGTTTAGCTAAACTAGCTGAGAAAAAATTATCGTGTGCGAATGTGGGAGTAGCATCTTATTGGTTCTATTATGTAAAAATATTCCCTAAATAGTTTAGAGTTAGCGTGAATATATCTTCAAGAAAGTTGGGTTACTCTAGGTACATGTATATTACGGTTTCGCTGGTACTATTAACTATGCTTTATATGATTTGATTTTGGGAATAATAGTGGTGTTGTATATGTCCATATGCTATTGCTCATATTCATCTTATTTGCAGTAATTCTATATTTTGTTATCGTTATCATTTAGTTGGGTTTCCGAGCATTTGCATTCTTACTGGTCTAGTTGGGCTGACTGGCGGTTGAAGGTCGAGTCCGAGGTAAGAATGGAAACCACATATACCCCAATTGCATTCATTCAATCTTCAAAGTATCATTGCAATTTCACATGTAAATTATTCTCTAGATCACTACATGTACCTATGGATATCACAAGAAATTCCCTCATTAAATTACCTATCATTGAGATCACGGAAAAGAAGTGGCTCCACTAACTATAATGAGTCTTCTCCACCGAGTCATTTAGATTTATTGCGATGCTTTTCATTGAGTTCTGGTTTTTTTCTATGCTGGTTTAATTCATGTGAAATTTCCTCATTTGTTTGGTATGAAAAAAAAATTTCACTTTGTCATCTTCATCTCCAATCAAGAATATATCACTGAGCCACGATTTACATGGTTTCCGAAGAGAGAAAATGAAATCAAAAAATTAAGATCTTCAAAAATAATAGTATTTGAAAATAAGTGGGACGACCGTAGTTACGTAATGTTTTATAATCACTTTTACTCAATAATTCCATATATGTATAATTTAATTGACTTAAATTATGTAACATTATTAAATATTTTGTGTTTTAACGGGATGGAGTTAACACCGTCATAATTTTTAATTTAAATTAAAAACAAATATAATAAAATATTTTATAATTTTAAATTAAATCTAAACCAAATTATTTTAATGTAGCTCACAAAATGATGTGCTCACACCCTATAGGATTCCTTGTTTGGTTTAGTCATTGTAAAGATTTCCAACTCCAAACATGAAGTATGGATTTCAAAGGTGTGGTTTAATGTCCCTATTTAATGTAATAGAGATAAAGTGTAAGTTTTCAGGTTTTCATAATGTAAGATTTTAATATCTTGTTTGAAATGATCTTATTGGTTTGTATGCACTATTCAAATTATATATGGATTTTTCCTGTATGGTAGTTGCGTTGAGACTGCCAAGAGTGGCATGGGCATGGCCTCCATGGGTATGGAATGATATCTGAGAGCATCATGGCAGTGGTTCCCAGAAATGGTGCTCAATTTTAGATATCAATTCATCCCTTGTTTTCAGTAATTTTAAAGAACACCTCTACGCATTTCTTTAGAAAATTCTTCTTAATTTTTATTTTTGCACAATGGAACCTGGCACATCTTTCGTTTGGGGGGGGAGGGTTGGGGTAACATCATGGTCATTTAAAGTACCAAACCTGTTGCTTGTTTGCACACTCCAGATTATTAAGATAGTCTTCTTTTAGAGGGATTGACCACTAAAAGGGTCGACCCCCTCTCTCCCTATTGCGCAATCATTACATAAATATGCATTATGATGTAAAAAATATGATTTTTGCTTTTATTACAAAACAATTAGAAAAGTTAAAAAAACACATTGACATAATAAGACTTGCATCGGTATCTATATATATAAAAGCACATAAAATTTGCTTTTATAAATAAATCAAATTTAAGCATAATATATATATATACAAAAACACTTTAGAAGTAATAACATAATTAAATTAAAAATTAAAAACATATAAACAAATAAAAAGTATTAAGTAACAAATAAAATCATAAAATTAAAATTATAAATGAATTTGAAATCTTTTTAAATTTTATGATTAATGTGCTAACTTGTTTTTGCAAGTCACTCAGAAACAGGTTTCGATAAGAAGGGTTTCCACTTCTAAGGTATAAGAGTATTTTATTTATTCTCTTCGATAGGGTTTATTAATCACATATTTTCATGTATTTTCAATGCTCTCACAAGTTTGTTGCAGGGAAATACTAAGTTTTTTTTCATATTTAAAAATGAACAATTGGCATGCAGAAATAATTTCTAGAATTGCAGAATATTTTCAGAAAAATGTTCCATTGAAAGCTTGAAGAAGTTGAGTTCATTCAAAAGGAAAAAGAATCCTTTCAGAAGCCACTATGTGTGTCATGGCATTTGCTACCACAAAGAAGCCTTTCAGAAATCAGTTACTCCATGTCATGATTACTTACCATTTTTCCTTCCAAGCTTATCCATTATCCATGTCAGAGTCTACTTTTTGACTGCCTTATACATCATAACTTACCGCATGTCTACCTTCCTGAATCACACACATTTTTCCTTATTTTTAGTCCATATTTTTCCTTTTGAATAAAACCATTCATGTATTTTAAATGCTCTCACAAGTTTGTTGCAGGAAAATACTAACCTTTTTTGCAGATTTAAAGATGAACAAATGGCATGCAGAAATAATTTCTAGAATCACCGAATATTTTTAGAAAAATGTTCCATGGAAAGCTTGAAGAAGTTGAGTTTCCATTATGTGTGTCATGACATTTGCCACCACAAAGAAGCCTTTAAGAAATCAGTTACTCCATGTCATGATTACTTACCATTTTCCTTCCAAGCTTATCCATTATCCATGTCAGAGTCTACTTTTTCACCACCTTATATATCATAACTTACCACATGTCTACCTTCCTGAGTCACACACATTTTTCCTTATTTTCAGTTCATCTTTTTCCTTTTGAATAAAACCTTTCATTTTCCTTTTCATGACTACATTGCTTTGTTATCCTACCATAAAAATTGAACTATCTGCATGTTGATTCTACAATATCAAATTGTATGTCAGATTTTTTGTAGCCTTACTATATATTTTTTATTATAACTCCATATGATGTTATTCGGCTCATCCCATAACATAATACCAGTCTAGAATAAAATTTTAACAAAAGTATTCCATTCTTCTTCGACCCTTCCAAAGAGACCGATTTTGCTAGCAGAAAACCACTTCGACGTGATTTCCCTCTGATTTCCAACAAATTGCTTGAGAAAAAAATTATTCTTACAATGGATCTTGTCCAATAAATCCTACGAACAAAAGATAATTACCAGACATACTTAGACAAGGATCAATCCCCAAGAAAGATTGAATACCACGTCCAATACACTAACACATCGAACGATTAAGGATGTCACAATACTTGAATAAACCCCTCCAAATGCAAGAGGATGAACTATAATTTAACTTCCCTTGTCTCAGCCACAAACCTATGTCAAACAAAACTCACCAAAACGTTTTCACACATAAATTAGTATTAAACCATCTGAGATCCTTTATACCCAACCCCCTAAACTCTTTGGTTTGGACAGACTCTGCAGAGAAGATAAATGACATTTGATATAATTTTAAATTTTCATCCCAAAGAAATGAAAGACCTTACCACAGATCAAAGAAACAATGGACTCTAAAATATAGAATAAAGAGAACCAAAACACTAGAATACTCTATAGAACTGAAGAAACAAACACCAATCTTCCACCTAGTGACAAATATCTTAAAGAAAAACAAAAAATTCTTCTTTGAAGTCTCTGAACCAGCCATAACCAATCTTCCCTTTTATACCCATTTGGTTTCAAATGAAAACCTAAATACTTAAAACCTTCATCAATGGTGTTCATCTTGAAAGGGAAAATATTCAATAGATGGAATTTTACATCCTCCTTCTCACAAGAATCCACAAAAAAAGCTTTTGGTGACTTATAGCTATTATACATGATGCTTCACAAAAAAATGACATAATTTCTTGAAAACAATTCCATCCCCGAAACCTACCTTCCCCATAGATGAGCACATAATCTTCAAACAATAGATGTGAAATAAAAATATTACTGGTATCTTTAATTCCCTTTATCTTTCTTTGGTATTTTGCATCCCTGATAAGTAAACTTAAAACTTCAATAGCCAGAATGAAGAGGTATGTCGACTGTGGAAAAATTTGTCTAATACCTATGGTGCCACTAAAAAAACTAGTAGGATACCCATTTATCAAAATAGAAAATATGGTTGAAGTAATACAAGCCATTATCCAATTTGTAATTTCCACATCCAAACCCACTTGAATAAAAATAAACCTCAGATAAGTCCAATCAATTCTATCATATGCTTTGATGAGATCCATTTTGAAGATGAAGGAATTTAGGTTTTACTACCTAACAGAATGCAAGACCTCATGCAATAGTGCCATTGCATCCATAATTTGACAATTTGAGAGAAATTTGAATTGTTCCTTAGAAATACAATTACCCAAAATAGGTTTTATTCTTTCAGAAATGATCTTTACAATAATTTTATAAAGCATGTTACAAAGAGATATAGTACGATAGTCATCGAAATAATTGGGCCTGTATTTTTTAGGAATGAGAGTGATATAGGTAGAATTTAAATTTAGAGGAACAATACCCATTCTTCTAGTCTCATCCACAGATTCGGTCAACTCCTCCCCCAAAAGATCAAATAACTGGAGATAAAATTTAACTGTCCAACCGTCTAGACCAAGACTTTTATCCTTCCCAAATGGATTAAGAGTCTTTAAAACCTATTCTACTTCAATATTCTTACCAATATCTCTGCAATATTCATCATTGAAGAAACGAGGGAAGTTGTTTATAGTCTATAATTGACTTTCTAGCCTTGAATGACTAGAATCAGAATATATCTCCTTGAAAATTATTCAGCGCCGCTACTTTGATAAAAAAATTATTGCTGCAAATATCATTAATCATTCTTCATCTCCCAAATAGCATTTTTTAACCTTATTTGATTTGCATACTGATGGAGGAATTTAGTATTATTGTCATTAACTTCTAACCAAACAACTCTACTTTTTTGTCTCCATGTTTCTTTCTTTTATCTTAACAATTTAAGTTTTTCCAAATCCAACTGTAAAATCCTTTCTTTTCTATCCATGGAGAATAACTCTTCATCCATCAAACCAACCAAGTTTTGGATTCTTGAATCAATCTCTAACAACAATCTTTCATTTAATGCCTTCTTTTCATTTTCCCAATTTCTAACTTCCACTCTTAACAATGTCAATTTTTCATTAAATCTTTGCATTGAAGAGTAAGACTAGAAGTGGAAAAATATCTCCATTTTTCATGCACCAAACTTTTAAAATCCCCTTCTTCAAGCCACACTGGTCTAAATTTGAAAGGTTATTGAGCAAAACTTCTCTCAAAATCCAGCTGAAGAATAATAGCATTATGGTTTGAAATTCCATGAGCAAATGACCAAGACCGATATCTTCAAATCGCTTCCCAGAACTTCTTCAACATAAAAAATCTATCCATCTTTTTGGATATTCTCGCTTTACCACAACATCCGTTAGACCAAGACGGAACCAAAACATTTGGTACAATATCAACCAACTGTTTATCCTAGAAAATTGATAAAAATAAATCATTTAAGGGATCTATTTTATTTTTTGCACCCCATACTTGCTCTGGAGATAATGTTAAATTAAAATCCCCATCCAAAATGCAAAAACAATCATTCAATATCTCGAATTGAAATAGTTTCTCCCAAAAAAAGTATTTCTTTATACGACCCCTAAATATTTAAATATTCACTTTCCTTTGAAAACCTTTAAGTTTTCCTTCCATCATAATACCTGCAAATATAGAGAAAGCAATCTTCTCAGCAAAAGAAGGAATCCAAGCCACTAGGGTACCTCCAATAATCCAATGGAATCAACAACACACACTCTCCATTGTGGTTTAATGTTCAAAAATAATCACAAGCTTCAACAAAAGTAGACATAGTCTCTTGTAGCATGACAATACTCAGATTTGTAGATGATCAATGCATGGGAGATTGACTCACATGAAAAAAAAAGTAAATCGGGGTTTTGAAAAACATGGAGAGAGAAAAGGTAAAAGGAAAAAATTTTAAAAATGGTTTTTATTTAAGAGAGGAGATGACGTCATATTCCATGTCTTTAATTGAGTGGAATGAAAAGTTTTTTTAAGGGTCATATTAAAAAGAGATACACATAGGTTTTTCAAAAGGATATTGTACCTACTAGGAGTAAGTGTACAATTGTAATTAATATGTGGTCAACCCACAATTAGTTCATGCTTTGCCAAAAAAATTATCACAAATCTCCTAAGTTTAACATTGGAGATCAATTTGTTTATTTCTTTTTTCTAAAAAATACAATTTATGTGTCATGTAATTGGATGAAAGGTTTGGGGTGTTATTGTCAAACTGACGACAACCTTATTGGTTTTAGAAAAAACCTTTTAATTATCTAACATGCACCCCCTCCTTGTGGCTATCACTACCATAGTTTCCACCACCTTCACCATCTTCGGCTTCACTTGCAGCTGCCATTGTTTTCATTGCTTGCACCACCTCCCCTTGCATTGACTTCTTTCTCATGTATGCACCACCACCACCTACACTGCTTGCTTTCTCATCTACATCTACAAATTCATCTCTCCCTGGTTGCCTGCATTATTACAAGAGAAATTTATTTCTCTTCTCTACATTCTCTACATTATGCAGGAGATGTAGGTAATTTAATCGGAAAAGAGTTT
>LPNX010010846.1:29084-107239 GCA_001517045.1 Pseudotsuga menziesii | reverse complement strand
ATATATATTACAATGAATAATGAACCTAAGCTACTGAATTATAATGAATAATTGATCAACTAGTGAATATTTTCATTTATAATTACTCTTACATTTGTTATGTTCTTTAGTGAAAAGCATAGAGTTGGTCACACAGACTAACTCTTGTCATAGTGCAAAACCATAAAAAATTATATCTTAACTCGCCATGGAGTCGTTTAACTTGACCATTTCCCCCATTTCTAGGAGATAATCAATTTCCATCGGCATTAAAGCGAGATAGATACCTTTGAATACCCCTATTCATGATCGAATGACTTGTCACTGTGAAGCCTCCAATGATCGACGACATAATGACAAAAACCCCTCATTTTCATCTTTCTATGTCTCATGGGTGTGCTATTGGGAAGTCATGCTATCCTTCCTTCCTGTCTCATACAGGTGCTTTAAAACTCTAAGGAACTGTGTTCTGCAGGCTCAAAGGGGAGGGAGAGGCGCAAAGGGGAGGGAGAGTTCTGGGAGAATGGCAGGTAAATACATAGTACCTGACAACATCATACGATAAAAATGAAACTTCAAACTGAATATAATTTAACTCAATCAAATTTGGTAAACTTAAGATTCAAATAAATGATATTCATGCCTTTCATTTGCATATTAAATTAAGCTAATAACATAGTATAAAAGCTCCCTCGAGTTATCTCCAATACAATCAACATAATGGATTAATATCTTGTGTCATCCCAGGATCTATTTACTATGGAGAATAACATGCCCATTTCAGCAGAATATATAACATGGAATCCATTTTGGGCTTGAAACAGATCAACCCATATCATTAGTTTCCTATTTGTACCGGTTGTTATGGCCAAGCTAGCGAATCCTTCGAATCTAAATTCCACATCGCTCAGATTCTCTCCAACCCATGGAGTGCAAGAATTCAACAAACGCCAAAGGTAAATTTAAGGTTGGGCATTTGGAAACCCCCAATCATTCCATAGTATGTCTTGGCTGCTTTGCAATCCCTCCATGGACTGGGCCAAGGAAACAACAATTGTTTCTCTTCTGCAAAACCAAGGGAGAAGTAGCTTAAACCACTTCCAGATATCGATTTGGACAGGCTCAACCAAAGAAGCGTAATGCAAGGTGGACAAAGACTTGAGATTTAAATACCATTAAATTTTACATCTTAATTTTGCGTGCTAGAGAAGTTAACAACCCATCACCATTCAATATTAATAGAAAACAAGAAATGAGACGAAACAAGACCAGTTCACTCAGAAACTAAAAGCCATTTCCGAAGAAAACGTCTCGAGAAATGATTCATTTTTGAAGAAATGGTTTTTCAACTTTAGAAATGAAAATGGCTGTAGAAAATGTCAGTTTCTGTTGCATTGTCATTTGTATTGCATTTTTTTCTCAAAAAGGTGAACTATCGTCACGTTTCTCATAACATCATCGAGAATCCAACATAAAGCCATCCCAAAATTCTTCAAAAAAATATACAACCATCATAGGGACTGATAGATTTCTTCGAAAGATGATTTGCTTTGTTGTTGAATTATCTGTAGATGTGTTTGAACATAATATGTCCAAAATGATCAATTAATAATTTTACTGTGTATAACCAGTTATCCAAAATAAGCAATAGAATTGAGTAATATCCATTAGCCTAATCAATCAAGAGCTTCGAATCTCCAACAATCATGCTAGAGTTGATATTTTTTATTTTGGCACAATAAAACAATCCCCATAAATTCAAGAGTTCTACGCAATTATTAGTACCAAAAACTACTCCCATCCACAAATTTATTACATGATTGGGAGAAAGCCTTAACAACATTCCATCCCCACAAAGGCCTCTTTGTTTCAAACCATAAAAAAATCCAACAATCTGATTACAAGGTAATACAGGGTAAATTGGTTTTCTAATATCACCTTCTCATTACTCTTCACACATTGCAAGAAGACTAGTTTTACTTTTACAAAATTCATATGTACCTTTACCTGCATATCTCAAAAAATCCCAGAATTCTGAGCTTTCCAAACTTCCCACATCATAGAGAAAGGAAAACTAAATAAATGTGTTTTAGTAAAACACCAATGTTTCAGGTTTCCATCCAAAGTTTAAAATAAACAACAATTATCAAAGGAAAAAATAGTTTCCAACAAATCCTAGGCCCGTTGAACAAAAATACAATCACCGAAAAAATGGTCCATAGTCTCAGAAAGAGCCTTGCAAAGAAAACAACGATATAGACCAATGAAACCCCTCTTTTGCAAATAATCTCATGTGAAGATATTTTTATGCATGCACAATGAAGAAAAATGCTTTATCTTTAAAAGGTTCGAGCCCTTGATCCAAACCACATTTGTCCACCAAGTTGAACTATCTTCCCGTTGATTCTACAATATCAAATTATAAGCCAGATTTGTTGTAACCTTGTCATCTTTTTTATTATGACTCCATATGATCTTATCCATTCATCCTTTAACATAATACCAATCTTCAATCATTTTTTAACAAAATTATTCCATTCGTCTTCGACCCTTCCAGAGAGACCCATATCGCTAGCAGACAACCACTTCGACATGATTTCCCTGTAATTTGCAACAACTCGCTTGAGAACAAAAATATTCTTACAATAGAGCTCGTCCAATAAATTTGACAAAAAAAAGATAATTACCAGACATACCTAGACAAGGATCAATCCCTAAGAAAGATTGAATACCATGTCCAATACACAAACATATCGAATGATTAAGGATAGAAAAATCTTTCAATAAACTCCTCCAATGCAGGAGGAAAAACTAGAATTTAACTTCCCTTGTCTCAGCCATAAACTCACCTCTTGTAAGTGTAAATATTTGTCTTTCACCACAAAACCCCACAAACCTCTGTTAGACATGTTTGTGCCAGAAATTGTTCTTAGACTACCAGAAGAACAAGCCAACACAATCTCAAAAGTAAAATTAAATAAAATAGGTTTTAGGGTTTTAAAAACTTCATCAGCAAGGAGGAAATAAACATCCACAAGCTAATACATAGCTGAATCATGCAAATTGGATAAACTGGCGATCAAACACATCCCAATAAGCCATAAACATTACACATGAAATACTAATTCCACCCACGGGCTACAAGCATTTACATGAATAAAACTTTAAACAAGAAATGAAATTGTAGACTGAGCAATCAAATAGATCAGAAATGAAAAAACATGATAGGTAAAAGGGCTTATCAGTTTATATATAATCAATAACAGTCATCCACTTACATAAGAGTTATAAGTGCTAGCTTGAGAAATCAAAGCTCCAAAAGCCTCTCCTTGAGTGAAAAATACCTCCCTCAAAACTGTATGGTTGTCTTCCTTTTATCATTACAAAAGTAATGTAGTTCCATGACTACCTTCTAGGTCAAAATTTGAAACAGTTACATCAATTAGTTACATGATAACTCAAAATCCAAAAATAGCAAATCGGATTTGGGGAAATTTGGTGAATTTCTGAAAATTTGGGTCTCAAAGACACCTTCATATCTCTCGATCCGGAACACCTGTGTAAAAAATGAGAGAGTTTTTTTTTAAACAATTATGTTATGAACAAAAACCTCTCTTGGTTTTTCAAAATTCCTCTTCAATTGATAGGAATATGTTCTGCAAATTTGTGACTAAAACAGGAAATTATTAAATAATTCAAACCCTGAAAATAGGCCACAAAGATGAATTTGAATCTATCAAACGATAAACGATGTTGAAAAATTGAGAGAGGTTTTTGTGAATGAGTCTGTTTTGGACAAAAACCTCTTTTGGTTTTCCTGAATTCATTTCCATATCCTCGTAATATGCTCCCAATGACAATGAAAAAAACAGGAAAAACAGAGCTGCTATAGGAATCTCCTCATGAAAATATTTGACAAAGGACTAAAAAATGAGAGTTATATTATAAATCAAAACTTGGAATGAACTTTTATTATAAGTTTTTGAAAGATTAAAGATGTACATATTAACTAATAAGCCCAAAAGACAAATCTTAAAACTAAAATAATGAAATGATTCAACCATTAAAAGCATTAAATCCAACCAAAATTATTGATTGTCAAAAATTCTTAAAATCAACATGAAATATAAAATCATTTTAAACCAACGGTTAAAAATTAGGACAAAAAGAACAGATAAACTAAGAACAAGATCTAGTTATAACATCTGGCTCTTGCTGTGGGATGAAGTTCTCCTTGTGAGGCTTTAAGAACCTATAGACCTTGTGCCTTATTTATTGGGTGATGGAGTCATTTACCAAATCTCTGCAATTTTGTCAAACTCTAAACACATGTCTCTGAAATGAAAAAATACTGCTACAAACCAGCATACTGAAAAAAATCTACATGCTCGTATAGCGAGCTTATTCTGCTATTTACTCCTACTTCTAATCGAAGGAAACAACCCAATCAAGTGTAATCATACTTCCAATGAAGCCAAGAAACCATTTGACTGAGAATCATAATTTCATGCATGCTACTGTTTGAGAAAACCCACAAAAGATGTGATAAATGCAATAAAGAGTTTGTAGGCAGCTGATACTTATGACTGGAAATAGGAAGTATGCCAAAATATGGAGCATTAGAAACCTTTGAAAAATACAACTCCAGCCAAGAAGCCATGGGATCATGAAATTTCCAATTTAAAACTTTAATGTCTTCATTATATTCATCATAAAGTGAAGCATTCTCTTCCTCTCCATTGCTGTTCTTTTTAAACTTTGGATCAAGAATGGAAACCAAGGGCTTTTCAAACTGCTTCTCGACCTTTAAATAAAACCCTTGATCAAAACTTGAAAAAATAAAATTCTAAAAGTGACCATAAGTCAAGAATGGAAACTTATTTCTTATATCAATAGTAAGAGGTTGAAGAGCAACAACTTTTTCTTCATAACATGATAATCTCATAGCAGGAATTAAGAAATTTCTACTATAATCCACTGAAAGTATGTTATCATCGAAAAAGTCAGCAAACTGATATGAAGAATCAACACAAGCATCATTTATATCCTTGTTCATATGAAAATATGAAAATGATGAAGAAAACTGTCTTAAATCTAAATGATACCTACGTTCTTCTTCCTCTTCATAAGCTTGTATATCTTCAACATGAGCCTGATCTCGAATCATTTTGCAAGCTAGGATGTTCTCCTCCACTCCTTTTGCATCCTCAAACAATTGTCTTAAAGATGATGATTTTCTTTCTAACAGGAACAAGACAAGATCTGAATGTTGAGCCATAACATAATATACCATAGCAAGTTTTTTCGAAGGTCTGATCTCCGTAGGCATACTGATATCAAAACTTTGAAACCTCCAATTAAATTTAGTAATTGGCTCATCATTTTCCCTTTTCAAACTATAAAATTCGGAATGAAATTGATCATAAGATTTATTCTTACCCCAATACTTCAAAAAGACATCATGTAACTCTTCCCACGATCCAATTGAATCAACTTTTAAATTTCGGAACCAAAACCCAACATCTGCAGCAAAGGATTTCGAAAATAACCTCATGACAACATCCTCATGCATGATTTCAAAATTATCAATGAAATTATGAAAAGATTCTAAATGATTCTCTGTTGTAATATGGTCTTTTCTAGTAAAATGGGGAAGATATTCAACAAAGTAGGAAGGGTAAGGATGTAAGAGAGATGGCAGCCTAAGAGGTCTAAACATCTTCTGTCTGAGTCTAGACTGAAAATCTGTGAGTTGAAAATGAGGTACAACAAGCTGTTCAGAAGTTTCAGCAGTGATAGTAGAAGTTAATATATCAGGTTTAGTCTCTACAAGATGACCAGAATAATCAGCTTCAAGAGATATGGGTATATGTATATCATGCTGAACATGTATTTCAAATGAAGGAATAGGATCAACATCAATAACACAAGAAGAATGCAGATTTTCTTCTTCCAAAGTGGGATATGTACTTGAAGGTTTATGATCATTGGAATAGACAAAACAAAAAATAATTCTTTTGACATGCAATGGGAAATATAGGAAAGAACTGATGAATAAGAACAAAACCTCATGGAGTAAAGTAACAAGCTAATATCCAGTCTCTCCATTTGGCTTCTTCATTTTTTTGTCAACAAAATTCTCCTTGCAGTGGAATCTTTAATCGTGGAGTCACCGGTGAAAATTTGTAGTCTAAAATATTTTCTGACTTTGTTCACCTCTCAAAATCAGAAGAATAATGATATCCCAGGGAAGATATACTTCAGCTTCGTCCCCAGCAATGGCGCCAAAGATGTTTGTGCCGGAAATTGTTCTTAGACTACCAGAAGAACAAGCCAACACAATCTCAAAAGTAAAATTAAATAAAATAGGTTTTAGGGTTTTAAAAACTTCATCAGCAAGGAGGAAATAAACATCCACAAGATAATACATAACTGAATCATGCAAATTGGATAAACTGGGGATCAAACACATCCCAATAAGCCATAAACATTACACATGAAATACTAATTCCACCCACAGGCTATAAGCATTTACATGAATAAAACTTTAAACAAGAAATGAAATTGTAGACTGAGCAATGAAACATATCAGAAATGAAAAAGCATGATAGGTAAAATGGCTTATCAGTTTATATATAATCAATAACAGTCATCCACTTACATCATAAGAGTTATAAGTGCTAGCTTGAGAAATCAAAGCTCCAAAAGCCTCTCCTTGAGTGAAAAATACCTCCCTCAAAACTGTATGTTTGTCTTCCTTTTATCATTACAAAAGTAAAGTAGTTCCATGACTACCTTCTAGGTCAAAATTTGAAACAGTTACATCAATTAGTTACATGATAACTCAAAATCCAAAAATAGCAAATCGGATTTGGGGAAATTTGGTGAATTTCTGGAAATTTGGGTCTCAAAGACGCCTTCATATATCTCGATCTGGAACACCTGTGTAAAAATTGAGAGAGGTTTTTTTTAAATGAGTATGTTATGAACAAAAACCTCTCTTGGTTTTTCAAAATTCCTCTTCAATTGATCGGAATATGTTCTACAAATTTGTGACTAAAATAGGAAATTATTAAATAATTCAAACCCTGAAAATAGGCCACAAAGATGAATTGCAATCTCTCAAACGATAATAGTTGTTGCAAAACTAAGAGAGTTTTTTGTGAATGAGTTTGTTTTGGACAAAAACCTATTTTTGTTTTCCTAAATTCATTTCCATATCCTCGTAATCTGCTCCCAATTACAATGACAAAAACAGGAAAAATAGAGCTGCTACAGGAATCTCCTCAAGAAAATATTTGACAAAGGACTAAAAAATGAGAGTTAGATTATAAATCAAAACTTGGAATGAACCTTTATTATAAGTTTTTGAAAGCTTAAATATGTACATATTAACTAATAATCCCAAAAGACAAACCTTAAAACTAAAATAATGAAATGATTCAACCATTAAAAGCATTAAATGCAACCAAAATTATTGATTGTCAAAAATTCTTAAAATCAACATGAAATATAAAATCATTTTAAACCAACGGTTGAAAATTAGGACAAAAAGAATAGATAAACTAAGAACAAGATCTAGTTATAACAAGACAAAACTTGCTAAAGAGTTTTCACACATAAAGCAGTATTAAATCATCTAAGATCCATTATACCTCAACCCCCTAAACTCTTTGGTTTGGACAAACTCTCCAAAGAAGATAAATGAAATTTGCTATAATTTAAATTTCCATCCAAAAAGAAGTGAAAGACCTTACCCCAGATCAAAGAAACAATGGACTCTGGAATATAGAATATAGAAAAAACAAATCACCGGAATACTCCATAGAAGTGAAGAAACCAACACCAATCTACCACCTACTAACAAATATCTGAAAGACCAAGAACAATATCTTCTTTGAATTCTCTGAACCAATCAGAACCAAACTTCCTCTGTATACCCATTTGGTTTCAGATGAAAATCTAAATACTTAAAACCTTCATCAATGTTGTTCATCTTAAAAGGGAAAATATTCGACAGATGGATCTTTGCATCCTCCTTCTCACAAGAAGCCACAAAAAAAGACTTTTGGTGACTAATAGCCATACATGATGCTTCAACGAAAATTGACATAATTTCTTGAAAACAATTCCATTCTTGAATCCTACCTTCCCACATATGACCACATCATCTACAAATAATAGATGCAAAATCAAAATATTTCCTTTAACTTTAATTCCCTTTATCTTTCTTTGGTATTTTGCATCCTTGATAAGTAAACTTAAAACTTCAATAGCCAAAATGAAGAGGTACAGTGAAAGTGGACAGCGTTGTCTAATACCTCTATTGCCACTTAAAAAAAATGGTGGAAGACCCATTTATTAGAACAACAAATATGGTTGAAGTAATACAAGCCATTATCCAATTTGTAATTTCCACATCCAAACCCACTTGAATCAAAATAAACCTCAAATAAGTCCAAGCAATTATATCGTATGCTTTGATGAGATCTAGTTTGAGGATGAAGGAATTTATATTTTTCTACTTGAGGGAATGCAAGACCTCTCATGCTAGTCCCATTGCATCCAGAATTTGATGATTTGAGAGAAAGCAGAATTGCTCCTTAGAAATACAATTTCCCAAAATAGGTTTCATTCTTTCAGAAATGATCTTTGTAATAATTTTATAAAGAATATTAGAAAGAGATATATGACAAATCACGATAGTCATTGAAAGAATCAGGCCTATATTTTTTAGGAATGAGAGCGATATAGGTTGAATTTAAATTTGGAGGAACAATACCCATTCTTCTAGTTTCATCTACAGCTTCGGTAGTAACTCCTTCCCCAAAATATCAAAGAACTGGAGATAAAATTCAACCGTACGGACCCATACTTTTATCCTTCCCAAATATATTAAGAGTCTTTAGAACCTCTTCTAGTTCATTCTTCTTACCAATATCTCTGCAATCTTCGTCATTGAAGAAACGAGGAAAGTTTTTAATAGTCTTTAATTGACTTTCTAACCTTGGAAAACTAGAATTATAATAGATCTCCTTGAAATGATTCATTGTTGCTACTTTGATAGCTTTTTTATTCCTACAAAATATTATTATTCTCATTCTTCATCTCCCAAATAGCATTTTCAACCTTCTTTTATTTGCATATCGATGGAGAAATTTAGTAATATTGTCGCCAGCTTCTAACCAAACAACTCTACTTTTTTGTCTCCATGTTTCTTCTTTTTATCTAAATAATTTAAGTTTTTCCAATTCCAACTGTAAAAGCCTCTCTTTTCTATCCATAGAAAAGAACTCTTCATCCATTAAACCAACCAAGTTTTGGATTTTTGAATCAATCTATAACAACAATATTTCATTTAATGTCTTCTTTTCATTTTCCCAACTTCGAAAAATATCTCCATTTTCTTGCACAAAACTTTTAAAACCCTCCTCTTCAAGCCACATTGTATTAAATTTGAAAGGATACTAAACAAAACCAATGTCAAAATCCATCTGGAGAAAAATATCCTTATGGTCTGGAATCAAAGAAGCATATGACCAACTTAGACCAATATCTTCCAATCACTTCACACAACTCCTCTGACATAAAATATATATCCAATCTTTTGTCTATTCCCGCTTTACCACAACGTCCATTAGACCAATTCGAAACCAAGACATTTGGGGCATTATCGACCAATTGTTTCTCCTCAAAATTTGATAAAAATAAATCATTTAAGGGATACTTTTTATTTCTTGCACCCCATAATTGCTTCAGAGATAATATAAATTAAAACACCGATTCATAATGCAAAAACAATCATTCAACAACTTAGATTGAAACAATTTGTCCCTAATAAAATTTATTTATTTATACAACCTATAAATATTTAAAATCTTAACTTTACTTTGAAAACCTTTAAGTTTACCTTCCAGCATAATACCTGCAAAAGTAGAGAAAGCATTTATCTCAGCAATAGAAAGATTCCAAGCCACTAAGGTACCCTGATAAGCCAATGGAATCAACAACACACACTCTCCATTGTGGTTTAATATTCAAAAAATAATTACAAGCTTCAACAAAATTAGACATAGTGTCTTGTAGCATGACAACACTCATATTTGTAGATGATCAATGCATGGGAGATTGACTAGCATGAAAAAAGGTGAATCAATGTTTTGGAAAACATGGAGAGAGAAAAGGTAAAAAGAAAAAAATTTAAAATGGTTTTTATTTAATAGAGGAGATGACATCATTTCCCATGTCTTTAATTGAGTGGAAGGAAAATTTTTTTTAAGGGAAATATTAAAAAGATATACACTTAGGTTTTTCAAAATGTTATTGTTATTGTTATTGTACCTATCGATAGGTAGTGTACAATAGTAATGGATATCTGGTTAACCCATATTAGTTCATATGTTTTCCAATAAATTTATCACAATTTTGCTAAGTTTTATATTAGAAATCATTTATTTTTATTTTTTTTAAATAAAGACAATTTATGTCTCATGCAATTCGGTGAAAATTTTAGGGTGTTATTGTTGGACCAATGGTGACCTTATTTATTTTAGAAAAAAATTATTAATTATCTGACATGTAGCGCCACCTCTACCTCATCAGTGTCACGGCCATGGTTTCCATCACCTGCACCATGACCACCTCTAACTCACCACTGTCATGACCATGGTTTTCACCGCTTGTGCCAGAGCTAGGTGTGAGACGCCATCGTTTCCACCCCTAGACCACCGCCCACCTGCACCTTCTACCTTCTCACCTATAATTTCATCCAATTCATTGAATTCATCTTTGTCTCCTGCACTGTATGCCTTCTCGTAATCAAATTCATCTAATTCAACTCTTTCCTCTTGCAAGAAAAATTGATTTATCTCTTCTCTTCATTATGAAAAATATCCAATGCTATGCAGGAGATCCAGGAGATTCAACCAAATAGATTATGCAGGAGATATGTGAGATTCAACCAAATAAAGTGTTTTTATTCATGAAAATTCTAGGAAGGAAGTAAGTTTCTTTTGTACCTTCATATGCTCTAGCTCTATAGAAAAAGCGAATGCAGCTGCCACCAGCAGGTTGAATCCGACGATGACTATGTTGTTGCACCTATGGATAGAAAACTAGGAGAAAAGTTGCATATTATGCAAGATTCTGACTTATGCTACGAAAATAATATGTATGAGGGATATACAAAGGATGCTTGTTGATATCGACTAGATTTTTTACTTCCTCCCAACCTCTTGGTTCTGGTGGGTTCTATTAAACCAAATTCATTAGTTCAGTTAAACCTGATCTTTTGATTCACATCTTTAATAGGAAACTGTGGTTGTTCTTCTGCTAAAGAAGTATAACTTGGGACTGTTTATATATCGTGTTACCTGATGGTGCATCCTGGATGGTGCATTTGGTGTTGTTACTTCTTTCTTTCTTCTTGGATTTCTTTGACTACCACTACCATTTCTTCAGCTTCTATAAGCTAAATTCCTTTCTTATGGAATTTTCTTCTTCCTCCATCCCACATGTTGCTTCACAAATGGTTGCACTGCGTTTGATTTCAAAGGTATAATTTCTAGACTTTAGTTTATATTTATTCAAATAATCATTCCAAAAACAAGGGATACTTCTTAGAACAAGAATAATTTTTCTATGCTTGGCAGTATATTACTAATCTATTTAAGCAACTAGATAGTATGTCGAATTAACTATACTTTAGGAATGAAATGTAAGATGTTTTGATGATAATATAAATATGCAATTTAACATGCAAACATGGAAAATTGACATTTAGTTTGCTCATGATTCCAAAAGCAAGATGAAATGAACATTTTTAGGTAATTCTTGTTTTTGGGGTAGCGGAGTCCGTCAGAAGTATGACCATTCCCCCATTCCCAGGAGATAAGCAATTTCCCTCGGCATTAAAGTGGGATAGATACCTTTGAATACCCTTATTCATGATCGAATTACTTGTCACTGTGAATCCTCCCATGATCGATGGCATAAAGGAAAAGACCCCTCATTTTCAGCTTTCTATGTCTCATGGGTGTGCTATTGAGAAGTCATGCTGTCCTTCCTTCCTGTCTCATACAGGTGCTTTAAAACTCTAAGGAACCGTGTTCCGCAGGATCAAAGGGGAGGGAGAGTACTGGGAGAATGGTGGGTATTACATAGTACCCGACAACATCATAGGATAAAAGTGAAACTTCAAAATGAATCTAATTTAATAAACACTCAATCGAATTTGGTAAACTTAAGATTCAAATAAATGATATTCATGCCTTTCATTTGCATATTAAATTAAGCTAATAACATAGTCTGAAATATCCCTCATGTTATCTCCAATACAATCAACAGAATGGATTCATATCCCGTTTAATCCTAGGATCTATTTACCATGGAGAATGACATGCCAATTCAGTAGAATATATAACATGGAATCCATTTTGGGCTTGAAACAAATCAACCCATATCATTAGTTTCCAATTCCGAGTGGTTTTTATGGTCAAGCCATCGAATCCTCCAGATCTAAATTGCACATCGCTAAGATTCTCTCCAACCCGTGTAGTCCAAGACTTCAACAAACATAGAAGGTAAATTTAAGGTTAGGAATTTGAAAACCCCCAATCATTCCATAGTATGTCTTGGATGCTTTTCAATCCCTCCATGGAATGGAGAAAGGAAACAACAATTGTTTCTTGGCTACGAAAACAAGGGAGAAGTAGCTTAAACCACTTCCGAATATCGATTTAGGCAAGCTCAACCAAAGAAGCATAATGCAAGGTGGACAAAGACTTGAGATTTAACTACCATTAAATTTTGCATCTACCTTGTGTGTGCTAAAGAAGTTAACAACCCATCACCATTCAATACTAATAGAAAACAAGAAATGAGATGAAACAAGACCAGTTCACTTATAAACTGAAAGTCATTTTCGAAGAAAACGTCTCGAGAAACGATTCATTTTTGAAGAAACGGTTTTTCAACTTTAGAAACGAAAAACGACTATAGAAAATGTCGGTTTTCGTCACGTTGTCATTTCTATTGCATTTTTCCTAACAAAACCTTGAAAATTCAAAAAATTAGACATAAAGTCTATATTTAGTTTCAACATTAACTTTTTACTTAAGTCCAAAATCTGACAATAAGAAACAAAGAAAGAAGCATACTATCATCTATGAGTTCCAAAACATCTAATATTCCCAAGTTCAACAAGAGAATATTCCAGAATCTATAATGAAGAAAGAGAAAAAAACAAAAAGGAAGGTGAAGAAGAGCTACAAGCCTCCTACAACACTTATCTCCATTTTGATGAATATTACCTAGGCAGCTAAAGCAAAGGTCGCTTTGATGTGTCCTTTTTAATAAAACACTATGATCCACTAGTGGAAGAGGGTGCCACTAATTTATGAATGAAAAGATAATGTTGATCAACTAGTGACATATACAAGTTTTTATAGAGATAATGTTGATCAACTAGTGACATAGAGAAATCTATAAAGGCCAATAATCTTGTGTAGAGTTAGAATAAATATATAGTTTAAGCATATAATAATTATCAATATTTAAAATAAAATAATTTTATACTATATATAAATAAATAAACATTACAAATATAAATATTTTTGAAAAAATATAAAATTGCACATATTTTTAAAAATAAACATTAAAAAACCCTAAAATCTAGAATCTTGCCAAATATAAGATGCCATTCCCACTAGGGAAAACCAGGCTGCCAAAATTAACCTAAAACTAACTTGGACAATAATCCCGTGTTTTCTCGGTGTGAAAGGAAAAAATATCCCTAATACTTACCGCGATCAAACTCGAACATCTTCTAAGTCCGAAATTCTAATCTACATAAATGGCCCTAATGCAGGTTGCTTTGTTACATAATTTGTGTCGATCTACAATATTATATAATGGATTATTACTGCATGAATTTCATGATAAAAATGATAGATGAGATGTAAAATTCTTAATTTGTCTTCACATAAACCTTTCCAAACAATATAACCATCTAATTTCCACATTTCCCTAAAAAATTCAAGAGCACATAGTTAAAACCTATAAATAACTTAAGTAAAGAGACTCTTGAAATATAAGCCACTTATTCCTGACTTTCAAAATGAAATTACAAACAACTAAGATCTGAACTACTATACATCTAATGCGAATCTTACTATTTATAATTACTCTTACATTTGTTATGTTCTCTAGTCAAAAGGGTAGAGCCGATCACACGGACTAACTCTTGTCATAGTGCAGAACCATAAAAAATTATATCTTAACTCGCCATGGAGTCGTTTAACTTGACCATTCCCCCATTTCCAGGAGATAATCAATTTCCCTCGACATTAAAGCGGGATAGATACCTTTGAATACCCCTATTCATGATCGAATGACTTATCACTATGAAGCCTCCCATGATCAACATCATAAAGGAAAAGACCCCTCATTTTCATCTTTCTATGTCTCATGGGTGTGCTATTGGGAATTCATGTTGTCCTTCCTTCCTGTCTCATACAAGTGCTTTACAACTCTAAGGAACTATGTTCTGCAGGCTCAAAGGGGAGGGAGAGTACTGGGAGAATGTCGGGTAAATACATAGTACCCAACAACATCATAGGATAAAATTGAAACTTCAAACTGAATCTAATTTAATAAACACTGAATCGAATTTTATAAACTTAAGATTCAAATAAATGAGATTCATACCTTTCATTTGCATATTAAATTAAGCTAATAACATAGTATGAAATATCCCTCAGGTTATCTCCAATACAATGAACAGAATGGATTAATATCCTGTGTCATCCCAGGATCTATTTACCATGGAGAATGACATTCCCATTTCAGCTGAAAATATAAAACATGGAATCCATTTTGGGCTTGAAACAGATCAAACCATATCAGTAGTTTCCTATTTGGATCGATTGTTATGGTCAAGCCATTGAATCCTTTGAATCTAAATTCCACATCGCTCATATTCTCTCCAACCCGTGTAGTCCAAGACTTCAACAAACGCCGAAGGTAAATTTAAGGTTGGGAATTTGAAAACCCCCAATCATTCCATCGTATTTCTTGGTTGCTTTGCAATCCCTCCATGGACTGGGGAAAGGAAACAACAATTGTTTCTCTTCTGCAAAACCAAGGGAGAAGTAGCTTAAACCACTTCTAGATATCAATTTGGGCAGGCTCAACCAAAGAAGCATAATGCAAGGTAGACAAAGACTTGATATTTAACTACCATTAAATTTTACATCTACCTTTTGCATGCTAGAGAATTAATAACCCATTACCATTCATTACTAATAGAAAACAAGAAACGAGACGAAACAAGACCAGTTCACTCATAAATTGAAAGCCATTTTCGAAGAAAACGTCTCGAGAAACGATTCATTTTTGAAGAAACTGTTTTTCAACTCTAGAAACGAAAAAATGGCCATAGAAAATGTCAGTTTCTGTCGCGTTGTCATTTCAATTTCGTTTTTTCTCAAAAACATGAGCTATCGTCACGTTTCTGGTAACATATCCCATAATATAGCATAAAGCCATCCCAAAATTCTTTAAAAAAATATACAACCATCATAGGGACTAATAGATTTCTTTGAAAGATGATTCGCTCCGCTGTTTAATTATCTATAGATGTGTTTGAACATAATATGTCCAAAATGATTAATTAAGAATTTTACTTTGTATAACTAGTTATCCAAAATAAGCAATTGAATTGATCAGTATCCATTAGCCCAATCAATTAAGAGCTTTGAATCTCCAACAATCATGATAGAGTTGATATTTTTGAGTTTGGCACTATTGGCCACTTTTCCTAACTCATGCGACCCAAATTCTGCGCAGCCCGTTAACCCAACAAATACCCGAGATATCAGCCCGACAGAGCAAGCCCTTTCAGCAACACCTGCAAAGCAGGCACAGTCTCACCCTAGATATCTCTTCGATGGGTAACCATCAGAGCGATGTTTCCATGATTGTCGAGGGATTATAGTCCCTTGGCACATGGCCAAGGAGCTCGACCAAGACGTGAGGATGGAGTCATTTCCACCGAACTGTAGTGCACACCGCGCATATATTCTACCAACTAGTAATGGCATGACACAGATTCGTCCTTAGTAAGCCTAAACATGACAGAATGTAAAAGAATCTATTAAACAGGCGCAACATACAAACATGCAACATCACTTACGCCATACAGGTAAGCTAATACTCAGGATGGTGTGCAGTAACCCAATCATTCATTCAATATTTTATTAACATTGCGACATTCCTTCAATCATAACAAGACTTGCATCATAAACATAAGCAAACATAAACACAAACATCAAAACAATGAGTGCCCATTCAAACACATGAGATAACGTGGAAACCCATCTGGGAAAAACCACCAAGGTGCTCTTCATCTAGCATGAGAAAAAGGTATAGCACCTTGCAGTATGAAAGTTTCAGACTGATCGCATGATATGTCTTGATGACTCGGACTCATGGTTCTCATGCTTTCTATATTATTTATCCTATTCTACTGCTACCATCTACAGATCTGCACATGGCTGGGATCAACCTATGTAGCATCTCCACTGCTCTAGCAGAGCTTTTACTCTACTGTACTAACTCTGGTTGCATCCTGCAGACTCCTGGCACCTCTACTAATCCAGGATCTCCCTTCCATTAACCCTTCCCCAAATCTATTGAAATGTTAACCTAGTATAATGACGACCAATAATTACCAACCTTTGAACTATTGAATCCCTCCTAGTTATACTATTCTACATGACCACATAGGGTCGACTGCATACAGGCAGTATGTTAACTATCACCATCAGCCTCCCTTCAGGCTACTGCTATGGTGATCATGACTTGACATGAGGCACTAACGGCCTTACTTTCAGTGTGCTTCTACTTGTGTGGCATCCGCCGACTTAAGATGACTTCAACACCCATGATCGTCTTGTCGATTTCAACTGTTATTCTATACTTGTGCTACCACTTTATCCTGCTAGCATCTTCCTTCCACAATGTTCCCTTTTCTATGCAGGTGATGTCTCTTGTGCTTGTTCGCATAGTTCCCTTCCTCGCATTTGTGCTATGTATTGATTCTTGCGCTTGTTTCCTACGCACTTTCCCCAAGCCGAACAACCCTATTATACACTTGGAGAAGTGCTCCACAACATTTTTGAACTACCGGTGTCAGGAGTGGGTTCACCACTTCATACATACTCTTGAAATGGCACCTAGAGGCTGGTACACATCCATGGAGCTGCGTTAGGAAATGACGGAATGGGAAAAAGTTGCACAGAATTTTACATACACATTCCAGTTTGCAGATGAGCAACCCACAGTTGATATTGCACTAAAGAATATTAAGGAGAAGATATTCGCTGAGATCTTGCTGGAGGTTGTGTATTCTCAACCTTGCACTGTGCATTACAACCCATGCTGTGAGACAGTTCAACACTGGATGACCTACTATAACCTCTCAGGAGACAAAGAGGATGATCCGACTAACATTAATATTCTAGAGTCAGAAGGATCACGCGTAGTAGAAGGAAGCGACATTTCCAGTGAACAGTTCATCAAGCCACTAATGATCAAGAAAGTTAACATTAGGTCGGAGGACAATTCGAAATTGGCTAATATTGGAGACTATTGGGATGAAGAGATAGTAGCCAAAATTATTGATTTACTACATGATTTCCAGGACCTATTCCTGACGAACTTTAGGGAAATGAAGGGGATAGTAGGAGATTTTGGAGAAATGAAAATTCTGCTCAAGCCCGATGTAAGTCTGGTAAAAGAATTCCCTTACAGACTAAATCCATGCTATAAAGAAAAGGTGAATGAATAACTAGATCACATGATGGAAGCAGGAATCATCGAACATGTCGAAGAGTCGGAGTGGATAAGCCTTATAGTGATTCAAGACAAAAAGGCAACAAGTGAGTTCAAGATCTGTGTCGACCTTAGGAAACTAAATTATTCATGTTTACATGATCCATTCCCAACACCATTCACAGATGAAGTCTTGGAAAGTGTCGGTGGACAAGAAATGCACTCATTCACAGATGGATTCTTAGGCTACCATCAAGTCAAAATTGCGCAAGAAGACCGCCACAAAATAACTTTTGTAACAGAATGGGGATACTACCAATACACGGTAATGCCCTTTGGCCTTAAAAACACCTCTGTTATTTTTTCTAGAATAGTAGTTTCTGCCTTTAAAGATTTTATTCATAAGTTTCTTGAAGTATATTTTGATGATTGGAAGGTCTTTGGTCTGGTAGGAGACCATATTGAGAATCTGCGCATGATGCTGGAAAGGTGTTGCCAGTATCAAATTGTGCTAAATTTGAGAAAATGTATATTTTGTGCACCTTTTGGTGTACTGCTGGGCCATGTGGTATGCCGCGATGGAATGTTGGTCAATCCCAGAAAGGTGGCAATTATTCTGGACCTGCCTCCACCCACATTAGTCACGCTACTCAGATCCACATTAGGACATACTGGATATTATCAAAAATTTATCAGAGGATACACAGAGATAACCACCCCAATGGACAAGCTACTAAAGAAGGATGCCAAATTCGAATGGAACAAAAATTGTCAAGAGAGTCTGGATAGACTGAAGAACAAAATGGTTGTTGCACCGATATTAATATTCCCAGACTGGAAAAAGGAGTTACATGTGCATGTTGATGCATCATCAATTACACTGGGTATAGTATTAACCAAACCAGGAGAGGGTGCAATTGACCACCCAATTGCATTTGCAAGCAGGAAACTATCAACGGTGGAGAAAAACTACACCAAAACCAAAAGAGAAGGGCTTGCAATGGTCTATGCACTACAAAAGTTCACACATTATCTATTGGGTGGGAACTTCAAGATGTTCACTGATCATTTTGTGCTGAAGTACTTGCTCAATAAGCCAGTGTTGGGGGGGAATATATGTTGGTGGATCCACCTATTTCAATAATTTGACTTTGAGGTCATTGTGAAGCCAGACCAACTGAATGTTGGGCTTGACCACTTATCACGCATTGAAAGTGGGGAGGAACCTACCAGCCTAGAGGATAATCTACCAGATGCGCAACTATTTTCTATCAATGTTGTCGATAAAGAGTTTGATGATGTTATAAACTTATTAAATACAGGTTATGTGCATGAAGGTTATTAAATATGGCAGAAGAAACAACTAGTTTTCAAGGCCTCAGACTACACGCTAATCGCGGGACAGCTGTATAAGTTGGGACTAGATGAAATACTACACAGATGCATCTTTGATCATGAAAGTCAATGGGCAATGGCTAAAGCGCATGTGGGTGTTTCAGGAGGTCACTACGCTAGGAAGGAAATGGTGCGCAATATTTTGCAAGCCGGACTCTGGTGGCCAACTGTACATATGGATACAAGAAAATACTTTAGCGATTGCGATAAGTGTCAAAAACCAGCGAAGCCATTACGACGTGATGAAATGCCACTTGCACCACAAATTACACTATAGTCCTTTGATAAAAGGGCAGTGGATTTTGTCGGCTCTATCAGTCCGCCAGGGAAATGAACTGGTGTGCCCTATATTATAACTGCTACCGATTACTTGACAATATGGGAAGAAGCAACACCTGTGGAATATTGCACCACGGAAACCATGGCAAAGTTTCTATTTGAAAATGTAGTCACAAGGTTTGGTTGCCCGAAGATACTTATCAATGACCAAGGTACGCATTTTGTAAATAAGATAATTGTTGAACTGACTGCAGAATTCCAAATCCAACACAAAAAGACAACACCCTACCACCCTCAAGCAAATGGAACTGTTGAGGCCTTCGACAAGATATTGGAGAATGCATTGACCAAGGTCCGTAATGTGCGTAGAGATTACTGGGACTAGAAATTCTCAGCAGTACTATGGGATTACAAAACAACATGAAAACGACTAACTAGATACACTGCTTTCCATTTAGTCTATGGATAGGAAGTAGTTGTGCCCATGGAGTACATTGTGCCGAGCCTGAGAATTGCTAAGCTAAAAGAAATGACCAATACCGATGCTGTAGAAGAATGACTTGTGTAGCTAATTCAATTAGAGGAAGAACTCTTCATTGTGGGATTCCATCAAAATGTGGAAAAACAGCGACAGAAATCATGGCTTGACTGCCACATCAGAATGAATTAGTTCAAGGTCGGTGGACTTGTTCTGATGTACGACAGTAAGTTTCTCAAGCACCCAGGTAAACGCAAAATGTACTGGCTAGGCCCATATGTTGTTGCACACATTACTGAAGCAGGCACAGTCTCACCCGAGATATGTTGTTGCAGGCACAGCCTCACCCTATATACCTCTTTGATGGGTAACCACTGGAACCATGCTTCTGTGATTTTCGAGGGATTATAGTCCCTTGGCGCGTGGCTAAGGAGCTCGCCCAAGCCGCGAGGATGGAGTCATTTCTGTCAAACTGTAGTGCACACCGCACATATATTCTATCAACTACTAACAGCGTGACACAGATTTGGCCTTAGTAACCCTAAACATGACAGAATGTAAAATGATCACCTATTAAACAGGCACAACATATAGACGCGAAACAACACTTACACCGTACAGGTAAGCTAATACTCAGGGCAGTGTGCAATAACCCAATCATTCATTCAATATTTTATCAACAGTGCGACATTCATTCAATCATAACAAAACTTGCATCATAAACATAAGCAAATAGAAACATAAAAATTCACAACACCGAGCACCCATTCAAACACAAGAGATAACGTGGAAACCCATATGGGAAAAACCACCAAGGTGCTCTTCATCTTGCATGAGAAAAAAGTATAGCACCTTGCAATATGCGGGTTGTAGACTGATTGTATGATATGTCTTTATGACTTAGACTCATGGTTCTCACACTCTCTGTCTTATTTCTCGTGATCTATTGCTACCATCTACAGATCCGTACACGACCGGGATCAACCTCTCTAGCATCTGCACCGCTCTAGCAGAGCTTTTCCTCTACTATACTACTATTTGACTACATCATGTAGACTTCTGGATCCTCTACCACTTCGAGATCTCCCTTCCGTTAACCCTTCCCCAAATCTATTGAAATGTTAACCTAACGTAATGACATCCAATAATTTCCATCCTTCTAATTATTGAATCCCTCCTATTTATACTATTTTACATGACCACAAAGGGTCTACTACATACAGGCAATCAATTAACTATCACCATCAACCACCCTTTAGGCTATAACTATGGTGATCATGACTTGACACGAGGCACTAACGGCCTTACTTACAGCGTGCTTCCACTCATGTGGCATCCGCCAACTTAAGCCGACTTCAACACCCATGATCGTCCTGTTGATTTCATCCATTATTCTATACTTGTGCTACCCCTTTATCCTGCTAGCATCTTCCTATCACGTTGTTCCCTCTTATGTGAAAGTGATGTCTCTTGCGCCTATTCCTTATGCGTAGCTTTCCTCATTCATGTAGTTCCCTTGCTCACGTTTATGCTACATACTGATTCCATTGCTTATTTCCTGCGCACTTTCCCCATGCCCAACAACCCTTTTGAACACTTGGAGAAGTGCATCGCAGCATTCTTTCAAAGCTGGTATGCATCCATGGAGCTGCGCCAGGAAATGAGGGAATGGGAAAACGTTGCACAAAATTTTACATACACATTCCAGTTCATAGATGAGCAACCCACAGCTGATATTGCACTAAAGACTATTAAGAAGAAGATATTCACTCAGATCCTGATGGAGGTTTTGTATTCTCACCTTGCACTGCGAATTCCAACCCATGCTGTGAGACAGTTCAACATTGGATGACCTGCTATAACCTCTCAGGAGACCCAGAGGATGATCCGACTAACATTAATATTCCAGATTCAAAAGGATCGCGTGCAGCAGATGGAAGTGACATTTCTAGTGAGCAGTTCATCAAGCCGCTAAAGATCAATAAAGTTAACATTAGGTCGAAGGAAAATCATAAATTTGCTAATATTGGAGACTATTGGGAGGAAGAGACAGTAGCCAAAATTACTGATTTATTACATGAGTTCCAGGACCTATTCCCAATGAACTTTAGGGAAATGAAGGGGAGAGTAGGATATTTGGGCAAGGCCAGTAAAAAAACACCCTTACAGACTAAATCTGCACTATAAAGAAAAGGTGAAGGCATAACTAGATCCCATGCTAGAAGCAGGAATCATAGAAACTATCGAAAAGTCGGAGTGGATAAGCCCTATAGTGATTCAGGACAAAAGGTGGCAGGAAAGGTTAGGATCTATGTCAAACTTAGGAAACTAAATGATGCATGTTTACATGATCCATTCCCAACACCATTCACAAATGAAGTCTTGGAAAGAGTCGGCGGACAAGAAATGTACTCATTCACAAATGAATTCTCGGGATACCATCAATTCAGAATTGCACAAGAAGACCGCAACAAAACAACTTTTGTAACAGAATGGGGATTCTACTAATACATAGTAATGCCCTTTCACCTTAAAAACGCCCCTGCTATTTTTTCTAGAATAGTAGTTTCTTCCTTTAAATATTTTATTCATAAGTTTGTTGAAGTATATTTTGATGACTGGACAGTCTTTGGTCTGGTAAGAGACCATATTGAGAATTTGCGCATGATGCTAGAAAGGTGTCGGCAGTATCAAATTGCACTAAATTTGAGAAAATGTATATTTTGTGCACCTTTTGGTGTACTTCTTTTCCATGTGGTATGCCGCGACAAAATCTTGGTCGATCCAGCAAAGGTGGAAATTATTCTGGACCTACCTCCGCCCACATCAGTCATGCAACTTAGATCCGCATTGGGACATACTAGATATTATCAGAAATTTATCAGAGGATACAGAGAGATAATCGCCCCAATGGAGAAGTTGCTAAAGAAGGACGCCAAATTCGAGTGGAACAAAAATTGTCAGGAGATTCTGGATAAACCGAAGAACAAAATGGCTACTATAGCGATATTAATATTCCCAAACCAGAAAAAGGAATTACATGTACATGTTGATGCATCATCAATTGTGTTGGGTATAGTATTAACCCAACCAGGAGAGGGCGTAATTGACCACCCAATTGCATTTGCAAGAAGGAAACTATCAACAACAGAGAAAAACTACACCACAACTGAAAGAGAAGGGCTTGCAATGGTCTATGCGCTACAAAAGTTCAGACATTATCTATTGGGTGAGCACTTCAAGATGTTAACCGATCATTCTACGTTGAAGTACATGATCAACAAGCCAGTGTTGGGGGGGAAGATATTTCAGTGGCTCCTCCTATTTCAATAATTTGACTTTGAGGTCATTGTGAAGCCAGGCCGAATGAATGTTGCAACTGACCACTTATCGCGCATTGAAATTGGGGAGGAACCTACTGGCCTAGAGGATAATCTACCGTATGCACATCTGTTTGCTATCGATGTTGTTAATAAATAATTTGATTCTATTATACACTTATTAAATACAGATTATGTGCCTGAGCTTTATTCAACATGGTAGAAGAAACAACTAGTTGTCAAGGCCTCAGACTACACGCTAATCATGGGACAACTATATAAGTTGGGACAAGATGAAATACTACGCAGATGCATCTTTTATCATGAAAGGCAATGGGTAATAACTAAAGCGCATGCGGGTGTTTCAAAAGGTCACTACGATGGAAAGGAAATGATGTGAAAGCCTTTTTTCAAGCTAGACTATGGTGGCCAACTATACATATGAATACCATAAAATAATGTCACGATTGCGATAAGTGTCAAAGAACAGGCAAGCCATCACGACGTGATGAAGTGCCACTTGTGCCACAAATTACACTGCAGGCCTTTGGTAAATGGGTAGTGGATTTTGTTGGCCCTATCATTCCACCAGGGAAACGGACTGGTACACACTATATTATAACTACTACCGATTACTTGGCAAGATGGGTAGAAGCGGAACCTATGAAAGATTGCACCACCACAACCACGACGAAGTTTCTATTTGAAAATGTATTCACAAGGTTTGGTTTCCTGAAGATACTTATTAGCAACCAATGTACGCATTTTGTAAATAAGATAGTTGTTGAAATGACTGTAGAATTCAAAATATAGCACAAAAAGACAACACCCTACCACCCTCAAGCAAATGGAACTATTGAGGTCTTCAATAAGATACTGGAGAATGCATTGACTACAGTCTGTAATGTGCACAGAGATGACTGGAACCAGAAAGTCTCAGCAATATTATGGGCTTACAGAAAAACATGCAAACGACTAACTGGATACACTCCTTTATGTTTAGTCTATGGACAAGAAGCAATCATGCCCATGGAGTACATTGTGCTGAGCCTTCGAATTGTTGCGCTAATAGAGATGACAGATACTGATGTTGTAGAAGAACAACTTGTGCAACTAATTCAATTGGAGGAAGAATGCTTCATTGTGAGCTTCCATCAAAATGTGGAAAAATAGCGACAAAAAGCATGGCATGACCGCCACATCAGAACAAAGCAGTTCAAGGTCAGTGGACTTGTTCTGATGTACAACAGTAAGTTTCTCAAGCACCTGGGTAATATCAAAATGCACTGGCTAGGCCTATATGTTGTTGCACACATTACTAAAGTAGGCGTCGTAAAACTACATAAGCTGGATGGAACACCGATTGCAGGTATGATCAATGGCAGTCGATTGAAACCATACCATGATGACTGCAGCACGGTCCCATAAGGTCGGGGCCCTAAAAAAAAATTCATGTGCCGTAAAATCATGCGCTATAAAAAGTACCAGCAAACCAGCTAAGAGACAACTGGCAGGAGGTGATAGACAGCTAGCAGGAACTGACGACCAATTAAATGCATGAGAATTCCAAAAAGATTTGGCACGAATAAAAGTTTAGTAACATTAATTTGGAAAGTACAAGGAGAATGGCAATGGGATTTTTGGTCCTATCCATCGTATTACCCTTAACTACCCTGACAAACACATAATGGAGCCTACGTGTGTAAGTAAAGGTGACTAAGGACAAGCCCATGTGCCCCACCGAATGGTCCATCATTGTGGCCAGCCATAGTCGGTGAGACTATTCACCTATAAAAGGTACTTACCTCTGTTATTTTGGAATTTCTTTACCGCACCAAGAAACGAGAGAGCCAATCGCACTAAGTGAACCTGAACCATCCTTCAGAGCTGAATCCCATGCTCATTGAGTTATCCAATGATAGTGAGGGTTCCACTATTTCATTAGCCTCACCTTGCCCTATTTTGGATGTACCATACATCCCTGAACCAACTCGGTCGACCAAGAAAATGAAGAAGACATAGACTAAGCTGAAGGTAGTGCAAAAACCACCACCAGAGGGCCAGCTTGTGTAGGTTCCTACAACCCGGCCACCAATACAACCGGTCGGATCCCAAGTTTTTTTGGACAGAGCCTCATTGAGTGCATACCTCCCCACTTCCTTTGGCCCCATAGAAAAGATACCCAAATCCCGTAGAGTCGACCCGGTTCCACCACCGCCATCACCACCAGAAGTAGGACTGGTGGAGGAAGAAAAGAATTTGTTGCCTCCATATGTATCACCAAGAAATCTAGGCGCCGCACAAGTCACAGTGGACATGCAAGAATTGCTAGAAGAACCTGCTATTCTAGAAGGCTTCACACGACTTGAGGATAGCATCACTCCTAAAATCTGGGAATTAAAGTTTGAAGACTACAACACCAGAAAGAAAGACCTATCTAGAAATCAATTCATGGTTGTGAAGCTTGGTGAACCACCAAATGCAGATGTTCTTTCTGCAAAGGAGTGGGCGCACAGATTGGAGCAATCAGGCATCTTAAACCTACTCCTTATGCCACACTTTGGCCACTCTTTCCCAGTCGGAATGTATTTCAAGAAGCTGTTAGTATGCTTCCATGGAGGCTACCTCTGGCTGAAAAAACCATATGAAGTAACGGTGGACCTGATCTCGGTCATCACAAGTCTTCCGAAGCAAGGGCTCGACCCAACCCTATACTTGCACAAGGATGGGGAAAAGCTGGGCAAAAATGACATGAAGACCAAATACCATCTTGTCTGCAATGGGAAGGGCTTCCTCCTTACCTCTATTGATGACGATGTTGTAAGGGCTGCAGCAAAAAATTTGTGTAGTAAAATCTTGTGCAAGATGAGGCCGATTGAGTGTATGGTTGCAACAATCAAGCTCGTAGAAAAGTGTGCGCATAGAGTACACATCAACTGGTCCTAGTTCCTCTTCAACGAACTGATGGATGGCATGCGTGATGTGCAGGAGTCTCCTACAGCGAAGTTCCACTTCTTGTCGCTGTTAATTCTGATCTCATTTGCAATGTGGACTCTGCCACCATATTATAAATCCATGGAGATCCCAATAGAGTTCCTGGGCACCCCGTATCAAAACCTCTAGGACCACAGGGACAGTTAGCACAAGACTGACACAAATATTACATTCTTTCTCCAAGGAGAAATGATTATATAGATTGTATGAAGGAAATATCAGCTTAATCCTCAGACAGTGCTCAAATATCCATTCATTCGCTTCCACATCGGACCACACAATATCATTCTATATCTACGTCATGACCCCAAGAAGCAATCACTCTCAAATTTATTTATCATGAGAGATGCAGATATTGAAACGGAAATCAAAGACTAACCTAAATAATGGCTTACCCACCATGAGTAGGTTCCTACCGTGCAACAAGTGCCGAAGGGGGTCTACAAGTGAACCTACCTCAGGCCTGCAGCAATACCAGTACCCGGGTGAATCAGGATGACTCCCAAGAAGAAGAAGAAGGTTGAGACCTGTCTAATACCGGTGATGAATACCTCCTTAATGATGAGGAGGTGAGCACTGAAAGAACCAGAAAAAGGAAGGGAAAATAGCCCATGGAGGAATACGAAGACGCATTAAGAATCCAACATAGAAAGAAGCAGTAGGCTAGCCAACCCCAAGTCATGGGTATAGCAGACGAGGATCTGACCCTTCTTACCGATACGGTTGCCGAAGCAGCTGAGAAAACTTTAGGAAATATCACGAGAAGAAAAACCAATTGGATGGCTTCCATCACTACAAAAGTTAACCAGCTTGTAGAGACCATCGCAGAAGTGCGCAACACAAGGCAAGCTGAAACCTATGCTGTCGACTCAGCAGACACTCTAGGACGCCAGTTCTTCTCCCACCGTTAAGAATAGAAATGATCGTGCATGCATTTTATAGATAAGAAGCAGAGAAAGAGGCAGATGTCCATAGTTTGGACACATTAATTTTAGATTTCTCCAAGCTCACCTTGCTGCAAATATATTCAATTCAACATACCTTTGCCATAGAGATCAGAGTTTGAGAAAATGTGGTTGCATATCAAGCAGCAAAGGAAAATAGGAAAGCAAGGGAGCGCAAGAAAGTTATCAATTGCCATAGGGAAGACCTGGAAGCCCAATCCTAGAAGCAGGCCTCACTCGAACAAGCTATCAAGGAGGTAGTCACCGAACTGTTAGATGAGGAGGATGAAGCTGAGGCAGATCCTGTGCACCAACGAAGGTGGTTATCTGAATTGACCGTAGACTTAAATAAATAGGTTCCATAAAGAAGAATCAACTAGCAGCCAAGCATGCTCCCAAAAGTGCTACAGAAAAGGAAAGAATCGGTAAATCAAGTTGTTTCCCAGCTTAGGGAGGCCGAGAACATCTGCGCAGAAGCGGTGGAAAAAATTGTCACGACATGGGAATAGCTAATCGATGATGAGACTACATAGAAAATTTCCAAAAATGTGCAGCAAGCAGACCTACAAATATTGGCAATGAAGGAAGATATTAAGAAGCTTCCAATCAAGGAAAAAATCACCAAAGGTACTGAGCTCAAGCAGCTCCTGGACAAGGCAAGAGCTCTGCGCAACCAGGAAAGCTTGCACAACAAGGAGACTGATGAGCAGCAGGCCGAAGCTCAAAGTGTGGCAGTGCTAATTCATCCTATCCAACAACAAAACCATGAGTTCATGCAGGCACTAGCCAATACCTCGCTATAGCACCCTAGCACCAACAGAGTACAGTAGCTTGAGTAGCAGGAAGATGAAGCTTTCCAGGAGATAGAATGGCTTACTCCCATTTTGGCCCAATTCCAATAGAAGGTTGGAGGTGCATAACAGTCTGCGTCGAAAGATGCACCCGAGAATGTGAACAAAGAGGAAAGAAAGGAGAAGAAAATAGAAGAAGCGGAAAAGGAAGATGAAGGCAGATAGAAAGATGAAGAGGAGCAACAGGAATGCCATCAAGAAGGCCTAGAGCATACATAGGAAAACCCTATGGACATAGACTTCTCAGAAGGCGCAAGAGACGTCACCTGTGTAGAATATGGAACAGTGTGGAAGGAATATTCCAGCAGGATAAATCAGTAGCACAAGTATAGAATAACGGGCGAAAGAGACAGGACGATCGTGGGTGCTGAAGAGTTAACGGGCTGCGCAAAACCTGGGTTGTGTGAGTTAGGAAAAATTGCCACACTAATGGAAGCACGCTGTAAGTAAGGCAATTAGTGCCTCATGTCAAGTCATGATCACCACAGTTGTATCCTGAAGGGTAGTTGATGGTGACAGTTAACAGACTTCCTGCATGCAGTCGAACCTGTGTGGTCATGTAAAATAGTATAAATAGGAGGGATTCAATAATTAGAAGGTTGGTAATTGTTGGTCGTCATTACATTAGGTTAACATTTCAATATATTTGGGGAAGGGTTAACGTAAGGGATATCCCAGAGTAGTAGAGGAGCCAGGAGTCTACATGATGCATCCAGAATTAGTACAGTAGAGCAAAATATTTGCTAGAAAGATGCTAGAGAGGTTGATCCTGGACGTGTGCAGATCTGTAGATGGTAGCAGTAGATTAGGAGAAATAAGATAGAGAGCATGAGAACCATGAGTCTGAGTCATCAAGACATATCATACGATCAGTCTGCAACCCACAGACTGTAAGGTGCTATACCCCTTTTTCATGCCAGATGAAGAGCACCTTGGTGGTTTTTCCCAGATGGGTTTCCATGTTATCTCCTGTGATTGAATGGGTGCTCGATTTTGTGAATGTTTATGTTTCTATTCGCTTATGTTTATGATGCAAGTCCTATTATGATTTAATGAATGTCGCACTGTCGATAAAATATTGAATGAATGATTGGGTTACTGCACATCGTCTTGAATATTAGCTTACCAGTATGGCATAAGTGTTGTTGTGCATCTGTATGTTGTGCCTGTTTAATAGCTGCTTTTACATTCTGTCATGTTTATGGTTACTAAGGCCGAATCTGTGTCACGCTGTTAATAATTGGTATATTATATGCACGGCATGCACTACAGTTCAGCGGAAATGAATCCATCCTCGCGGCTTGGTCGGGCTCCTTGGCCACGCACCAAGGGGCTATAATCCCTCGACAATCACGAAAACATGGTTTCCAGTGGTTACCCATCGAAGAGATATCTCAGGTGAGACTACGCCTGCTTCGTAGGTGTTGCTAACGGGGCTTTCTCTGTTGGGCCTATATCTTGGGTATTTGTTGGGTTAACGGGCTGTGCAGAACCTGGGTCATGTGAGTTCAGAAAAGTGGCCAACAAATGGTTCTATTTCTAGGACCCTATTGATAAAATCGAGGGAAATGTTGTGGCACCTAACTAAAAGTGAAGTTGAGGAGTGGCCGAAATCAAAGATGTTGATATTCACGTAGAAGGAAAGCAAGGATTCATGGCTAATCCCTGGAAACTAGTTACGGTGATATCTGTATTTAGACATCCATGAAATGTTTTTGGCAAAGTTACCCATTATATTGCAAGAATGGCTATCGGAGTTAGCAGCCTAGTAGGCTAACTCCCAGAGAAGAGTGATTGACTGGTCGCACCAATTGACACAAGATGTAACACAAGTAAGTGGCCCTAATTCTAGATCTATTGATTTTTGGATTGATACCATATTAGAAGGGTATGTTACGGAGTTCACTATTGAAGTGATAACCTCATATAGCAAGGAAAAGAGAAAATTTTTCCAAGGGCCTCGGGGAAGGTACCTTATGTTTAGAAACCCGTGGATTAAAATTATCCTTTGTGAAAGGGGTATTTTACAACTCAGAGATTGAGTCATGCAGTCAGTGAGGGGGATAGGCTGTGTAATATTTATGAGTAATATGGAAGTTAATAAGAAGAAATGTTCCAAGGAAGCTTAGAGGACGAGTTAGACACTGGATTCTTAAGAAGCACAAGGAGATTCCGGTCAGGAAAGAGGAGGAAGGTAGCTAGAGGTAGGATGGCTTATATCTTTCCCATGGAGGGTGAATATGGGTGTGGGTCACACCTAGACAAAGGATCCTGCGATGAAGAGGGGGAGTATAGTCTAACTTCTAAGAGAGCATAATTGGGAGAGTTTGCAGAGTCGCCGGGGATAGGATGTGACTACGACATTCTAGAAATATCCCCTGAAGTAAGACCTAGAAGTTCCTCACCTGAACCACTTATGAACATTAGTAGTCCTAGTGTGAGAACTAGTGCGCAAGGAAGCCAATCTGCGATCCTAGTAAATCTAGCAAGTTCAAGGAGTCGAGTGAGCGAACTCGATGCCACCCTAATGGCGGGAACAAACATTAGGTGACCCACCTTTAACAGGAATGGAATGGAAGACCCAGAGCAGCATTAGTTCCTCTATGAAGCTATTTGGATGGTATGTTTAGTCCACAATGAAGATATAAAGAAGGATCAGATGATCATGACCTTGAGGGGTTGTGCACTGGATTGGTTCATGAAATTTTGTGTCGTAACAATTGGAAAACCACAGAATACTTTGGAGGAGATTCAACACACAATGATCTCAGAATTCAGAAATCCACGATCTGAGTCCCAATGTATTACCGAAATCAGGGAGATTAAGCAGGCTCCGTCAGAGACAGTATGGGAATTTGACCGATGGTTCAAAACACCGATGGCCAAAGTAAGCTTTTAGATGTTGTATGTACAACATAAAGAGTGTTTTATTGATGTTGTACTACTGCACATTAGAGGACCACTCATGCAGCAGAATATTACAATGCAAATGGAGGCACTGGAGTTGTCGATGAAGCTAGAGGCCTGACCTATTGGAGATGGCGCTACTGGAATGATGTAGATTCAGTCGGAATTGGTCAATCTGACTATTCAATTCCAAGGCATAAAAGGAGGAAAGGAGGTGCAGGAAGACCTCTGGTGTACTTGATGTCAGGCCAATGGACATACCAAAGATGACTGCCTGACCTACATGAATTACATCTCATCCAATGCACCAAACCCACTGAGTACCTAGGAGCTACCCTGGTGCAACATCTGCTAGACAAGAGGACATGGGGACGTTAATTGCATGTTCTTGCAGAAGATGGTATGTACCCCAGCTAATCTATACTGTAAATTTTGTAAATTTGTAGGCCATGATGAAAAATATTGTAGGTCCTACCAACTTATGAGAGAAAAAACAGTAGATGCATATCTAATGAAGACTGAGGATAAAATGAAGATTGACTAGGATGTGCCTCAGTTTCAATTCATGCCTCATTTTCATCCTGTGCAGTAGTTTTAGATGGCACTGCAGTTTTAGAATACAGGCCCATATAACCCATACCAATAGAAGTACACACAACCGCAATACCTTCAACAACCACCTCAAATTCAATTAAGGGGGGGTGGTAATTATAAGGGCCAAGGAAGAGGACTATTTGGATGAAAAAGAGGGCCAGTGGTATGCTATAATTGTGGAGTGAAGGGCCACTATGCTAGAGACTGCCCTGAACCTATGAGGACTTGCTCATATTGAAAACAAGAGCATAATGTGGAGCAATGTCTATAACTTATCGCCCAATGGCAGGCCCAAATGGTTAAAGCACCTAACCAAGTACCAAATCCTGTGCTAAATTCTCCCAACCCAAATGCTAATGCCAAAATACAGATGATAGTCGCAGAACCATGAGAACGAAGCATAGTAGTGGCAACCAGGGGAGGTGTTGCGACGGGTGCATACCAAGCTACATAGATGGAACCTATGAGACTAGTGCAACTGTGGGTCCAACCAACTACTCAGAAAAAAAAACCACTTGATGTTCAAGAGAAGAAGTATATATTCATGGACGTACACCCATAGTTCATAGGAATAGAACAACCATCTACCTCAGGCCAAGTAAAAGATATGCCTGAGAGGTTCCAAAATATATTCGAGCAACAGACTACAAGCAAGAGCGCAAATAAGGTTAGTAGAATCAAACCATTCCTTTCAAGTTGTTTGGCGCTAATATAGGATAAGAATGCACTTGCAAAGTTGGAAGCGCTCATCGAAACACTTTCGGAGGAAAAACCACCAGCAAAGAAAGTTAACAATGTCAAGACAAAGCTCAATACGGGACGCAACCTTAGAATGTCTGCACAAATCGGTGACTATGACATGGACTACATCATCCTCGACCTGGGATATGATGTTAACATTTTGTTGTGCCATGCATGGGAAATAGTTGGCAAGCCACCCCTAGAATGGTCACCCATTCAACTAATTTTGGTCGATCAAGCAAAGGTCCTACTTGTTGGTAGGCTGAGTCAAGTCCAAGTGAATATTGAAGGATTACGCACTTTTGCAGACTTCGAGGTCATCAATATAGTAGATGATACTAACCCGTATCCTGCATTGTTGGGGATTGATTAGGAAATGGAAAACCAAATGATCATAAACTTCAAAAGAAGGATCCTATCATTTGAAGATGATGAGATGAGAGTAGTCGCGCCCCTCAATCCATTGGAAGGACAAAGGTATGATGAACCTGTGTTCAATGAAGGGAAAGGTTATCACCTTGACAACATTTATAATGGAACTTCCCTTAAGGAATATTACATTAATCCTACTGCATATAGTAACCTGAGCTGGATGTACGTGTGTTTGTGTACGTCAGACTCAAGGGAGGCACTTGAGAACTGGAAAAGCCTATTACATGAAGTCTCTATGAGGATATGTGCTAGGGTAACTAAGTTTGTACGATGAGTAGGAACTTAGTCACAGCCGCTTCCTATATATGAAGGACTACCTAACTTGGCATCGTTCTTGACTGAGTTTGAAGAATTGGTAATAGAGCCACAGTGACTATTTTCGTTAGACTTTGAACTAAAATCCACAGCCGCATGATGGTGCGGTATGCATAAAAGCTCGATAACATAATGGCCACGGTGTAGATGACTGCTGGAAGTAAGGTTTGGAGATGAGGTAACAATAGTGACACAAAGGTATATAGGGTTTTTGGTCCCTTTTTGGGCCTGGAAGAAGTGCACAGGAAACAAGTACAAGAATCAATACATAGCGCAAATGCGAGCAAGGGAACTGCACGAATGAGGAAAGCTACGCATAAGGAATAGGCACAAGAGATGTCACCTGTGTAGAAGGGGGAACAACATGGAAGGAAGATGATAGTAGGATAAAGTGGTAGCACAAGTATAGAATAATGGCCGGAAGAGATAGGACGATCATGGGTGCTAAAGCCGAATTAAGACGACTTCAGCACCCACGATTGTCCTGTCACTTCCGGTCATTATTCTGTACTTGTGATACTACTTTATCCTGCTGGAATCTTCCTTCCATGCTATTTCCTCTTCTGCGCAGGTGACATATCTTACACCTATTCCTTATGCGCATCTTTCCTCATTTGCGCAGTTCCCTTTCTCGCGTTTGCACTATGTACTGATTCTTGAGCTTGTTTCCAGCACACTTTCCCCAGGCCCAATAGGAACAATAAAGAAATACCCATAAAGTCAAGAGTTCTACACAAGTATTAGTACCAAAACCTACTCCCATCCACAAATTTATTACATGATTGGGAGAAATCCTTGACAACATTCCATCCCCCCAAAGACCTCTCTATTCCGCACCATCAAAAAATCCAACAATCTTATTCGAAGGTAATACAGGGTAAATTGGTTTTCTAATGATCACCTTCTCATTACTCTTCACACATTGTAAGGAGACTAGTTTTACTTTTACGAAATTCATATGTACGTTTACGTGCATATCTTGAAAAATCCCAGCATTCCAAGCTTTCCAAACTTCCCACATCACAAAGAAAGGAAAACTAAATAAATGTGTTTTAGTAAAACACCAATTTTTCAGGTTTTCATCCAAAGTTTAAAATAAACAACAATTATGAAAGGAAACATTGTTTTCCAACAACTCCCAGACCTGTTGAACAAAAGTACAATCACCGAATAAATGGTCCATAGTCTCAGAATGAGCCTTGCAAAGAAAACATCAATATAGACCAATAAAACCCCTCTATTGCAAATAATCTCAGTGAAGATATTTTTATGCATGCACAATGAAACCAAACATCTTATCTTTAAAGGGGTTGAGCCCTTCCAAACCAAATTTGTCCACCGAGTTGAACTATCTGCCCATTGATTCTACAATATCAAATTATAAGCTAGATCTGTTGTAACCTTGCCATCTTTTTTATTATAAATCCATATGATATTATCCACTCATCCTTTAACATAATACCAATCTTCAATATTTTTTTAACAAAATTATTCCGTTCATCTTCGACCCTTCCAAAGAGACCGATATCGCTAGCAGACAACCACTTCGACATTATTTCCTTGTAATTTCCAACAACTTGCTTGAGAACAAAAATATTCTTACAATAAATCTCATCCAATAAATCCCACGAAAAAAAGATAATTACCAGACATAACTAGACAAGGATCAATCCCTAAGAAATATTTAATACGATGTCCAATACACAAACATATCGAATGATTAAGGATAGGAAAATCCTTCAATAAACTCCTCCAATGCAAGAGGCAAAACTAGAATTTAACTTCCCTTGTCTCAGCCACAAACTCACCTCTTGTCTGTGTAAATATTTGTCTTTCACCACAAAACCCCACAAACCTATGTCAGACAAAACTCACCAAATAGTTTTCGCACATTAAGTTGTATTACACCATATGAGATCCTTTATAGCCCAACCCCCTAAACTCTTTGGTTTTGAGAAACTATCCAAAGAAGATAAATGAAATTTGATATAATTTAAATTTCCATCCCAAAAGAAGTGAAAGACCTTACCTCGGATCAAAGAAACAATGGACTCTGGAATATACAATAAAGAGAACCAAAACACTGGAATACTCCATAGAATTGAAGAAACCAACACCAATATGCCACCTACTGACAAATATCTGAAAGACCAAGAACAATTTCTTCTTTGAATTCTCTGAACCAATCAGAACCAAACTTCCTTTTTATACCCATTTGGTTTCAAATGAAAACCTAAATACTTAAAACCTTCATCAATGTTGTTCATATTAAAAGGGAAAATATTTGACAGATGGAATTTTGCATCCTCCTTCTCACAAGAAGCCACAAAAAAATTCTTTTGGCGACTTATATCCATACATGATGCTTAATAGAAAATTGACTTAATTTCTTGAAAACAATTCCATTCTTGAATTCTACCTTCCCACATATGAGCACATCATCTACAAATTGTAGATGTGAAATAAAAATATTACCTTTAACTTTAATTCCCTTTATCTTTCTTTGGTATTTTGCATCCTTGATAAGTAAAATTGAACCTACAATAGCCAAAATGAAGAGGTATGGTGAAAGTGGACAGCCTTGTCTAATACCTCTATTGCCACTGAAAATAATGGTGGAAGACCCATTTATCAGAACAACAGATCTGGTTGAAGTAATACAAGCCATTATTCAATTTGTAATTTCTACATCCAAGCCCACTTAAATCAAAATAAACCTCAAATAAGTCCAATCAATTATATCGTATGCTTTGATGAGATCCATTTTGAGGATGAAGGAATTTAGATTTATCTACTTGACAAATGCAAGACCTCTCATGCTAGTCCCAATGCATCTAGAATTTGACGATTTGAGAGAAAGCTGAATTGCTCCTTAGACATACAATTGCCCAAAATAGGTTTCATTCTTTTAGAAATGATCTCTGTAATAATTTTATAAAGCATATTAGAAAGAGATATATGATGAATCATGATACTCATTAAAAGAATCAGGCCTGTCGTTCTTAGGAATGAGAGTGATATAGGTTGAATTTAAATTTGGAGGAACAATACCCATTCTTCTAGTTTCATCCACAACTTCGGTAGTAACTCCTCCCCCAAAATATCAAAGAACTGGAGATAAAATTCAACCATCCAGACCCAGAATTTTATCCTTCCCAAATACATTAAGTGTCTTTAAAACCTCTTCCACTTCAATCTTCTTATCAATATCTCTACAATCTTCGTCATTGAAGAAACGAGGAAAGTTTTTTATAGTATTTAATTGACTTTCTAACCTTGGAAAACTAGAATCATAATAGATCTCCTTGAAATGATTCATTGTCGTTACTTTGATAGCTTTTTTATTGCTACAAATCTAATTATTCTCATTCTTCATCTCCCAATTAGCATTTTTCAATCTTCTTTTATTTGCAGATCGATGGAGGAATTTAGTATTATTGTCTCCAGCTTCTAACCAAACAACTCTACTTTTTTGTCTCCATGTTTCTTCTTTCTATCTAAATAATTTAAGTTTTTCCAATTCCAACTATAAAAGCCTTTCTTTTCTATCCACATAAAAGAACTCTTCATTCATTAAACCAACCATGTTTTGGATTTTTGAATCAATCTCTAAGAACAATCTTTCATTTAATATCTTCTTTTCATTTTCCCAATTTCTAACTTCCACTCTTAAAAAATGTCGTTTTTTTATTGAAGCTTTGCATCGAAGAATAAAGACCAGAACTGAAAAATATCTCCATTTTCTTGCACAAAACTTTTAAAACCCTCCTCTTCAAGCCACACTATATTAAATTTGAAAGGATACTGAACAAAACCAATGTCAAAATCCAGTTAGAGAATATTATCCTTATGGTCTAGAATCAAAGAATCATATGACCAACTTAGACCGATATCTTCCAATCGCTTCACACAACTCCTTCCACATAAAAAAATTCATCCAGTCTTTTGTCTATTCCTGCTTTACCACAACATCCATTAGACAAAGTCGAAACCAAGACATTTGGGACAATATCGACCAACTGTTTCTCCTCAAAATTTGATAAAAAGAAATCATTAAGGTGATATTTTTTATTTCCTACACCCCATAATTCCTTCAGAGATAATATTAAATTAAAACCCCGATTCATAATGCAAAAACAATCATTCAATAACTCGGGTTGAAACAATTTGTCCCAAAAAAAAATTCTTTCTTCATACAACCTATAAATATTTAAAATCTTAACTTTAATTTGAAAACTTTTAAGTTTAACTTCCAGCATAATACCTACAAAAGTAGAGAAAGCATTCATCTCAGCAATAGAAAGATTCCAAGCCACTAAGGTACCCCGATAAGCCAATGGACTCAACAATACACACCCTCTATTGTGGTTTAATATTCAAAAAATAATTACAAGCTTCAACAAAGGTAGACATAGTATCTTGTAGCATGAAAACACTTGTATTTGTAGATGATCAATGCATGGAAGATTTGTTGGAGACATTTACCATCATACACACTCTTCAGTCAAATTGGCCTAGTTAAACCACTATCCTAAGTTTAATTGACATCAAGGAGCATTAATTACCATCATCCCAGTCACTCCCACGCCTACCTACAGTCAAGGAGGCTAACTTAGCCTTTCCTACAGTCAAGGAGGCTAACTGGAGCACTCCAGGGGTGATCTGGTTGACATTCATGCACCTAATTGCTAACTGAGGGTTACTTTCAGTTCAACCAATCAGTTACAGTCAGTTAAGGCGCCTCCATGCATTAAATATATTATTTAATCATTATTTATTGATTATTTTATTATTATTTAATGAACTGGAGTGAACTAGGTGCCTTCACCAACTTCTGATGGTCAGTTCAGCTTCAGTTAACCTCATCAAGGTTTATTGGAGTCATGCAGTACTAGCACTTGATGGTTGGTTGCTATGACATGTGTTTGATCTCTTTCAGTTGAGATTAAGTCATTTATTGCATTCCATCTTTAGTTAGGATTGGTGAGTCAATTAAGGTTTTTTTGTCAAGTGGTTAACTGAGTGGTATTGCATGGCAAAGAGTCAGTTAAGCTAGACTCATGCATGGGAATTCGAATTGTCCCTTAGTTATTCGAATTCTTCATTGAGTTAAGCTATGGCTCATGCATGGAATTGTAATCCTTTATTGTTTATATAATATACAGAGAGGAAACTTATTTGGTTCCTGAAAATTTCCAATTCATGAGTAATTGTTAATAATTCTTTGATGAGATTGAATCTTAGTTCCTAGATCATGTGCAAGAATTAATAAGATTGACTAGCATGAAAAAAGGTGAATCAATGTTTTGGAAAACATGGAGAGAGAAAAGGTAAAAAGAAAAAAATTTAAAATGGTTTTTATTTAAGAGAGGAGATGGTGTCATTTTCCATGTCTTTAATTGAGTAGAAGGAAAAGTTTTTTTTAAGAGCCATATTAAAAAGAGATACACTTAGGTTTTTCAAAAAGTTATTGTTATTGTTATTGTTATTGTATCTGTCGATAGGCAATGTACAATAGTAATGGATATCTAGTTAACCCATATTTGTTCATACATTGTCCAATAAATTTATCACAATTCTACTAAGTTTTAGATTAGAAATCATTTATGTTTTTATTTTTTTTAATTAAAGACGATTTATGTCTCATGCAATTCGCTGAAAAGCTTAGAGTGTTGTTGTCGGACTAACGACAACCTTCTTGGTTTTAGAAAAAAATATTAATTATTTGACATGTAGCACCACCTCTACCTTATCGGTGTCATGACCATGGTTTCCATCACCTGCACCATCTCCACGTCTACCTCATCGCTTTCATGGCCATGGTTTTCACCGCCTCCACCAAAGCTAGGTGCCAGCCGCCATCGCTTCCACCCCTAGACCACTGTCTGCCTCCACTGCCTACCTTCTCACCTAAAAATTCATCCAATTCATAGAGTTCATCATTGTTGCTTGCATTATCTGCCTTCTTGTAATCAAATTCATCTAATTCAACTCTATCAGTCAACTCTGTACTCTTGCAAGAGAAATTGATTTATCTCTTCTCTTTATTATGCAGGATATCCAATGCTATACAGGAGATCCAAGCAATTCAACCAAACATATTATGCAGGAGATACATGCGATTCAACCAAACAAAGTGTTTTTATTAATGAAAATTCCAGGACGTAAGTAAGGTTATTTTGTACCTTCATATGCTTTGGCTCTGTATCAAAATCCAACACAGCTGTCACCAGCAGGTCGAATCTGACAATGACTATGTTGTTGCACCTCTGGATAGAAAACTCGGAGAAAAGTTGCATATTATGTAGGATTCTAACTTATGCTACGAAAATAATATGTATGAGGGATATACAAAGGATGCTTGTTGATATCGACTAGATGTTTGAATTCCTCCCAACCTCTTGGATCTGGTTGGTTCTGTTAAACCAAATGCATTGGTTCGGTTAAACCTAATCTTCTGCTTCACATCTTTAATAGGAAACTAGGGTTGTTCTTCTGCTATAGAATTATAAGTTGGGATTTTTTATATATCATTTTACCTGATGGTGCATCCTGGATGGTGCATTCGGTGTTGTTACTTCTTTCTTTATTCTTGGAGTTCTTTGACTGCCACTGCCATTTCTTCAGCTTCTACAAACTAAATTCCTTTCTTAAGGCATTTTCTTCTTCCCCCATCCCACAGGCCACTTCAAAAATGGTTGCACTCCGTTTGATTTCAAAGGTATAATTACTAGACTTTAGTTTATATTTATTCAAATAATCCTTCCAAAACTAAGGGATACTTCTTAGAACAAGAACAAATTTTCTATGCTTTGTAGTCTATTGCTAATCTATTTAAGAAACTACTTAACATGTTGAATTAACTATACTTTAGGAATGAAATGTAAGATGTTTTGGTGATAACATAAATATGCAATTTAACATGCAAACATGGAAAATTGACCTTTAGTTTTCTCATGATTCCAAAAGCAATATGAAATGAACGAGCTTGACAATCAGATAGACAAGATGTTTGCAGTAGTGAGCCAACTACAACTCTCTTTTCTCCTTCATAACCTGATGGATGTACAACTCAATAAATCTTCCAAGCTAGACATATAGATATAGACCAGACATAGTTGATCATCTAGGCCTACCTACATAGAGTAGAGCTAGATAGAGCTTTATTCATTGGCATCCTTTTTTTCTTTGGGCCCGCCACAATTCCCCTAGTTCTTTTTGATCCAACATATCATAAACAAGATAAGGCTAGAAGCTGAACTAGTTAGAAAATCCCAACTCTCGAAATTCTCATCTAAGGGCTTAGTTATTTTCTTTGGGTTCATTCATGGCATAGAGAAGGGAATATAAGCACGAGCATGAAACATAATAAGACACATTCTCTGGTTTCGATTAAATGGGTGAAACAACATAATGTGACCATAGAATAGATAAATGCATAGAGATACAAAATCTTAGCTCATTCTCATACATAGAATGACAGACACTATAGGAGATGCAACAGCTCCGACCGGAGCTGATGCAAGCATCGTTTGAGAACGCACGTCATGTCAGTCATGTCTTTTTTGAGATTCTCAACATAACATTCTACCCTATTGTATAATCTATCCTATTTTACAAAAAGTGAAAATATTCCTAGAATCTTTCATATTTTGGGCATAACGTTTTTATACTCACTCATAATTGGGAAAACTATAGACCATTGGAAAGCTCTTACAATTTTCTACAACTTTTTTGTTTTGATTTTTTTTCTAATTCCTTAACTTTTGTCTGGGGCTAGTGTTTTAGTAAGAAAACATATTTTAAAAGATGTTTTCTTACTAAAACCCCCGCCCCATACAAACGATAAGGAATTAGAAAAAAACACAAAACATAAAAGTTGTAGAGAATTTCAAGTTATTTCTAATGGTCCAAAGTCTGCCCAATTCTGGGTTAGTAGCAAAACATTATTCCCAAAATACAAAAGATTCCAAGTATATTTTCACTTTTTGTTAAATAGGATACATGCTAGGAAAAATAAACCTTATGAACCAAACCCTTGGGAGGCATCAAAACATGCTGTGAGTGGGATTCAAGAAATGAAATTGGGGTTTATTTATTTCTTGGCTCGTCAATCCCGTCAAGAACGATTTTTTGTTCCTCGCAACAAGTTGTGCACTGATATTAATGATATCTAAATATTCACCGGTGGTGCCCTCTGGTAGCTTGATGGTACACTACTCGGACTCGATAGGCTACAGAACTTTGGAAACAGGGATCACAGACTTTGAATTTCGGAGACCAGGATAGATGAAGTGGCATCTAGTCTCACAAAAATTAAACGGGTGGAGAAATTAAATAATTGTCTTAGATGGCCATGAATTGAAGTGTGATATGGTTCATAGTGAATCACAACTTTTTCTTCATGATCGAGGTTACATACCTTAAATTTGACACTTTTTTCCTTCACTCAAGATGCATGCCTTAAATGTGGCATGGTTGTCATGTCCTTGTGGTTTCCTTCACTCAATATACATGTGTTAAAGGAGGTTTTGTTGACTCTGGATGCATGCCTTAACCTTGGCATGGTAAGAAAGTGGCAGATTCTCACTCAAAGACAACAACTACGCCATTCCAAGATGTATCTCTTAATTGGATGGGAAGGATCCGTTTACATATGTCACAGAAGGATCCATCTGCCCAACTACATTGATTATTGCACCAAAAATGTCTTGCATTAACAGGCGCTATGATTTGTATTTATAATGTAAGGCATGCAGTTTCAACTTAGTTTCATAATTAACACATGCCAGGAAAACTACAAACTAGTATATGTGTAGTGGACTTACCCTCTTGTTGGTTGCATGTGTTAGCATATTGTTATATATGGATGCAACATTCTCGAGATAGGGTTGATGAACAACATATACTATAAATTATGTCGATCCTATTATTACGATCCTAAGAAAATTTACTTACATTCCTAAAACTCAAGCAGATAGATATGAAAACACATATAGCAATACAATAACTTCAGCCACATAAGAATACAACACATGAATCAACATAAAGATAAGTTGATTCATACAACTACTACAACAACAATAAAAAACGTAACTCTTATGCACTTTTCAAATGCGATTATAGTGATGGACCTCATCCTAGTTTATGCCAAAAATATATGTGCATATAGAGTGAATTACTAAAACACCATTGACATGTCACACAACTTCAAAGTAGAAACTATTCCTTTAGTTGTAGCATTACATCGGTTGATACGTTTTTATGATTTTCTTTTTAGTGTTGAGAATCCAAAGTGTAAGCATACCTACCAAGGTTGGTAGGTATCCGTTGCCACGCAACACTTGTTTCATAAGTGTTATGTTTCATGTTATGAAATTTTTACAAAGATTTTTAAAAATTCATCCAAGTAAAAGGCATTGTGCAATTTATATTTATGATCTTATTAAATGGTATTTATTTGTAAAAGAGAAGAAAGTGGTGAAGTGAATGATGGTTACAGGTAATTGGTTGATGTAGTGAAAATGAATTATAGTTTTTTTTAAGGTATTAAAATTTCTTTGTACCTAAGTTAAAAATGTGTGGGTGTATGATCAGTGGTACCCGACATCCCAATGGTATTTTATTTTTGGTACTTATGGAACTTAGTCATAGGCAAGTTTTGATTTCCTCAGATGTTAGAAACATAGAAAAATGAGTTATCTCTCTTATGCACAAAGAAGGGATGTTGCATTGAGTGTGGAATGAACCATTGGCTAGCTACAAGGGTGACAAGTATACTCCTAGCCTAGCTTGATGTGGATTAAATATGTTGAGTCTTTGATTATGGATGGAATGTGAGATGATTTAATCTCAGTTTTGGGACCAATATTGATGAACCATATAAGCAAAGAGAATTCCTATAGAACCAATGGTTACAATGGCTAAGGACCCATGTAATTTGATAGATGGATTCTTCTTTATATGGATGCAAATGACATGATTGGATGCATGTACAAAAGGAATATGGCAGAAAATGAGCAAGTAGACGAGCAAGAAAGAGAGTATGGAAAAACTAGAGGATGAAGCAACATATGGTGATGGTGTAGTCACCATGAAGACACATGAAAAAATAAATTAATGGAGTATTTTGCATGTAAATAGGAATATGGCTATAAGACTTGGTAAGGCATGCATAGCCCTGGTAAAGTCGGAAGATAGACTTAGGTGATAGGGGGTGTATGTGAGATCCCCAAGTAAAGCTTAAATGGGATATTGTTAGGGTTAACATTGACTCATGAATGAGTCAAAGGTGATTTAGGTATAAAACGTGGTTTTGAGCACACGATTTCTTGTAGCCCTTGGTATTGGCCCAAGGTATTGCATATAAAGAAGCATTTATAATGATTAAGGAGGCTCCATTGTAAAGTGGCCTAAAGGTGAGTGGTGGCTAACTCACTTGGCCCAGCTTGGTCCATTTAGGTCAAGGGAGATAATAGATATTATGGCATTTTTCTAGGTTTTGGGTTTTCCATGTAAACATTGTGTGTTTATTGTGATATAGTTGCTTGACTATTTTATTTCTCTTGCAAGCTATTAGATTTTAATGCTCGTTAAATCCTAATAGAAGTTGCTAACTTCGACTATCCTTATGTTTTCAGAGGAAACATGGGACATATCATATGGTAGAAAAACATATTGATGAGGTAAATAAAGTTGTTACTAATTATTCAGGACATCCATTAGTGTTGGTTGAAAAATCCATGCGTTCAAGGGTAAGCTGCATGGTAGAAGAAAGGGAGGATATTGATGCTTCTACAATAATATGCTTGAGTTATCCAATTAAGGTATGGTATATATACTTTGGTTAGTACTTATTTAAAATGAAAAATTGATGATAGCATGGTGTATATCAATACAATGTATGTACATTAGTTTGAGTCCTTTTTTTCAGCATGAAGAAAAACAAATTTTTCATCAATAAAAATTTGTATCAACATGTTACATATTTTCCTCCAAAAACCAACTCCTCTACTTCCCATGCATATTATAAACCAATTACATACCTATCAGAAGACATTCCATCCAAAACTATAAAGTCCAACAAATATTTTCAAAACAACTAATTGGATCTAACTAAAAAACCATAAGGTCACCACCAAACCAAAATTAATCCATGTGATACAAAAATGGAAGAAAAACATCCCTGGATAACAACAAACTAAAACAACCAGAGTTAGAAAAAGAGCAGGCTTCCAGCTCTGAACAGTTTCCCCCAAAAAGAAATGTCAGAACATGATTTTTCCATCCATAGAACCCAACTCCTTTTTTTAGAGGCTATCAATTTCCACATTTAAATTTATGTATATATGCTGGAAAGATAAAAAGGAAAAATCCTTCATCATAGCTCTAATACTTTCCATCCAATGAATTAAAACCATATAATTCACTTGTGCATTCCCCTTTTCCCAATTTATAATGACTTGTGAATATCCTAGAATCTGCAACGAGGACAAACCCCAAAATTTTGCACAATAAAGTAAACCCCATAATGCAACCAATTCAGCTCTATTATTCATATCTCTTCCCGCATTCATCGAACACTTATAAATTGTATCCCTTCCAAACTTTAAAACCAATTTAGCACCACACACGCCTTTCAAAGCTGCCCTATAAAAAAACCATAGGATGCTCCATCAAAATAGAATGAAAAAAGAAAATTTTGGGATTCCTAGAAGATTTGTCTTTGTTCCAGTCTGAAAAGGAAGAAATCATCTTCAAAAAAATGAAATCAACTTTCTGAAATTGATTATTAAAAATGGATTTTTTTATGTCCTTCCAGAATTCCCACGGCATGAAAAGCGTTAGATAGTTGTAAATGTTTTGCTCATCATACCACTGATGTATATTATCCTCCACCAATTCACCATCCCATGAATGATCCAACATAAAATGATTCATCAATAAATACTATATTTTAATAAAAAATCACACTCACCAAACAAATGACCAATAGATTCTTCCTTCATTTTACACATAATACATCTCCTAGGCCCTATGAAACCCCTTCTCTACATAACATCCTAGGTTAAATTCTTGTTTTTTTAACATAACCAAATATATAATTTAATTTTTAAAGGAACAAAACCTCTCCATAGCCATCTGTTCCACCAGTACCTGCCAAACTGTCTTCCATAAACAATGAATGATAAGCCAACATAGCAGTCACCAATACCTCTTTAATATTATAAACCCAAACCAATTTGTCAGGTTTAGCACACAGATTAATTCATCATTGATAAATATTGGACACATGCGCATCCCATTCCTCAGCTGAGTTTCCATCCAGACCCAAATCCAATGAACGATCCCACCTTTGCATAATACCCGAGCCTCCCAACTGAATCTTCTTTAAGGCAAAGATATTTCTTCTATGAATTTCCAACACAAGATCCCAACAAAATTTGTAATCACCTTACATCCCACAGATAGGATCAATCCGTAAATATATTTGGGTGGGCCTCTTTCAATTACCTAATTTATGTCGTTAATTATAACTGGAAGACAATTCTTAAAACTACTCCATATTACTGACTGAGAACTTTTCTTTGATAAGTCACCTCTGAACCATATAGTTGGATCCAAACCCTTCATATATTTGGATTTTATAAGTTTTCCCCTCAACCCAAAATTGAACAAACATTGTCACATGTTTTTCATGCATAAACATAGATTAAACTTAGACAAATGTGTTCTCCCCAATCCCCCCAAAACACGAGGAAACGAAACACTTTCCCATGATGAGAGGTGAATCTTTGAAAATTGAAATAACTTTTCTCTTATCCATGAAATTATAGAATCCATAACCATATATAGATAAAACCAAAAAACGGGTATTCCTTGAAGCATCGAGGTAACCAAAGTAAGCCTTCCCCCAAGTGAAAGACAACGAATCATTCAGTTGTTAATTTTGTGATGAATTCTTCTTATAATCCATTCCCAAAATTTTATTCCATAGCCATTAGGATTCAAATGAAAACCTAGATAATTAAAACTATCATCCATACTTTCACATTTATATGGGAAAATCATGGAAATGAAATCTTTGAGAGACATGTCTCTGCAAAAGTCAATAAAAGAGGTTCTTTTATCACTCACCTCCAAATCGGATGCCTCACAAAAGATCTTCAATAAATTATGCATGCATCTCCAATCATCTCTAGAACCACCCCCAACAATAATAATATCATCTACAAACAAAAGATGAGATATATAGACATCTTTGCAAACTTTTAACCTTGAAAACTTATTTTGACTCCTTTACTGACGAATAAGTAAACGGATACCTTCAATAGCGAAGATAAATAGGTATGGAGAAATATGGGAACCCTGAGGAATACCTATGCTTCCTTTGAAGAACTCTGTTGGGACACCATTTATGAGCACAACAAAACTAGGCAAAGTAATGCAACCCATAATCCAAGCTACAATATCATATGATAACCCAATCTAAATAAGATTTAGCCTTAGATAAGATCAATCCAATCAGTCATAATCCTTATATAGATCCAATTTTAGAGAGAATTCATTTTTCTTTTGACTTTTTACAGAATGTAAGCACTCTTGAGCTATCCCTACAACATCTGTAATCTCTCTATCAGGTAAAAATGCAAATTTCTCTTTAGAAATAAAATTTCCTAAGAAAGGCTTGAGTCTCTCAACAATAATTTTTGTGATAATTTTGTATAACATATTACAAAGATAAATTGGTCAAAAATCACTAAAAGTACCAGGTCGATCCTTTTTAGGGATAAGAGTAAGATAAGTTTAATTTAAAACCTCATGTATCTTACCCTATCTTTGGGTTTCTTGAATCCCTTAAGCAATCCTTCCCAAATAAATAAAAAAAATGCAAGTAGAAATCCACTGTCCAACCATCAGGACCAAGACCTTTTTCCTCTGCAAACATATTCAAAATATTTTTAACCTCTTCCACGTTAACTTGCTTTCCGATTGACAAGCAATCCTCTCTCTCAAAGAAGCAGGAAAATTCTTGATGGTTTTTAACTGATTCTCCAAATTAAAACCCTTATGCTGAGAGAATAAGTTTTTAAAATGGTCAACTGCTAATTTATTATAGCTTTCGGATCATGACTGATATTCCCTTTCTCTGTTTTTATTTCCCATATAGTATTTTTCAGCCTTCTTTGATTTGTGAACCTATGAAAAAATTTGGAATTATTATCCCCTGCTTGTAACCATATTTCTCTACTTTTCTACCTTAAGGTTTATTCCTTTTGTTTTAAAAGCTTCTTGTGCTTAGAATCCAACTCTAACAATCTCTCTTTTCTGTCTTTGGAAAAAAATATATCATCCACCACACTAGAAAAACTTTGAATTTCTATTGTTATTTCCTTAGGTCCTTCTGATTCTCATCTTTTTTTAAATATTTTCCCACTTTTGGACCTACACTTTATTTTTGCTTAATTTTGAAATCAACCCAAACATCACAGATGAATAAGAAAACCTTGAAAAAATACTTCATTGTTCTTTGAAAAGATCATAGAAAGAAGAATCATCCAACCAAACTCGATTGAACTTAAAAGGATACTTGACAAAACTTTTATCAAAATCTATCTAAAGGATAACAACCTTATGGTATGAAATTCCTCCAGAATATGACCAAGTCCTATACTTTTCAAAACCCTCACACATATCCTCAACAAGGAAAAACTTGTCTAACTATTTCGCTATACTCACATCCCCACACCGTCCATTTAACTATGTAGGGATCAACACATTTGGAACAATATCAACCAACTTCATTTCTTCAAATTTACATAAAAATATGATAAAGGCTCTTCATATTTTCCAACCCCCCAAATTTCTTCAGTAGACAACGTAAAATTGCTATCTCCTGCAACAATTAGAGAACTACTCGCCAAGATGGCAGACTGAAAAATATCCTCCCAAAATTCCAATCTTTTACTATAAGGGGCATAAATATTTAAAATCCTGAGAATTTTCAAAAAAACATGAATAAAACCTTCTACAAGAATACCTGCAACCGTGATAAAATCCCTTAAATTTGCCACATGATGATTCCAAGCTATCAAAGTGCCTCCTAACAAACCATTTGAATCCCAAGCCAACACTTTCCAATATGGATTTAATATCAAGAAATAATCACGGGCATATTTTGCATTTTTCATCATCTCATGCAAAAGAATCACACCACTCTTCACTTTTTCCAAAAAAGTCTTTAGATCATATCTGAGTCAAGCCGCTGCCAAGCCCTCTTAAACTAAAAGAGAAATTAATAATTTCTAGCCCTCTTTCAGGGCCGCTAATTCTCTAAGATCCTAATAAAAAACAACCACAAAAGTCCAGAATCGTGAGGTAACGCTTTTTCAAATAGAGAAATAACCATAGGGTTTTGACACAAATAACCTTCTTCATCCCCAACAACAACATCCTTGATCCCCTTTTATGCCTTACCCTTTTCCATTGTTTTCTTATAAACACATTTTCTTTCCTTATAGAAGAAATCACCATAGTTTGAGTATCCCCCAAATCCGTTGAAAAAACTTCAAGAGGTTTTAAACCTGCTATTGGCATAGGGTTTTCATGAGTTAAAGAATCTCTTAAAGGAGAAGAAGAGACCTGTATCTCCAGTTTATCCTTGCTAACCCTAGATAAATGGGAGGAATCTTTTTTACTGAACAAAGAAACTTCCGAAAAAAGGTTTTCACAAGACTCTATGAGTCCACACGAATTTATAGAGTCCTTAAATTCTAAGTGTAAAAGAGATTTTATATATATTACAATGGATGATTGTTATAGCTCAAAATGACACATCTCTTCATGTGACCACTTTCCTATGATTAGGTCGCATGTCGACACTTCCATGCCGACACTTCATGAAAGTCACTAAAAAAACACCTAACTTGGAGGACCTGTATCTTAAGTTCTATAACTCTGTTTGACCTCATCTCTACACTGTTGGAAATATATTTCTGTTAGATAAAACTTTCTAGAAGACACCAAAGTCTGAAAATTCCCATAAATACCTTAAAAATGAGTTTTTTGTCTGTACACGAGTTTCCTTAAGGGTAGTTTGGGTAGTTATGCAACTAACTCCTTCAGTTGTAACTACTTTGTCTTCGCCCCTAACTCTTCCTTAAGCATATAAATAGAGGTAGGGAGGTCCATGAGAGGAGACTTGAATCTTTGCATTGTTAAACTGGAGGATTTGGAGCTCTCTTTGCCCACACCTTTGCCCTAGAAGCATTCTCCTTGTGTTGCAGAGCTTGGAGGCTGAGCTCCTTGGAGAAGAGAAGCAGCAGAACCAGATCAAGGTTTTGTGAGGTGCCAAACTTGAAGAGAAGGTATACTTGTACCTTTTTTCAAGATTAATAAAGATGTGATGTCCTTCTTCTTCCCAAATCATTGTTCAATGTGTGATTGAATCTCTATTTATGATCAGATGTTGATGTTAATCAGATTATTATTTCATCTTTCTTTGATTATCATTAATTTATATGTGGTCATGTTGGTTTAAGGAAGGTATAACTTGTTTTGCAGGTCTCTTGGAGCAAGAGGAGCAAGAGGAGCAAGAAGAGGATTGAAGGGCTGCTTGGATCAACCTTCATTTGGCTAAGGTATGAACCATTCTAATCTTTGAAATTTGCTTATATATACTTGCAGAACCATTTGCATCCACCTTTTAACTCCAGTACGTTGATGGCCTCTTAAACCCTAGCCATAGGATACTTTCCTTTACAATAGAACTGGCGACTCCACTAGGGACAACCTTGTCTATTTGGGGTTTCTATGTATTTCTTTTAGTCTTTTTCATTGTTTCAGGTCCTTCTTGCCACTTAGGAACACCTTCTAAGTCTGATAGCACACTTCCCCTGCTTCCTAAGGCAATTTTTGACCTTTTTTGGGAGTTTTTCCACCCATACGCGAGTTGCAGACTGAACAGTCATGTGTCTGGTTTGGTACACATGGCTTTCTATACTGTAGACCCACGTATGATATGTGACTTGTCGGTTATACAACCTGCATGTGCTTACACACGCAACCTGCTGTATTGTCAACCCGCGTATGGCACGCGACCTGTCAGTAGTACAACCCGTGTGTGCCCCTAAAACAATGTTTTTCCTCATTTTTGTGGTTCTTTCTACTGTTGTGGGCTGTTTGGTAGGTATTTTGGTGTCCTTTGCAGGTGCATGACTCCAGGGAGTTAGTGTCATCCCTTTTGGTTGTTCTTTATATATGTGGTAAGCCTTTTATAGAATTAGGGTTTTCTCTTTGCTCTTTTCCCCCACCTCCTTTGCTTGGTATGATTTTTGGCTTATGTTTTTGGTCAGCCTATGTTAGTGATATTTGTCTAAGTTCAAAAGCTTGTTGGTGTTGGTTTCCTTCTTCTTCTGTTGGTTAACTTCACCATGCCAAAATAGTTGACTTGTTTTTTATGCAAGCCTTCCTTCCAAGTAGGGTTTATGCTGACTTTAGTTCATTCTAGAGTTTGTTTGGTGGTTGTATAGTAGAGTTCATTTTGCTTTGTTCTTGTTATCTGCATACTTTTGTTTGTAGGTAGTTTTTCTTTTGCATTTAGAAAAGAAAAATAAAAAGAACGTATTCTTGTTTTTGTTGCTTCCCCCCTACCTCCTTCTTTGGCTTGACCTTGTTGGACAAGGTACTGAGTAGCCTCTATTTGTCGGTTTAGATTGATTCTTGGGACTTCTTGACCCTTTTTTATGTCAGTCTTATTGCTCAGTCTCTTCATTCCAAAGTTATTGGCTTGTTTACCTTTGTAAGCCTTCCTTTCAAGAGAGGTTGATATCTAACTTTAGGGAAACCTAGAGCTTGTTTGTGGGGTGTAGAGTAGTTGTCTATTTGCTTTGCTTACATTACTTGCTTGCATTAGTTGATAGGTTGTTTTCTCTTTTGCATTTATAAAAGAAAATGACAAAAACACATGTTTTCTTTATATGCATGTGCATTAGGTTTTTTAGTCTAGATTGCATGGCATATCATTGTTTTTGAAAAAATAAAAAAGAAATTGTTCTTTTATGGCTTTCAAGTTTCTATTTGAAAAATAAAGAGAATATTTTTTGCTTTTTTCATTTCATATCTCTTTTCTTAGTCATTTTGTTTCAACTTTGAGTCAAAACACCACATAAGTTTCATGCCATTTACCCTCTGACTAAAAACAACCCTTAAAATAAATGATATAATTTAAAAATTATTAGTAAGTTTTATTTTATACGGACATACACCAACTAGCTCAGGCTAGACTTGTGGATTAGGGAGTTTCAACTCTCCACAAGTGTTTAAATTTCAGAGGTAGTTGGCCAATCACTAGGTAAACCCTTTTCTACATTGATTGTATATGGGAAGCTCCTCTCAAATGGGAGTTAAGCACGAGGCTACGTGGAGGCTTGGATCGAGGAGATAACCCTCTAATTCCTTGTCAAAGTGTAGATCAAGGTTTTTACGCATCTGGGGATTCTATCTTAGATAGGGTTTTGGGCCCAGCTACCCTGCCCATGCATACGAACCAGGCTTGCGACTGTCCCCCTAGACTGTCAATATAGTTAAGGTATCCTTTACTCTCTTAGACATCTAGGGTTCATACACAGGTACACCATAAGGCTATTTCTGGTTGACCTTGGACAGACTTGGAAGGTAACCTCGATAGAAGGTGTGGGAGGGCAGTGGGTGATTCCTCTACTTATGCCTAAGAACATCTACAGGGACGCCAAGTAACTGTCTCTTAGCTTTCTTTTGGAAAGCGTATCTTATACCTATTTGTCTGTTTGGATTTAGGAATTTTTAGTGAGTGTTGTGTGGTTTGTCTGTACTTAGTGTGCCTTTAGGTGTGTGATTTGTAATTTTGGTTTCCTATCAACCTCAAAAATTGTCTCCTAGTTTGAAACTATGGTTAACACCCCTTTGAACACCAACCAAGAGATCCCCATGCTGGGAACTCGTTGTACTATTCCTCTCACGGGGAATGTTGGTGTTCCCTTGATGGCCACCTTGAATCTACCTAGATTCACCCTAGGGATACCAGTGTGGTTGTTTTCCACTCCAACTATCCTAAATGATCCTGATGCTTCTCAAGTAAGATCCTTATATCAAGGGCATCAAAACAATACTTCCCCTTCACCTGTAGTTGATTCTCCTCCTCCTTCTACCTCATGCGGTGAAAGTACTGATACTAGTAATCGACAGTCTAAAAGGAGTAAAAGAAGGAGGAATAGGAAGAAGGCACATAAGCAAGGGGTCACTCGTTCAACCTCTGCAATTCAAGTTGAAAATCACCACCTAGCCTCTGCAATTCATGCTGGGGGCACCTATCCAACCTCTGCAGGTCATGTTGGATTTAAGCACTCAACCTCTGCAAGTCAAGTTGATCTTCACCATCCAGCATCTATTGATCATAATGGTGGGATCCTTCCAACCTTTCCAGGTCATGTCGAATCCAACCACTCACCCTCTATAGTTCATGCTGAGGGCACCCATTCAACCTCTAATGTTCAAGTTGAACCTCCCCATCCAACCTCTGCAAGTCATGTTGGATCCATCCACCCAGCCTCTATAGTTCATGCTGGGGGCAAACTCTCAGCCTCTGCAAGTCATGTTGGGGGCAGTCTCTTAGCCTCTGTGGTTCATGCTGAAGACAATATATCAACCATTATGAGTCATGTTGACACTGTTTAAAAGACTACCCGTTCAAAACACAAGCCCAAGTTTCCTTGTAAGCTTTGTGAGGGAGACCACCTTACTTATAAATGCCCTTCTATCGCAGAGGCGCGAAGAGTTTGGTTTCATGGTCATCCTATTTTTGAACATTCTGAAGCTTTTCAACAACCAACCTCTCTTAGTCAGGTTGGACCCAGTCACCCAGCCTCTGGTATTCATGCTGGGGGCAAGATCTCATCCTCTGCAGGTCATGTTGAGAGAAAACAGTCAGCCACTGCTAGTCATGTTGACACCATTGAGAAAACTAATCGTTTGAAGTGCAAACTTAATTTCCCTTGTAAGCTATGTGAGGGAGATCATCTTACTCACCAGTGCCCTACTATTGCGTAGGTGTGAAGACTGTGGTCCGAGACTCAATAATTTCCTTATCTTGAACAACCTATAGTTTCTCAACAACCTACTCAACCTTTGGTTGATTAAGTGGTCGAACCAATCTCAGCTTTGGTCGATCCCACTCTTCTTTCGGAGAGTGATCCTGATGTGATTGAACCAAAGTCATATTTGGTCAATCCCACTCTCCCTTCAGAGAGTGACTTTCATGAAGCGGTTGAATTGAACTTACTGAACAAGGGGGCACTGAACTTGCTTCAGATCAACCCCCACCAAGCTCCCAAATTGCTTCGTTTGATTGGGATAGCCTAGTTGATCCGCGCCTTCCTTCTGATGCACCTTCCCGGATAAAGGTCAAAGTTGAACAATACATGATTGCTCATTGTATTGTCGATGAAGGAACCTCAGTTAGTATTTTGTCTTCTCATGCTTGGCGAGGCATGGGATCTCCCAGCCTTCTGTCGAATTCTAGTCAGTTATTGGCATTTGATAGAAGAACTTGTATAGCCTTGGGAATTCTTTCTCAAACACCTATTACTTTGGGTGGGAAGACTGTCTTAGTTGACTTCATGGTGAAAGAAGACCCCTTGGAATTCAATATGCTTCTTGGACGTGATTATTTCTATGCCATGCAAGCTGTGGTGTCAACATTCTTTCGTGTGATGTACTTTAATCATGGAAAAGAAATTGTCACTATCGATCAGTTGGATTTTCTTGATCCGTCTCCTGACCCAACTAGAGACCAGGTCTTTCCTTTATTGATTCCCAGTGTTTCTATAGACACTACCCCGCCATAGGTGAACTATGTGGCCTCTTGTCCTTTGCATTCAATTGCTACTAAGAAGCAACCTCTACTTTCATGCTTACCTTCTCGGGACTTGGTCCCAGCAGTTGACCAGGTGAGTCATCCTATACAGACTGTGGGGCCTAATCTCCACTCTATCAATCCATTTGAAAGTTTAGACATGTGTCCTATCTCGGATGATCTCCTTCCTTCGGATAAAGTCTTCCTAGAGTCTTTGATACAGTCTGATCTTCTTTTGGATGTTGGTTCGGTTGTGACTAAGTCTAACCCTGATTTGCCTAGTAAGCCTGACCTTTCTTCTTATGTTGGTCTTATTGAGACATTTTACTCTTCCTTTGAACAGCAAGTCAGTGATCCTGATGAGTTTGATTTTTCTTATGAATTTTTCAACTCCTGTGATACTGAGTTTGTTCCTGCAGACTCTATATCCCTTGTTTATTTTTTCTCTCCTTCTGAGGTTGATCTTACTGATTATAAACCCTCAATCCTTGGTGCTATAGAATCTTATTCGGTTGATTCTACCTTGACTTTCCCTTTTCTAGAAGATAGCAAAGTCACACGTGTTTCTACCAAAGTGACCTGCATCAGATCGTTTCTTCTAAATATGATTCTGATGTTTTTGTTTCTTGGAGACAGGATTTTTATTTGGATTCACAACTGTTTACTAGCCTTGTCTTGTTGTTCAAGCTGTAACTGCATTTGCATGTATCTTGCTCACGCTTTTGACCCTGATGCCGGATTCCATGCTTTTAGCTCACTGTATAAGCCCTCATATTTGTTCTCATCGTTGCTAAGACTTGTATCATTTTGCCTTTCCAACTTGACACCTTTTACCCTCAAGAGACATTCCCCAAGTGTCCTTATCTTGCTCACTTTCCTTGCATTATGCATAGGTTTGTTCCTTGCACATGGAACTAGTTTCGCCTGTTTATGACACTTGTCTCTTTGCATTTAGAGCATTCTTTCTGCTATCCTTCGAGCTCGTTAAAAATAGTAAGGAGGCCACGAGTTGAATTTTTCGAACTCGTTAAAACTTCACGGGAAAGATTTTGAGTTTCTTTAGGCCCAATTCTAACTCCTCAAAATAGACTTGACTGCCGAGTAAACTTGTCCATTCAGGCTTGTTAAGAATATGTGAATGGGCATCCACATTGGTGGTAGGTTATATCTTTCTCGGACCATGTGAAATAATACAAGAAAGGAACACTCTCTTTTCTTCGGAATTGAGAAGAGTATTCTCAGGAATAGGTTTATCACTTTTCCGAACCTGAGGGACTAAACTTACGGAAAAGGAACCATCGGTATGAGCTTAGTTTTCTCTTTTTCGTGCTATGGACCAAAACATGAAAAATATTTCGAGTGTTCTTTATGTCTTTGTCATGCTCATTAAACCCTAAAGAACAAAAAAATGACTTTATTGTTGTAAGCCCCATTTCTCGTAATCAAATGGATCTTTCTGAGTGATCTTTCCTTCCGTCACACTCGTAAAACTCAAGCTATATGCTGCTTTTGAAGGAGCATTGGGTAGGTGATAATTTAACCTTTTTCGGACCTTCCTGACTAAGTACGAAAAAGGTGCACCTTTTCTTCTTTGGAAGTTAAGAGGGTTCTTCTTTGGTATGTTTTATACTTTTTTGGCCTCAGGAGACTAAATTGTACGAAAAAGCACCCCCCTGGAGTCTTCTTTGGAGTTTTTAGACTCTCTAAACTATGAAAACACCGTAGAGCATGTACTAGTTCGGGCTCGTAAAATCCATGAATCAATGCTTTATCAAGCATTCTTCTTTCTTTTCTTTGAGCTTGCCAAAAATGAAGATGGTCCCGAGTTTGCTTTCTTGGACTCATTAAACCTTTACAAGAAAGAGGGGAAGGGAAGTTCATTCACATGTTTTTTACATCATGGCAGCAAGTCTTGTTTCCTTGAACAAAGCACCAGTTTTGTGTCTATCAATAGTTGGGTCCTAGTATTTTGACCTTAACCCGATTCAGAGTTTCTTACTCCTTCAGTTGGTCTCCTTTCCAATTATATGGGGAATCTGTCAATGTTTCCTAAATTGGAGATTTGTGTCGTTGGTCCTTTTGTGTCAAATGCTGCCTAAGTCAGTTTTGTGTCATGCTCACTATTCAAGGATTAAACCTTTTGTCATCCATTCTGTAGTTGCCTTGAACTTTTGTGTCGGCCATTCCCTGGTATCAGTTCATTACATCATGCCTTCGGCAGTCCTTGTCATGAAATTCAGTACCAATTAGTCTTTGACTTACCTCATGTTGGATGATAAAGGATGCCTTAATGCCTTCCTTCCAACGGATCTCTTCCTATCAACTGCAACACCTCTTGCTCTAGGAATGAGATTTAGATTTTTATGACAGTACCTTGGGAATTGTTGTCATCAGTGGCAATTTCCCTCACTATTGGGTAGTGGGAATACCTTAATGTCTCCTACTCAATGGATTCTTCAAGTGTTCGACTTGAATTCCTTATATTCACACTTGTTAGAATGTACTAGGTATCTTGGGGACCATTTTCATTAATGGTGGTTTCGCTCGTGTTTGTTAACGGTTCTCATTATTGACCGGTAATCAAACGGTTTCCTCCATGTTCGAATTCAGCTCCTTTATTCACATGGTTAGGATTCGTAGCTTTTTTGGGCGGTTTGGATTGAAGACCTTGGGCCAATAGTAGCATTGTCATTTTGCTATTGCCCAAGTTGTGCAAGACATTGTTACACTTTATATGACATTTTGCTGAGACATGATCCACCTTGTATTTTGTGGCTATGATCGATTGTCGAGTATGGATATACCTTTTTCATTTGTGGCCATGACTCCTTTAGATTTGATATGGCTCCTTTTTACATATTGAGCGACCATGATAGTTTCATCAGTTATACATATGTTGGATTCGCCTGTATCTTTATGGCGATGTTTTGTATATGGACTTGTATGTCCCAGAGATCAGTTTTTCTGACATTTATCTCTCTTTCAAGTACCTTTGTTTGAGCCTTTTGATCTTGGATTCTCTGCTCTCTCCATACTTAGCTGTTTCCTTTATAATGTATTTTGGCTATCATCTTCCCCTCTAACCTCACACATTAGGGGGAATCTGTTATAGCTCAAAATGACACATCTCTTCTTGTGACCACTTTCCTATGATTCTGTCGCATGTCGACACTTCCATGATGACACTTCATGAAAGTCACTGAAAAAACACCTAAATTGGAGGACCCGTATCTTGATTTCTGTAACTCTACTTAACCTCATCTCTACACCATTGGAAATATATTTCTGTTTGCTAAAACTTTCCAGAAGACACCAAAGTCTGAAAATTCCCAGAAATACCCTAAAAATGAGTTTTTTTGTCTATACGCAAGTTTCCTTAAGGAAAACCTGTGTACGTACGCGACTTGCTCTATATAATACCCGCATATGTACGTGAGTTGCTAATATATAATATTCATGTACACCTTATGTACACAAATTTCTGTATTGGCAACTCGCGTGTATTTCTCGTGTACATGACTATTGTTTCAGCAACCCGCGTATGCCTCTTAAAAATGTAAAAAATACGAATTTTGAAATTTGGGTAGTTTGGGTAGTTATGCAACTGACTCCTTCAGTTGTAACTACTTTGTCTTTGCCCCTAACTCTTCCTTAAGCATATAAATAGAGGTAGGGAGGTCCATGAGAGGAGACTTGAATCTTTGCATTGTTATGCTGGAGGATTTGGAGCTCTCTTTGCCCACACCTTTTCCCTAGAAGCATTCTCCTTCTGTTGCAGAGCTTGGAGGCTAAGTTCCTTGGAGAAGAGAAGCAGTAGAACCAGATCAAGGTTTCGTGAGGTGTCAAACTTGAAGAGAAGGTATACTTGTGCTTGTTTTCAAGATTAATAAAGATGTGATGTCCTTCTTCTTCCCAAAGCATTGTTCAATGTGTGGTTGAATCTCTGTTTATGATCAGATGTTGATGTTAATCAGATTATTATTTAATATTTCTTTGATTATCATTAATTTATATGTGGTCATGTTGGTTTGAGGAAGGTATAACTTGTTTTGCAGGTCTCTTGGAGCAAGAGGAGCAAGAGGAGCAAGAAGAGGATTGAAGGGCTGCTTGGATCAACCTTCATTTGGCTAAGGTATGAACCATTCTAATCTCTAAAATTTGATTATATATACTTGCAGAACCATTTGCATCCACCTTTCAACCCCAGTACGTTGATGGCCTCTTAAACCCTAGCCATAGGATACTTTCCTTTACAACAATGATGGAACATAAGCAACTGAATTTATCACAATAAATACAGAGTATAGAAAATATGATGGAGCAGAAATGGCACAAATAAACTATAAGACCAACCATTTCATCTTATAATTTAGTACAATAAAGAGATACTATAGGAAATATGATGGAGCAACAATGGAAAAAATAAACTATAAGAACAACCACTTCATCTTATACTACATATTTGTTTTACCTCACATATATAATATTTTATGTTTAACATCAAATAATACTATGTAACTATATTGTAGAAGAAAGGACTAAATAAATCCACATGTATGCGTTATTGCACTGAAATTAATTTATCAATATTAACTAATAATAAATTTCAAGCAACACCTAGATAGCAAGTGGAATAAATTCCATGTCCATTAAAATTGATGGCGGGTATATTCCGTTGCCATGGCTTGCTCATTTACCCATTGGACAATCTGTGGAAAAAAATAATGTTTCCACAATGCCATGGCTTAAATACTTCTTTGGCATAGTCTTGGCTTGAAAACAATTTTGTTTTTCCGAAAGTGATGAATTTGTGAAGGACGAGCATAGCTTGAAAAAAACATATTGTCTAAACTTTTAACTAATGGAAGATTCAATGACAATTGCATAGCCATATGGTTATATAGGTTGAAAATGCGACTCACATGACTATTGAAATAATGATTGTATGATAAATATATTAGATAAACCTTTTAACTGATGGCTAGGTTTAGTGGAATAGTTGCATCGTCATATATGGTCGTAATATAAAAACTGGGGTTTATGAATTGTCATTGTAATGGCTTATGTGATTTGTGGCCTTCGTGGAACCTCATCTGTGAGAATATGGACAATTGGAAATCAAATTTCCTTACCCTTGGGATGATCCCAGACATTCTTGGATTCTTGGATTCCTTTTCCAAGTTAGCATTCAGGGAGGTGTTAGGATTATTAATCTTCCCTTTTTCAATTTGGTCATATGTCTAAATTAGGAGTCATGTCTAAATCAGGAGTCCATCCAGTCTATTTTTAGTCACTAGAACCATTGGGTCCACTTGGCCTAATTGGGGAACATGTTTCAGTTACTAAAGTGTGCGGAACACTAATTAAGGCCTACTACCACTGATTTCACTTGCATGCATCAGTTTAGGAGCCTCCTATATCAATTCCTACAATTTAGGAGCCACTGGGAGTGTTGTTACAAACCAAGGTCAGTTGAGTTGAGTTGGTGACTATTCAAGCTCAGTTAGGAGTCAGTTACATTCAGTTTTAGTCCTCTACATTTAGTTAGTGCTAGGTTTGCATGGCTGCATGTAGGAGAGGCACATTCCTCACCTACCATAGTCAGTTATCCTTAGTTAACACTGAATTAGACACTTGATTTGTTTTTTAGATCTCCGATGAAATTTGATAATGATTTAGACAAGGTCAATTAACTATTGAGTCCTCTGATAATGATTTAGACAAGGTCTTAGTTACCTACATTAAAGTAGAGTCTAATCAATTCAAATTTATTGTGGCTATTTAGCCATTGTACTTCATTGTAATTATTATCTAATTAATCTTTTGATTAATAAAATCATTCACAGTTGCATCCATTTTTGCACTGTTTCATTCTTCAATTGCTGAGTAAATTGCGTGATCTATATTTTGAGTTGTGTGTTTGTCCACATATCTATGTGCTCAATTAAATAGCTTTGTGTGCTTGGGAGAAACCCATTTCTCATAAATCTATTTTTTATTTATATTCTTATATATTATCATCTAAAACATCCATCCCTTCTTTGGAAGAAACCCCAAACAGTTCACCAAAGTTTCCTCCAGAAACTAGTCATTTTTCACTAGTTCCCGATGTGTCTTATGAAATCTGTTTTCCACTTCATTCATATCCTTCCTATTCTTATTCTAAAGGTGTTATATATGATGATATATAGCTTATTATAGTCATAGTATCATTTCCCCAACCATTTTATGCCCACAATACCCGACAACCCTCAAGTTCAGTAGTTGGAAAATCTCAAAATTGCCTAGTTTCCAATGCTATGTCACTTGTGTATGTTTCTTCTATGTCTTGTATTTCATTCATTGGTTGGAAATCCATGGAATTCGCCTTCATGATATTTTTTTACCATATGTCTAGAATTGATCTCACCACATATGGTTCAAGTTTCAAATCTCCAGACCATCCAGGTTCTCTCAACGGTTAGTGTGATCTAGTTTTTCACTCTTCTCCCACTATGGACCCCTTAGCTCATGGAGACACCATACCTATGATATTTTCTGTTGTATATGAAATATATTCTGATATTTCATAGCCTCATGATATTTTTTACAGATTTATGAAGGTGCTTCATAAAATTGGGAAGAAGATTCATGGTTTTATTCATGATATGACAGCTACACATGAGGCAGATTTTGTTGAATCTTTTGATGTTATTTGGGAAAGAGTTTGGAGAGATATGTTTTCTATGATTGATTATGCTTCTAGATCAGAGTATCCTTGCAGCGAAATGCATTCTTATGATGCTCTTTCATCCGCAAATTATGACCATCAAGGGTCCTCTCTATATGGTCTTTGTCTACAACACATTGATGCACTTATGCATGATCTTGGAATCCACAACATCTTCACCAAGTCCATCACCAAAAAGTTTTTCTTTCAGCTCATTCAAGTGAAGAAGAGGACCTGTTGAAGAAATTTTTTATCATCTTTGTCATGTCCATTTTTGAGGAAGGATTTTCCCCATGAGGTTTTTCCTTTTTCCTCATTTTACATGGACAAATAAAAAAATTTGTTCTAAGAGGTGACTTGAGCCTTAGTTGCCAAGGCCTCAATAAAAATTTGGTATAAGATGAACTAAGTTAGTCTTAATGGGGGGTGTTAGAGAATTAATCTACCTTAGTACCATGGTATTACACCTAGGAGGCATTTTAATTCGTCCTGTACTTACATTATCATTAGAGGAAATTTCAACTCAAAATGGGCCTTTTAACTTTAATTCAAATTCCATGTCATCATGTGTTAGCCAATGAAATTGCTTTAAATTTGAAATACCGTATAGGTATTAAACACTTTTTTAATATAAATTTGGGGATAGGTATCATAAAAAAACTACTTTTTTTATTTGTATTTTCGACATATCTCGCCGTGTTTTTACTCAAATTTTGATCGAGAGAGCTCGTTGGATGCGGAATTTAATTCTGCATCCAACGAGTACTCACTCGGCATAATTTTGATGGACCCCGCTACCCCATAAACAAGAAATACCTAAAAAAATGTGATGATGATGTCACCATCACATTTTTAAGGTATTTCTTTTTTATGGGGTACCAGGGTCCATCAAAAGTATGCCGCGTGGGTACTCGTTGGATGCAGAATCAAATTCTGCATCCAACAAGCTCTCCCGGTCAAAATGTGAGTAAAAACACGGGGAGATATGTCGAAAATACAAACAAAAAAGTAGTTTTTTTCTTTTCTACCTCCAAAATTAATAAATATTATTTTTTATTTTAACCATTATTTTATTAATTTTTTTTAGGAGGCCCATTTTGAGTTGAAATTTCCTCTAATGATGATCCTACTTAGGTTATACTAATTAATCTTGGTCTTTTAGGTGATTTTTGGCTTATTAACTCATAGTTAAGGTGCTCCACTTTGATCATCATGACAGTTGAGGTGATCTAGTTTGATCATCCTAATAATTCAAGTTCCCTCATTGATGATAGACCACTCCTTATCCCTTAAATCAGGGAATATGTTTGGCTAGGGGCTATAGTGTGCGAATGTGGTTATTCTATGGCGTTCTTGGGCATTTATTGGCTCCTAGAGACTCTCCCACTCACACATGTGTTCACCCATTCCTAGCATGCCTTAATTTATGATCCATCATTCCTCCATACATGTTCACGCTTGCATTCGTGACTATTTGGTATGGTTTGGGATCCTATTGGTCAACCTACAGGGGTTTAGCGGTCAAATCCTATCCTGACACTTGTATCCATCCAGATGGCCTCCAAGGGCTCACGAATTTTCACCATTGTATTATAAGTATGTACCATACAAATCTACAAGTTGTACACTAGTATAAAGATCATTTATTGGCACCATCTATGTGTGTTATTTTGTTCTCTTTTATTGTTATTTTGCATATTCTGTGAATAACTTAGATTATGAATATTTCCTTATCTCTTAGATCTGAATGTGAAGCAATTATCACACTCTTCTTGGCCAAAGAACCTTGGATAATCTTTTAAAACCTTTAATTGATCCTCCAAGTTGTTTGAGTGGTTCTTCATGCATAACTTACTAAAGCGTCAGACTCTCTCCTCCTTTATAGCTTATTGACCCACTATATGCTCCTCAACTCCCATATAGAGTTGATATTTTTTCTATGACATGAAAATCATTGGAAAATTTCAGTGTTCAAGTCGCCCTCTTTGGGCCAATAGCCCAACTTTTCAGTCTTCAAGTGAATTCAATCTGCATGAATATCTTAGCACGTTGATTATCCAATCCTGACAACAAATATTTCCCATATTCCAAGAAATAATCATCTTCAACATGGAATTCTAATTCCTCAATTTCTTATTCAATGTCAGAAATAGCTTTCAAATTTTCCTTCTTATTTTCTCTCTCCCATTTCCTCACACCCCGCTTGAGGATCTTCACTTTCTTCATCATATGTTGTAATGGGGATGATGTTATCTGTCCAAAATAAGATGAACAACAATTCCTAACAAGGGAAAAAAAACCCATGTTCCGTTAACCATGTTCTATTGAATTTAAAAGGGTAATACTTTGCACCATCTGCCCCATCTAACTGCAAAACAATAGCTTTATAGTCTGACATACCAGACAGGAAATTCCATGAGCGAAATATACCCAGAGATAGACCCAACTGCTCTGCCATAAAAAATGTGTCTAGACACTTGGAAATTCCATCCCTACCCAATGTTACATTAGACCAAGTAGGACAAACAATAGTAGGAATGACATCTGATAAACTTGCCCTCTCAAATAATCCTTTAGAGAAACCGATCAGAGGATCAATAATAACCTTCGACCCTTAGACCTCATCTGAAGTGATAGTCAAGTTTAGGTCACCAACTATAATGAGAGAGGAGTCATTTAGAATGTCGTTATCAACAAACCTGACCTAAAATGGTTTTTGGTTGTTATAGATTCTGTAGATATTCAAGATATTTATAGGTCGATCCAGACCCCTAATGCAACCTTCAATTTTGATACCTACATAAGTATTATAAAGCGAGAAATCAACGAGCACTGAGTTCTATACCACTGATATCCCCACTGATATCCCATTAGAAAGGGTAACAATCATTCCTACCAAACACTCAAGTTTCACCTAATTGACTTGATCCACCTTTATTGAATTAGAAACTCAATCATTGAATTCACGTAGAGTTTGGTGGGGAAGTCTCCTTGCATAGTTATTAGATAATGGGCCAAGTAAATGATTGTAGGGAAGGGTAAGGGTACTTCATTTTATTAGTAGAATTAAATTTAGACATCATTACCTCATCTCATTCTCATTGTCATTTAGTTTAGGAATCTCATGTTGCTGATCTACAATTTTAATCTTGTGTTCTATTGCTAGCCATGAACCAATTAGAAAATTGACCAAAATCAACACCATGAAAGGAAAACTTGCATAACTTGACGAAAGGAATGATGGTTTGAGGTAAGTTAGAAGGATTTTGTGAGTTATTTATTTAACAACATGGTTACTTTTGTGTTCTAAAAGTATTGTTTTACTCATGTGTTATGGAACGATTATGTTATGTTGTTTGTATTGGATTATTGTAAACTAGTGTAATTGTTAGATGTGGAAATTTCTATTTGCTATCTTGCATACTTGAATGACAATGAGAAAATACACAAACTATGAATTAGTGGATTGATTGTTTGTAATTAGTACACACAGAAGTATGTATACATTGGCTACATATACCCACATTGTACATGTACACTAGTATAATTAATTGATGTATTGATTACTAAAGGAATGACTAATGATAGTAGGAGATATATTGAATACATATCAATATATAATAACATTAAATACCCTTCTTATCATTTATTTTTTTATATTGTGGTTCACAAACCCCCCAGGGGGCTGCTACGTCCATAGGAAGAAATCACAAGGGGCCCACCCGAAGGGGCCACACCCCGTTCTCTCTGATTATGGAGCTAACCCGATGGGGAAATCAAGTGAGGCCCTTATATATCAATGTATAGACACTCGAGTATTTCACCCCGAGACCTTCTGCTCATAACTTACAACACTCAGCCACTTGAGCTATCCCATTGGGCTTCCTTGTTGACATTTATTACTTGTTGGTATGGTAAATTAAATAGGTATGGTGGATTCCAATAATTTTTTGGAGAAAATTTCAAATTCATTTATTAGCTAGCATGAAAAGAAATAATTTCCATTTTTTATCACTATGCAATTGATTATTTTTATTTTAGATATATTTTCTCAAAAATCTAGAAGGGATGGTAGATGACTCATAAATGAGAGTGGTTGAGGAGACTTGGGGAAGGTGCATGGAAATTTGATAAATAGATATAGTGAACAGGAATTGGGGGAGTTTTTCTTTGTTTGGAAAATTGTGGATAGGTTGGAGTTTGTTGAGAGGTGGAAAAATTCTAAGAGGAATTCTTGGAAGAAACATTTTCACAGAAAATTTCTTAGAGAACCAAAAGATTTCTTGGACCTAGGAATCTATATAGGCTCCTAGTTGGCAAGAAAATATAATTCCATTATGGGAATTGAAGGAGAGTGAAAGCTTGTTGCTACAGAAATACTACTACATTCTTGGACAAATTCGACATTTAAAACACTTCTTTTAGTATGTTATGTTGTTGGGTGTTATAATGTCTAAATTAATCCACCTATTATTTAATTATCAATCGGGGTTGGTAAGCTTAGAGTTGACACAAAATATATGCGAAGGTAGAGGGTGTCATGTAATTATTTTAACAAACAAAAAATCGAAAGATCTTTCAAAATGAAAAACCGAATCAAACTCCTAAAAATACACTTATTAAAGTAATTAAACTGAGGTAGACTAATAAACTAAACAATTGAAAATAAACTTTAAACTAAAGTACAATCAACAATTAACTATTCAAATGGGAAACTAGGGTATAAGGAAAACTTAGATTATAAGCAACTGGAAAACTTAATAAAAGAAATATCTTTAGGTTCTGTCCTACAAGTTCTTTCAACAATACCACAACATAAAAGAGACAACCTAGAAACATACTAAGGAAAACACATATAACACTAAATCCCAAATACAAACAAATAAATCGATTTAAAAAGCATAAATACGAAATAAATCAGTAATAACAATCAAGAGACAAAAACAACTTAACACACATTCAAAACAAAAAGAAATAAGGAAAATAATAAAACTTTAATAAATAACCTAAAACAATTAATCTTTAACTTTAATGTAAAACAAAACTAATACCTAACTATACAATCAAAACATAATTCAGACATCAACAAAACAGAACTAAAAACAATCTTAAAACACATAAAAAACACTAAAAATAGAACTAAGGGCTGAATGACAGACTGAATTGTGGGTATGAAAGGGGTTGCTGAATAACAGACTGAACAGGTTGTCCGAATGACAGGCTGCATAGTTAAAATGGTAAAAACTAACCTAAACGAACTAATCTTTAGCTGAAGCCATGCAGATGTAATTCTAATGCATTGGAACAGTAAACAAACCTATTTAATAGCAAATTAACCTTAAATTGATTATGGACAAAAGGGATCATTGCATATTAAACTAATAAATAAACTGGAAATTAACTTGCATAAATTCAAAACAGGAAAGGAAATAACAGAAATGAATCTATTCTAAATTCATGAAAGAAACTTATTATATATTCTTGAAAACAAAGACGGAAAGCAATGCTAGAAATGAAATAACTAGAAACTAAATGACTGAAATCAAATAGCTAAAAGCAAGCTATGCGTGCATCTAACTAATTAACTTCAAAATAAAACTAAGTTAATGTTTTATAGAAAACAAATAGAATAGCATCTACTATAATCTAATGGAATCAAACTAGATATTAAACTAGACTAGATAAAACAGAAAAGAAACTAAGTTAAACAAAGAAAATGAACCTCTGGTTGATGAGGGGCCCTCTCAACAATCAGGGGTGATGCCTGGATAACTTCTACTTAAACACAATCTTCAACAATAATGCATACAACTCCTTATTTAGATGGTGGAATAGAAATACAAATGTTTGAGAACAGATCAGAACATGAACTGATTTTTCTTGACTAACCTAACTCTTCTGGCTAATTGAGCTCTCTCACAAAGGCTTCTATATATAATGATTTACAGGGATGAGCAATTCGACCCTTTAGTGGTTGACTTCTCTCAAAATTTAGTCGACTATAATGTACATTTAATTAATCACATTCCAATGCATAAGTATCTTCCTTCTTCAGCGCGAGTCTGGTTCTCTTCACTGGACAGCATACGCACAGGTTCCTTCTTCAGTGCAGCAGGTCTTCAGAGGTGGCACAAGACTCCTTCTTCAGCAAGACTATGGAATGGTGGCGAAAAAGGGTAGCGTACACTATGGGTATTCTAGAACGTAGGTCATTCTATTCTTTAAACGCACAAACTGGTGGTAGTTTGGAGTCAGGTAGAGGAGGCCACGAGGGATCCTTCTAGACTGATGACGCTCCATCCTTTGAATGCATGGGAAGTGAATAGATTGGTGTTGGACGAAATCAATGCACCGACGATCTCTCTATACTGATGATCATGCTATCACCTGGTCATTTGGACAACAAAATGGTTTGCAGAATGTTCCAACATTTTAATGATTGAAATTGGTTATCAACAACGTGCAGTCTTATGGTCTATCTGGATGGTGAGCTGCGTCGTGAGCTGGATAGCAAGTTGGATATGTTGGGTACAGATCTAGGGAAAATGGAGTGTCTAGGCGCACTTCAAGAATGGAATATTCAGCAACACATTTCAACATCTGGCAAACCACAAGCGAGTTTCACGCAACGAGTTGAATGACGAGCTGGACGTCTAGTTGGACATGCTGTGCAAAAAGAAGGAAGAATGTGTTTTGTGTATTAACTTGGCCCAAAAATATTATAAACCTGCAAAAAATTATACAAACCAATTAATACATCAAATTCATTTTAAGAATGTTATTTTTAATTAATAAAACTATAAAAATAATAATAATAAAATAATTTTATATAAACCTTAAAAACACTCATACCTAAGGTTGAATAATGATCTGCATGTCATAAAATATACAAAAGATAATAAAATATGTGTTTAAATGAGTAATTTATCTACCAAAAAATGGTAACAAATCTAGGATAAATAGAGAGAGTGGTTGAGGAGACTTGGGGAAGGTGCATGGAAATTTGATAAATAGAGAGAGTGAAGAGGAATTGGGAAAGTTTTTCTTTGTTTGGAAAATTGTGGATAGGTTGGAGTTTGTTGAGAGGTGGAAAAATTCTACGAGTAATTCTTGGAAGAAACATTTTCACAAAAAAATTCTTAGAGATATTGTGCATTATTATTCTTAGTGTCACGGGCACAGATGACAAAGAAACCAAAAGGTTTCTTGGAGCTAGGAAGCTATATAAGATCCTAGTTGGAAAGAAAATATAATTCCATTATGGGAATTGAAGGAGCGTGAAAGCTTGTTGCTACAAAAATACTACTACATTCTTAGACAAATTCGACATTTAAAAAGATTATGTTAGTATGTTGTGCTCAGGTTAATTTTTATTATTGTCATGGTTATAATCATTTTCTCTTATTAATTAGTATATTTATGATAGTAAATCACTAGTTAGTGTATTTATGATAATGAATTAAGATGTAGGCCAAATGGGCCTTAAATATGGTATTTGAGTGCTTGGTTAAACAACCAAAAACTTAATGGATTACATGAGATTAGAAAAAAATAAGCATAAAATATGATGTTCGAACCTAAGTGAAGGATTTCATAACATAAACTTGAATAAACCAAAACCTAAAAAAAATTAATGCCCTTGGAAAACCCGGTTATATTCAGATGGGTTTAACACTTTTTCATGCCACTAGTGGTTGTTCTCATTTTACTAGATTTGTACATGTTTATGAAAGTATCCATATACATCATTTCAAACAATAAACTCCATACAAACACTACATGGAGAACTATAACTCCATGATTTCTAATCAATTAGTGTGACAACATAGATGGAGAATATGACTTTTTGAATTCCTTATTTATGCTTCTGTATCTATCCTTTGAAATGCATCATTGTAGTGGGTATCAAGTCCATTTAGCTCCATAATTAGTCTTGAATTAGGATAAATAATAGGGGGGACATGGAGAAATGGCCACACCAAAATTTTGGATCACTAATTACATTGACCGTAATTTGAGACGGTAGAAATGTACTAGATACATGTCTCTGCGGTGCATCCCTGTTGAGCCGCAAAAAGACCACATTTTATTTATCTTTCCTATACCATTTGTCATCTTATTCCTATCTTATCCTTTTATAAAATCATTAATATTCACCACTTTCATAATAAATATGGGTTTATATTACCATTTTCCAAATCATTTATTCTTGAGTATTTTGAGTGAAGTTTTGGTTAATTATTAAGGAAAATAACATATTTCCATTATAATTTAAAGTTGGGTGAGTTTAGTGATGTTTACAGGTGTATTTGAAGACTTTAACAAACTCAAAAGTGACCACCTAGCCTCAGATTCGAATTTCATCTTCTAGATGTGAGCTAACTTCAAGGAGAAGATTATGGACACGTGGAGAGAATATCTCATCCAATATTTGTTGAGAATTTAAAGGGATGAGTTGTCTATTTATTGAAGATTTGAAGGGATGAGTTGTAGATTTGTTGAGGATTTTGAGGGATAAGTTGAAGGAATAGTGGATCTATAATTATGATTAGTTATCTTGAATTTATGTATAAATAGAAGGGCTCTCTCCTCATTTTGGTTAGAGATCTCTCTAGTGGTTTGAAGTAGAGAATAGTTCAGAGTCAGTCATAGAATAGGATTTATGATTGTTATTTAATGGAGATGATGCTTTGATGCACATCCTTTGATTCTCTTCTATTAATATAGATTTTCAGTAGTTTCTTTTTTATGAGTTGTTCATATATATTTTCAATTATATTTTTCTTATGAATTGTTAATGTAGATTTTATGTGAGATCACCAGTTATTGTTGATTACTTTATGCCAGTTAATGTTGATTTGCTTTATACCAGTTTATTTTATGTAATTTCATGTTTTCTACAATTAAATTTATTTCCATGCAAAGTTAATTTATACAATTTCCTGTTTTCATAACTTAGATTCCATTTCAGTATAGATTAAGTTCAATGACACTCTGCCCCTGCATATATTTTGTTTGTACCTCAAAATTTTACGCTCTCTCTGGTTTGACAATTAAACCGTTGAAATTATGTTATAATTTGTTTAATATTCACACCAACATTTTGGTGCTGTTGCCGGGGAGGTGCTAAAAGGGATCAGAGTTTATATATATAGATAGATTACTTTTTTATTACATAGAAAGGGGGAGGGGAAAGTGTAAGACGCAAGGATGACTTCACTATGGAATTTCTGGGATTTCCCTGGTGTAACATCCAGACGCATCCACTTTAGTGGGTCACCCCAAATCCTTGTTATTTCTGTAAGCGTGTTTATTTTCCTGCAAGTTCTTTCATTTCTGCATATATGAATTTTTTTTATGCAAGTTTTTCTTCTTTCATTTATAGTTTAAGTTTAGATTTCTTTCATTTTTTAGGGATAGCCTTTATTTCATACTAACTTGATTCTAACATTGTATCTATTTGTTTTTGTTTTATACAGATTTTTGTGCACCTTTTTATTTCTATTTTTGCACTCGTTTTGTGCTACTGTTTTTGTGTCTGTCATGTACTCATTTTTTCCTTAGTACTTTATTTGATTCTAGTCAAATGATTTTAGGATGAGAATAACCCTAGAGCAGCTCACTCAGATCCTCGCAAAAAACAAGATCTCCTCTTCTTTAGAAGAGGTGATCTTGATAGCAACCAAAGATATCATTACTCCTCTTGAATCAAACAAGGAAGAATCGACATTTGAAGAATAATGCGCATTGGATGAAGAACATCTATTCGAACTGGAGATTGAAGAGGATGAAGAAGGGATCTCGGGTGAATATCAAGCAATCGAAAGCTGCATCGAACAATGGTTCCAAGTAAGTACTAGGTTAGATCAATTATGTTTTTGCTTTTATTTCATAAATTCATATTTTCAACATTTAATTTTTTATATTATTGTATATTTTATGTTTAGTTTTTCAAAATTAAAAGATAATTTTGGTTTACTTCTTTTAGATGTATGGTTCCACTGGAAATTTCACTACACCTAAATGATTGTAATTTTAATTAGAATAGAGTAGGTAGGTTTTAGTTTTTATTTTTCAATAAAAAATTAGCTTTGTTTTAATTTACCCTAATGTTTCTATTTGTTAAAAAAATTTAATAGTATTAAATTACTATTTTTTATTTTTATTAGGAATTAAAAAAAATAGTTTTAATCTTTTAAATCTGAAAAATTTATGAAAATTTTAATCTCTTTTCTATTTTCATTTTTTCATTTAATAATTTTAGTCATGCTAGAAATAAAAAGATAGGAATTAAGTTTTTGTTTTAAATAATAAACAAATAAATAATCAAAATCTATATAGTTTTTGTTTTCATTTTAATATGTTCATTTATTTATTTTAGTTTTAAAAAAAAATCTAAATAAAATAAAAGTCCTACAAAATCTAGTTTGTAAATATATATTTTCATTAATATTTTTTTAATTAATTTTCTTGTTTTAGAAAAACTTTCATTTCTTTTGTTTTGATAGGAGTTGAAATTTTTAATTTATATAAAAATATTAAGTTTTCTAAAAATTGGAATAAATTTAATCTGTTTATATTGATAAAATTTTCTGGTTTCTTTTTAGGAAACAAACTAAGTTAACTAAGTTTATATTGAAGGAATTGTTTTGTTTACATAAAAAAAAAAAAAATTATTATTAAAAAAAAAAACTAAACCCTAACTGTGTGTCCACTAATTTTAGATCTACTACTGTAAAAATGCAATCATAAACATTAAAACATTAAAATATATATATTGAAAATTTTAAATAAAATAATAAACATCAAAATAAGACCTTTTCAACATTATATATATATATATATATATATATATATATATATATATATTAAAAAATGATATTTCTAAAATACTAATATTAACGTTAGAAAGAAAAATACATTCTTCCATACTAAACCACAAACAGTCTGCCATACTAAACAACAAACGGTCTACCATACGAAACCACAAACAGTTTTCCATACGAAACAACAAGCTGTCTGCCATGCTAAACCTACAAATTTGTTCATCATTCTGTGCATTCTCGCCCTTCCACACTTTAACCTACAATAGAGGTAACCAAATAAACTCTTACAAACTAAAAAATCCCGATCCAGCACTAATATCCTTCATATCAGGGATGTATATCAATTCAATGAATGAGAGGCAGGTAGATGAAATTTCAGCGAGAAGCCAGTTCCATTTTATTAATCGTTAACACACAGTTCCTCAACTTCAATAATTCACTCAATGAGATGAATGGACTGGCGAATTTCATGCCAGTAGTTATGGAATTATAGGTATGACGAGTCGACTCACCCTCTCTGTGGCGGCTTTGACTGCTACTGAGATTCCATTTTAATGGAGAACAAACACCTACCTTCGCCGATTCACCAAATTTAAGTTGAATCTAAAATTTAAACAATTATTTTAGGTTAAGTTTGTTTCATATCATTGCAGCTGTCAGTATGCTAACAATGGAAATTCGAAGGACATTAGTTTGCTATTAGAATTCTTGGACTTTGAAGCAATTCTGATGGTAGAATATCCGCGATGAGCTCCGAGCTCTAAGCCCACAACGCGATCATGAATATTATTCACTACATCCTCTAGAATACGGCAATGGTCCTCATCTAAATGTTTTTGAGATGCATTATGCTTACGATAGTTGTCAATGGCATTCAACACAAACTCTGCATTTCCTCTCTTTGCGTTCTATTGTACAATGGTTAGTAGGGCATGCTCTATCCTATGATCATCGGAATCGCATGTTCACCACTGCTGCACCCTTTCAATTGCCACCTGCATGGTTTTAATCTGTGAAGCAGAACGACAACTCTGGATGTTCTTAGACTTAAAATCTACGCTGATGTATATTTCATGGTTATGTTACATATATATAGGCTTAGTGTTTAGCTGAACCAGCTGAGAAAAAAATATCGTGTGAGAATGTGGGAGTAGCATCTTATTGGTTCTATTATGTAAAAATATTCCCTAAATAGTTTATAGTTAGCGTGAATATATCTTCAAGAAAGTTGGGTTACTTTGGGTGCATGTATATTATGGTTTCACTGGTACTATTAACTATGCTTTATATGATTTGATTTTGGGAATAATAGTGCTACTGTGTATGTCCATATGCTATTGCTCATATTCATCTTATTTGTAGTAATTATGTATTTTGTTATCATTATCATTTAGTTGGGTTTCCGAGCATTTGCATTCTTACTGGTCTAGTTGGGATGACTGGCAGTTGAAGGTTGGGTCCGAGGTAAGGCTTGGAAACCACATATACCCCAATTGCATTCATTCAATCTTCAAAGTATCATTACAATTTCACATGTAAATTATTCTCTAGATCACTACATGTACCTATGGATATCACAAGAAATTCCCTCATTAAATTACCTATCATTGAGATCATGGAAAAGAAGTGGCTCCACTAACTATAATGAGACGTCTCCACCAAGTCATTTAGATTTATTGCAATGCTTTTCATTGAGTTTTGTTTATTTTCTATGCTGGTTTAATTCATGTGAAATTTCCTTATTTGTTTGGTATGAAAAAAAAAGTTCATTTTGTCATCTTCATCTTCAGTCAAGAATATATCACTGAGCCGCGATTTACATGGTTTTTGAAGAGAGAAAATGAAATCAGAAAATTAAGATCTTTGAAAATAATAGTATTTGAAAATGAGTGGGACGACCGTAGTTACATAATGTTTTATAATCACTTTTACTCAATAATTCCATATATGTATAATTTAATTTATGATCTAATAACTCTTAAGATATTTTAAAAATGGTTTGTGTTTAAGTGGGAAGACAACTGGTGAACTTAAAAAAATATTACGTAATTTTTTATAATCACTTTTACTCAATAATTTAGTATCTTTATAATTTAATTGACTTAAATTATGTAACTTTTTTAAATATTTTTTGTTTTAACGGGATCGAGTTAACACCATCATAATTTTTAATTTAAATTAAAAACAAATATAATAAAATATTTTATAATTTTAAATCAAATCTAAACCAAATTATTTTAATGTAGCTCACAAAATGATGTGCTCACACCCTATAGAATTCCTAGTTTGGTTTAGTTGTTGTAAAGATTTCCAACTCCAAACATGAAGAATGAATTTCAAAGGTGTGGTTTAATGTCCCTATTTAATGTAATAGAGATAAAGTGTAAGTTTTCAAGTTTTCATAATGTAAGATTTTAATATTTTGTTTGAAATGATCTTATTGGTTTGTATGGACTATTCAAATTTTATATGGAGTTTTCCTGCATGGTAGTTGCATTTGGGACTGCCAAGAGTGGCGTGGGCATGGCCTCCATAGGTATGGAATGATATCTAAGAGCATCATGGCAGTGGTTCCCAGAAATGGTGCTCATTTTAAATATCAATTCGTCCCTTGTTTTCAGTAATTTCAAAGAACACCTCTACGCACTTATTCACAAAATTCTTTTTAATTTTTATTTTTGCACAGTGGAACCTGACACATATTTTGTTTGGGGGGGCGGGTAACATCATGGTCATTTAAACTACCAAACATGTCGCTTGTTTGCACACTCCATATTATTAATATAGTCTTCTTTTAGAGGGGTCGACCATTGAAAGGGTCGACCCCCTCTCTCCCTATTGCGCAATCATTACATAAATATGCATTATGATGTAAAAACTCTGATTTTTGCTTTTATTACAAAACAATTAGAAACGTTAAAAAAAACACATTGACATGATAAGACTTGCATAAGTATCTATATATATAAAAGCACATAAAATTTGTTTTTATAAATAAATTGAATTTAAACATTATATATATATATATATATACAAAAACGCTTTAGAAGTAATAACAAAATTAAATTAAAAATTAAAAACATATAAACAAATAAAAAGTATTAAGTAACAAATAAAATCATAAAATTAAAATTATAAATGAATTTGAAATCTTTTTAAATTTTATGATTATTGTGCTAACTTGTTTTTGCAAGTCACTCAGGAACAGGTTTTGATAAGAAGGGTTGCCACTTCTAAGGTATAAGAGTATTTTATTTATTCTCTTCGATAGGGTTTATTAAGCACATATTTTCATGTATTTTCAATGCTCTCACAAGTTTGTTGCAGGGAAATACTAACTTTATTTGCATATTTAAAGATGAACAAATGGCATGCAGAAATAATTTTTTTCATAAAAATGGTCCATCGAAAGCTTGAAGAAGTTGAGTTTCATTCAAAAGGAAAAATAAGCCTTTCATAATCCACTATGTGTGTCATGACATTTGCTGCCACAAAGAATCCTTTCAGAAATCAGTTACTCCATGTCATGATTACTTACCATTTTTCTTTCCAAGCTTATCCATTATCCATGTCAGAGTCTACTTTTTCACTGCCTTATACATCATAACTTACCACATGTCTACCTTCCTGAATCACACACATTTTTCCTTATTTTCAGTCCATATTTTTCCTTTTGAATAAAACCATTCATGTATTTTCAATGCTCTCACAAGTTTGTTGCAGGAAAATACTAACCTTTTTTGCAGATTTAAAGATGAACAAATGGCATGCAGAAATAATTTCTAGAATCGCAAAATATTTTTAGAAAAATGTTCCATCAAAAGCTTGAAGAAGTTGATTTTCCATTATGTGTGTCATGACATTTGCTACCACAAAGAAGCCTTTCAGAAATCAGTTACTCCATGTCATGATTACTTACCATTTTTCCTTCCAAGCTTATCCATTATCCATGTCAGAGTCTACTTTTTCACCACCTTATACATCATAACTTACCGCATGTCTACTTTCCTGAGTCACACACATTTTTCCTTATTTTCAGTTCATCTTTTTCCTTTTGAATAAAACCTTTCAGCTTCCTTTCCATGACTACATTGCTTTGTTATCCTACCATAAAAATTGTTTGACCATGAGATCTTTCATCTATAGTCCTACCACTCATTATGTACAACTCGTGTTGACTGACGTTGGATTCGTTAAGGCCCACCTTTCAACAAGTATTGCCCCATCGACCTTGTTAGTTTTTCAACATTTAAGCTAGCATTATGTTAGGATCTTTTCACTGAGAGAATAACAAGCACATCAATAACATAAGCACACCACAAGAGACAAGAGACACAAAGATTTTTGATCGGGGAAACCATAAATGGAGAAAACCCCGCAACTTCCTCAAAGATAGAATCACCACAATATGTAAGACCCCAAAACAGTAAGATGCACTCCCGACAGCAGTAGTCTTCTAGTCCCAGTATATTTCCTTCTCCACTAGTGCGCCACACTTGAGAGAGCAAGTGATGTGTTGTACAAGTGATAAATAGAGAGACTCTCACTCTCTATTTATATTCTTCCGTTCACTTGAATTGCACTTTCACACGTGGGCTCAACTTACAATTACTTACTCGAGCCTACACCTTAATTAGTGTATAATAACTCAAGTGCCCCGAAACTGTGGGGACTTACCTAATGACTTGATATGACTTGTTTACATTATTAATCTTCCCGATCGAAACATCGGGGCATGATCACATGACTCAAATACATAATAGAAACATCCCGGAATAAACATCGGGTTACAATACATAAGATACATAGAAGAATACATTCCGAAGTTACATATACATCAACACTCCCTCTTAACTAGGAAGGTATTCTTTCGACACGATTTTCAGCACTGGTCTTCTTCTCTGTATCAACTGGAACATCTTCGTCTTCAAGTCATCTGGATCTAGATCATCTCTCGATCTGGATCGTCATAGAACTGGATCTGGATCATCACTCGATCTAGATTATCATAGAACATCATCACTGGATCTGGATCATCTGGATCATCATCACCGGACTAGATCTGGATCATCACTTGATCTGGATCTGGATCTGGATCATCTATCGATCTGGATCGTCACTGCTGGATCTGGATCATCTCTCGATCTGGATCTCTTGGAGTCATCATAACTGGATCTGGATCATAGCTTGATCTGGATCATCTCTGGTCATCATCATGTTTGTACTACCTCGTCATAGGAAGTTCTACAGAGCCAGCCCTTTTTCATGCTGGTTGTAGGCCTAGCCACCAGGTAGGTCTTCACCCAGCACTTATATATGACCTGCTCGTCAGAAAGGCATGCCCAACACTCATATCTGATCATGTAGTAAACTACAATCACATCAGAAAGGCCCAGCACTCACATTCACCAGCATGGTAGGCGCATCAACTACCATCTGTGAAATGGCTCTGCACTTATATCTGACCTACTCGTCAGAAGGGCATCACATCCATCCAGGCTGGAAACACATCCGCCACAATGATGAAAGAACCCTGTTCTTTTCACCCAGGATGGAACCACATCCGCCACAATGATGGAAGACTTTCAACCAGGCTGGAACCACATCCGCCATAGTGATGAAAGAACTCTGTTCTTTTCACCCAGGTTGGAACCACATCTGCCACAATGAAGAAATATTTCTGCACTTACATCTAACCTACTCGTCAGAAGGGCATGCACTCACATCTGACCTGGCAGGAACTGAATCCTACACCCTCGTCAGAATGGCCCCCAGTCCCAGACTGAGCTACCTGGTAACTGACCAGGTGCCTCCACTCTCCCGGAGAGTGGCAGTTGCCCTTACATCTGCCCTACTCGACAGAATGGCCAGCACTCACATCTGTCATGGGAGGAACTTAATCCTTTAGCCATGACCAGAATGGCTCAGCCCTTACATCTGACCTACTCGTCAGAATGGCTCTCTCAGTCCCTGACTGAGTGTTCTTGGTAACTGAACAGGTGCCTCCATTCCCAGAATGGCAGTCAGCACTCATATCTGACATGGAAGGAACTGAATCCTCTCACCATGACATAATGGCTCAGCCCTTACATCTGACCTGCTTGTCAGAATGGCTATGGGTCTCATCACTTTCTCTTGGAAGGAACCTCGATCTGGAGAACACCAAGTCTCTCTCTAAAGTACTTGAACTTCAGCCTAGCCAATGGCTTCATCAATACATCAGCTATCTATTCCTCTGTCGCAACATACAGGAGCTTCACTGCTCCTCTCTACACCATATCCCTGATATAGTGATACTTGATCTCGATATGCTTCGACTTGTCATGAAACACTGGATTCTTTGACAACTTCACGCAACTCTGGTTGTCACAATGTATACAAGTAGCATCCAACTGGAGATCAAATATATCAGACAGTAGCTTCCGTAGCCATACTGCCTCACAACTAGCTGAACAAGCTGCGACATACTCTGCTTCAGCTGTACTCAGTGCCACACAGGATTGCTTCCTGCTAAACCAAGAGATCACACCTGATCCCATACTGAAGCAAAATCCTGAAGTACTCTTCCTGTCGATGGCATTGCCTGCCCAATCTGAATCAACATAGCCCTCTAGGTTAATCTTCTGATTCACATTGTACTTGAGTCCATAATCAACTGTACCCCTGTGT
>LPNX010010846.1:0-29032 GCA_001517045.1 Pseudotsuga menziesii | reverse complement strand
CTTTGCAACCATCAGGTGAACATGTCTCAATGTGTTCACAGCAAAGCAAATATCTGGTCTTGGGTACATCAAGGACCCAATCATCTGACGATACATCGTAGCATCAATCGTCTCTAATGAAGCATCACGTAATAGCTTCATGTTCGATGCCATAGGTGTGGTCATGCAGTCCATCATCCTGAACCTCTTCAGGATCTCTACTGCATACTTCCTTTGTCCAAGGAAGATTCCATCTACACTCTGCCACACCTCCATACCTAGAACAATAGTGCATCGACACATAACAGGAGCATCACTGGTCTTCTTTCTTCATCCTTGAAGCAAAGGTTGGAATCCTCTTTACTCTCAGTAAAGCCTAGAGTCATCAGTAATCTGCCCATCCTGTCGTACCATGTCGAACCTTAGATCTTCTGTAGTCAGTCCCTCTAAAGCGAAGTATCATACTCCCTCTATCTTCTGTGCTCTATGCACTGAAAACATTCTGTACCGGAGTGACAAGTAGCTTCCTATGCTACTAATATTCTATGTGACCATCTAGTGTATAGACTTGCATCTTAAACCTTGTAGCAAAGGTTAATATCTTCATCAATCTCATCATGTATGTGTTTAAACTCTCACTAGCTGCAAATTTCTCTTCGTAGTCTAGGCCTTCTTTTCGTGAGAAGCCTCGTGCTACGAATCTTGCTTTGTATCCCACGATGTTTCCATCTACTGCATGATGGAACTATGAACGTCTCTTCAGGTCTCGATACTGCACCCAGACATCATTCTTCTTGACCTGGTCTTCCCTTTCTTCTTGGTGGCTGGAAGGTTCTGCATCAATGATGTCATTGCACTCGTCATATTATTCTTTTTCTTTGAACTATCGTCACTTGTTCTTCGGAACAAGTCTTCATTCTTCTTTGCTTGTAGGAGATTATGTATACGATCTTTCCTACAAGTCAAATGCATTTGTATGGTTAGAAACATTTCATAAGGAATATTTATACTGGCAAGCACTTATGCATAAATATATGATCATGCAACTACTTTAGCCAATACAACATTCATCCATATCTCACTGAAACTTTCTAGATGCCTTCCATCTCTACCAGGACAATATTGAGATTGTGCACTAATCCAATATGTCAGCAAAGAGGTTTCATTCTAGATAAGTAGCAATGGAGAATTTGTGTAGAACCATGAGCTACTTACCCATCACATGCATATTAGTAGTATACTGTCATTAATGCAAACATCATATCATGCATAATACAATAACTAAATATAAACAAATGCATAACAAAACAATGAAATGACAATTGAATACTTATCTGTATTTGTTTCGTGGGTACACTGCTTCTTGAGCCTTCAGCTTCATCATCTTCTTCATTCATGATAGCATCGTTTCTTATCCAAATGATAAGGAGGATAAGAAGTTCTTCAAGAGTTGAGTTCTTCATATTCCTCATTGCTTGAGGGATCTCCTTTGGATGGTAAGAGCTTGATATTCAGTTGCTCCCACCTTCTCTTCTCGAGCTTCTTCTTCTTGTGAGTTCTCTTCCCAGAGTCTATTGAAATCAAACACTTTCTTCTGGCACACATTCCTCGAATGAATGAATCCTACGATCCTGGGAGGCCATTCAAAATGGCCATCACCACTTCTGCATTCTTCACTTCTTCTTTTACCACTTCAAGTTGTTCTTTGATTTGAGAGACTCTTATGACTGCATGGTCTCTTCATTCTGGATCTTCACATTCTTCAACTGGTTTCTTTAGGTCATATTCTGATTTTTGTTCTTCCCTTCAAATAGCTTGAAATTCTGGAACAGCTTTGCTTGCCATAGGTAGTGCTCTATAATGCACATGTGCAAGCCTTCTATGCCAAGGCTCATTTGGCTTTACTGTGTCATGGATCAAGGATTGTTCTGGATGGCCCTTCAATTTGTACAATCCTCCTTCTTGTTCTCCAATCACTACTGCATCATCGATAGTCTTTCCTTGACTCCCATCATATGTTTGGAAGCCCCACTGTCTATGAGTCAATCATCACTTCCATGAGTAATGTTACCTATGAGAGATGATATTAGAACATATTCATCCTCGCTTGAAGAATCTTCACTTTCATATTTGGATATCTTTCTGGATGGTTCATCATCCTCTGCAGCATGAGCATGATGTCTTCTTTGGCCTTGACCAAGTTCTTCTTGTGAAAGGCTTCTAACCTCGTCTCCCTCTGAAACTGGAACCTCTATACTCATGTAGGTGTCTAATCCATTTTCTTCAGAGAGATCAAATACTTCCAGAATTGGAAGTTTTCAACTTCCCCAAGCTTGTCACCAAGCTGATGTGATATATCATATTGAAATGAGAACCTCAAATGGAAATAGCAAAGGATTAATTTCCAAAGGATTAGATCTTACCGATTTGAGGTCTCCGTCCTTGTCCCGGAGTTTGCTGATCTAGGGTTTGTCATAGAAACCATAATTTTCAAAACTTGGAATATTTAAAAACTAATTGGATAGATAGATAGATCTCTTCAAATGGATCTGTCCAATGTACTCCTTTTCTGAAAACAGTGGAGGGAAGCTCCCGGAACAGGAAGCCCTCGATTTCCAATTTCTTCTACAGAAATGCCTGTTACTGTTTCTGTGATATATCCGAACTTACTAATCCTCTATGTCTAAAATTTTTCAATAAGGTAACCTAGCCTGTCCCTAATCCAACACCATAGGTTTCATCAGAATTGGTTTTTCTATTTGGGATTTATTATCCTTTTCCCAAGGTGACCTGTTACAGAACTGTTCAGAACAGCGAAGTTGTACGGCATGCCACGTATCACTGGTTCATCTTCTGAGTCTGATATTTGGACCACCAAAATTACAGTCCTTGAAATTTCTGTAACATCTTCATAAATTCCATTTGGACCTCTGTAGCCCAAGATATTGCAATTATCCCCAGGTGTCCTATTTATGGATGATTTTTGGAAGAGGCTGGAACCCTAACTTTGAGAGATCTTATCTCCCAGAATATAGCGAATATGAGGCTTGTTTTTGGGCACAGTGTTCATTAGGATTTTATCTTCGGCCCCTACAATTTTTAGCTTCTGAGACTTCACCAATCTCGGAATATAGCGACTGTACCAAAACTTAGCAGTTTTAGTATTTAGGGTTTCTCCTAGCTCAGGGTCAAACTAGGGTTTGACTTTCTTAGAGTTTAACCCAACCAAATTTATTGATCCAGGTCTCTAAACTTCGGTTTTGATGAGGAGAACAATCCTATTCTGGTCTCACTCAAAAATTCCTCTTCTATAGAAATCCCTAATTTCCACATCGAAACTAAAAATGCTTGAAATTGAATTCCGCATTGACAGAAAGATGCACCCTTCAATGGAGAGTCATCCTAGCATACTTTTGCTGAAAATCTATGGAGGAAGATCCACAAAATAGGAAGCCCTAGTTCCTGTAGCTGCACAATGTCTTCTTCTCAGGTTAGCTCTGATACCATGTTAGTTTTTCAACATTTAAGCTAGCATTATGTTAGGATCTTTTCACTGAGAGAATAACAAGCACAGCAATAACAGAAGCACACCACAAGAGACAAGAGACACAAATATTTTTTATCGGGGAAACCATAAATGGAGAAAAACCCGCAAATTCCTCAAAGATAGAATCACCACAAGATGTAAAACCCCAAAACAGTAAGATGCACTCCCGACAGCAGTAGTCTTCTAGTCCCAGTATATTTCCTTCTCCACTAGTGCGCCACACTTGAGAGAGCAAGTGATGTGTTGTACAAGTGATAAATAGAGAGACTCTCACTCTCTATTTATATTCTTTTGTTCACATTGCAATTTCACACGTAGGCTTAACTTACAATTACTTGCTCAAGCCTACACCTTAATTAGTGTATAATAACTCAAGTGCCCCGAAACTGTGGGGACTTACCTAATGACTTGATATGACTTGTTTACATTATTAATCTTCCTGATCGAAACATTGGGGCATGATCACATGACTCAAATACATAATAGAAACATCCTGGAATAAACATCGGGTTACAATACATAAGATACATAGAAGAATACATTTCGAAGTTACATATACATCAACAGACCTTAGTACCTTATCTAAGATAGATACTAGAGTTCATTTTTAGTACCTTGAGGCTCTCATGCCTTAATGGCATGTTCTCTCGCTAACAATCATGGGAATACATCAATGTCCCTTGATCATTAGATCTTGCAAGTAGCTCGACATCATCTCATCTATTCGCACTTTGCATGATGTACTTAGGTACCTTGGCACTCATTGATATCAATGGTGATATTGCCTCGCATTGGTTAAAGACATTCATCAATAGTCGGTAATCCAATGACTTCTTTCAATGTTCAACATCAACACATTTATTCACATGGTAAGAATTGTACCATCGGGTTTTGTAGCGGGTGAAGACTATATACTTTGCATGACTCCATTAGCAGTTTTACAACAACATACTTCTAGCCATATCAGAGTACCACAGTTCTACTTTTAGCTCTCAAATTTTACTTCAGCCAACCAAGCACCAGTTCATATCCTTCACTTCACATTCTATGATCCAGTAGCAGCAGCCACAATCCTCTTGCATAATTCATCATCTTTTTGGGTAAGTGGAGGTATGTTTTTTTCTAATATTTAATCATGTAATTCCTTAAATGCTTGAAAATGAATGAACTTGGAAAATTCCCTCACTACATTCCCTTTCTCCTTTTTATAAACCTAATACATCTTAAGTTGGGGGGGAGGAAGGGGGCAGGGGGTGGGCAGGGGGATTATTCATTACCATTTTACCTATTCATCATCTCATTTGCCATTAGCCAACATGTCTTTCCCAAACTATGATTCGTTACGCATTGCTATATATCTTGGCTTGATTCATAATATGAAGAAAATGCTTTCTAATATACATTGATGGTTCATCTATATTTAAAAAAAAAAAAAACTTATGTATTGGAGAAAAAATACAAGTAAAATAAGCGAATGTTGTTAACACAAGAACCAACATTTTTTATACTTATGGCTGTCACACTGAGAACCAACCATAAGGAAAATTGTTGCCACTCATGCATTTCAAATCATGGAATGATTTACTATTACCATCATCATGTAAATCCCAGCTACAAAGACAAAAGTTTTAAAAGAGAATCAATGCATAGTTGCATGAGGACATGCAACCAGTCAAGTTGGGGGGAATGTTGATCCGCAAAAAGACCACATTTTATTTATCTTTCCTATACCATTTGTCATCTTATTCCTATCTTATCCTTTCATAAAATCATTAATATTCGCCACTTTCATAATAAATATGGGTTTATATTACATTTTTCCAAATCATTTATTCTTGAGTATTTTGAGTGAATTTGTGGTTATTTATTAAGGAAAATAACATATTTCCATTATACTTTAAAGTTGGGTGAGTTTGGTGATCTTTACAGGTGTATTTGAAGACTTTAACAAACTCAAAAGTGACTACCTAGCCTCAGATTCGAATTTCATCTTCTAGATGTGAGCTAACTTTGAGGAGAAGATTATGGACATGTGGAGAGAATATCTCATCCAATATTTGTTGAGAATTTAAAGGGATGAGTTGTCTATTTGTTGAGGATTTGAAGGGATGAGTTAAATATTTGTTAATGATTTTGAGGGATAAGTTGAGACAATAGTGGATATATAATTATGATCAGTTATCTTGAATTTATGTATAAATAGAAGGGATCTCTCCTCATTTTGGTTAGATATCTCTCTAGTGGTTTGAAGTAGAGAATAGTTCAGAGTCAGTCATAGAATATGATTTCTGATTGTTATGTAATGGAGATGATGCTTTGATGCACATCCTTTGATTCTCTTCTATTAATATAGAGTTTCAGTAATTACTTTTTTATGAGTTGTTCATATAGAATTTCAATTATATTTTTCTTATGCATTGTTAATGTAGATTTTATGTGAGATCACCAATTACTGTTGATTAATTTATACCAGTTAATGTTGATTTGCTTTATACCTATTTATGTTATGCAATTTCATGTTTTCTGCAATTAAATTTATTTCCATGGAAAGTTAATTTATGCAATTTCCTATTTTCATAACTTAGATTCAATTTCAGTATAGATTAATTCGAGCGACACTCTGCCCTTGCATATATTTTGTTTGTACCTCACAAGTTTACACTCTCTCTGGGTTGACAATTAAATCGTTGGAATTATGTTATAATTTGTTTAATATTTGCACCAACAATCTCGTTAAAAGGAAAAAGAAAAAAGTTTGCAGAAAAAAAGAACAAAGGGTAATAAGGTGAGAAGAACCGTTTGTTAGGCTCCCCTCTACATCATTTTTTTTCAAGAAAGAGGCAAACTGAAATCTCGTGATTGTTCTTTGATGTTGAAATATTGGAAAGTGTTTGGATAAATTCCAGCTATGAAGATATTGAAAAATGTTTGAAAACTTTTAGAGGTATTTTTCTAAATTTCCCTCATGCTTATTTCTCTCAATGATTTGAAAATTATTCTGAGGTATAAATGGATGAAGAAAATTATTAGAGATTTATAGTAATAGGAACACCACTAGAACCAACAAAGGATGACATGCGCCCCTCCCAAGTAAATTCTTAAGAGGGAAAACAAGGAATAAAGTCTGAGGAATTTCCACCCATGATAGTAATGGGAATAAGTCACCTCTATTAGTCCCTGCTCATGGTGCTAGAGATACTTGAACCTCCAAGAATGGATGATAGTATGGAAGAAAATGTTGGCATCTACAATCATTGTGGAAGTTGTTAGGGCTAAATTTTACCAGGGAAAGATTTAAAAGTAGTTTAGGTCTAGCACATGGTTTCTTGTATCCGATGGTATTGTCCCTAGGTATTTCATGTAAAGAATATTTTATAAGGCTTGGGGTGGATCCATTGTAAATTTACCTAGAAGTGAGTGGTTTCCAAATCAATTGGCCTGGCTTGGATGGTTTAGGTTAAGGGAGATGATAGATCTATTATGGTGGCTTTTCCCAGTTTTGGGTTTTCCATGTAAACATTGTGTGTCTATTGGGATATGGTTGCTTTCCTATTTTATTTCTCTTGCAAGTTATTATATTTTAATTCTCATTAAATCGAAGTGGTATCATATCCATGGTTTGGCATATAATTGTGCTCTTTGAATGCTTTAAGTATGCATAGGAAAATCGCTTTGGATCTAGCGATATGTTATTTTTTTCTGAAGTCCCATGCCTACTTAAGAGAAGTTTTCATTATAATAAAGGAGTTATTTACTGCTTGTGTGAGAAGCTACCATCATTTGGAATGTACAGATATTGAAAGTGGTCTCCTTCAAAATAAAATGATGCATGAGTTGTTGGATAGAAAATATTTGTGGAAAAATCCATGTGAAGAATCGAAGTAAATTCGCATGAAGGAAATCGTGGATTGAATGTGTTCCGGTGCATAAGACACATTAGTGGACAACGTTAAAAGGGAGTTATCATTGTTGAAGAATTTATTGGAGAACAATGTTGTTAAGGTGGAAGGCATCAATGTCCACATTGTCGAAACTAATCTATCGATGCATTATCATTCTGGAGCCACCAATTGTTTGTATTTTAGTATGTGAAAAATGTGTAGAGATGAAGGACGGATTATGGATGGTTGCATACTTACTGTGAGGAGAAAAGGACCCATGCATTGTGAAGATTACACAAAGGTTGGGATATCCAAGAAGCTGAAAATCATTGTTGCCACAAGATTAAGAGTACCTTTTTTCACACGAAAAAAAAAAGAATAATTTTTTATCAAAAAAAGTTGTATCAACTTTTTCATCGAAACAAAAATTGGAACCAAATGATCCATCTCCCCTTCTTATGATTTATATAAAAAACTTTTAAAAAATTTTAGTTTTGACTTCAAAACCTTCTTCTTGACAAAAAATTGAAAGTTCAAGAAATTACAGAGAATAGACATAAATGCTATATTCAGTTTCATGCACTTTAACTTTGTACTTAATTCCAAAATATGACTATCTCATAACAAAAAAACAAAGAAACCTACTATCATCTATCAGTTCCAAAAAATCTAGTATTCCCAAGTTCAACAAGAGAATAGGGACAGAATTCAAAATTCTAGAATCCAGCATAAAGCCATCCCAAAATTCTTCAAAAAATATACGACCATCATAGGGACCAATAAATTTCTTCAAAAGATGATCCTCTCCTCTGTTGAATTTTCTGTAGATGTGTTTGAACACAATATGTCCGAAATGATCAATTAATCATTTTACTCTGTATAATCAGTGATCCAAAATAAGCAATTGAATTTAGCAATATCCATTAGCCTAATTAATCAACAACTTCGAATATCCAACAATCAAGATAGAGTTGATATTTCTAAGTTTGGCACAATAAATCGATCGCCATAAAGACAAGAGTTTTACATGAGTATTAGTACCAACACATGCTCCCATCCAAAAAATTATTACATTATTGGGAGAAATCCTTAACAACATTCCAACCCCACAAAGAACTCTGTGTTGTGCACCAATGAAAAATCTAGGAATTTGATTAGAAGGTAATACATGGTAGATTAGCTTCTAATGCTCACCTTTTCATTCCTCTTCACACACTGCTAGAAGACTGATTTTAAATTTACAAAATACATATGTATATTTACCTGCAAATCTTGAAAAATCCCAGCATTCTGATCTTTCCAAAATTTTCACATCACAAAGAAAGAAAGACTAAATAAATGTTTTTAGTAGAACACCAATTTTTCAAGTTTTCTTCCAATGTCTGAAATAACCAACAATTTTGAAAGGAAAAAATGTTTCCCAACAACTGAGAGACCTGTTGAACAAAATTAAAATCACCAAATAAATGGTCCACAGTATCAGAATGAGCCTTGCAAAGAAAACAATGATATGGTGTTAGGAACCCATGTCAATCCTTCTCTTTATCGTGTTAGTATATTGTTGTTGGACGCATATGCTTTGTAAGTCGTCCCATAGTAATTGTTGATCCATAGTTTGTGTTATTTTTGTTGGGCGCATTCACTTTGTAAGCCGCCTGTAGTATTTGTTGATCCATAGTTTATATTGGCCCATGGTTTTGACCCATAGTATTGGCGCATGGTTTTGATCCATAGTTTATATTGGCCCATGGTTTTTACCCATAGTATTGGTGCCTATTTTTAGTATATAAGTGTGTGTTGAGGCCAAGGAAGGCACCGTGAAGTTATTTTGTATTGAGCTTGCTTAAAGGAGGTTTCCCCCTCGAAGTGGCCTGCGATTAATATAAAAGTGATTTTGAGTTCTGCTGCTATATCGTGTATTTTGATTAATTATTTGCTGCAGGGTCCTCACATATGGACCAATGAAACCCTTCCTTTGCAAATAATCTCAGGTTAATATCCTTTTATTCATGCACAACCAAAAAAAACACTTTATCTTTAAAGGGGTCAAGCCCTTCCAAACCACATTTGTCCTCTAAATTGAACTATCTGCATGTTGATTCTACAATATCAAATTGTATGTCATATTTGTTGTAGCCTTACCATATATTTTTTATTATAAATCCATATGATTTTATTCAGCTCATCCCATAACATAATACCAGTCTAGAATAAAATTTTAACAAAAGTATTCCATTCTTCTTCGACCCTTCCAAAGAGACCGATATTGCTAGCAGACAACCACTTCGACGTGATTTCCCTCTGTTTTCCAACAAATTGCTTGAGAAAAAAATTATTCTTACAATGGATCTTGTCCAATAAATCCTACGAACAAAAGATAATTACCAGACATATTTAGACAAGGATCAATCCCCAAGAAATATTGAATACCACGTCTAAGACACTAACACATTGAATGATTAAGGATGGGACAATACTTGGATAAACCCCTCCAAATGCAAGAGGCTGAACTATAATTTAACTTCCCTTGTCTCAGCCACAAACGCACCTCCTGTCTATGTAAATATTTTTCTTTCACCACAAAACCCCACAAACCTATGTCAAACAAAACTCACTAAAGCATTTTCACACATAAATTACTATTAAACCATCTGAGATTCTTTATACCCAACCCCCTAAACTCTTTGGTTTGGACAAACTCTGCAGAGAAGATAAATGAAATTTGATGTAATTTTAAATTTTCATCCAAAATAAATGAAAGACCTTACCACAGATCAAAGAAACAATGGACTCTAAAATATAGAATAAAGAGAACCAAAACACTAGAATACTCTATAGAACTGAAGAAACAAACACCAATCTCCCACCTAGTGACAAATATCTTAAAGAAAAACAAAAAATTCTTCTTTGAAGTCTCTGAACCAACCAGAACCAATCTTCCTTTTTATACCCATTTGGTTTCAAATCAAAACCTAAATACTTAAAACCTTCATCAATGGTGTTCATCTTGAAAGAGAAAATATTCGACATATGGAATTTTACATCCTCCTTCTCACAAGAATCCACAAAAAATACTTTTGGTGACTTATAGCTATTATACATGATGCTTCACAAAAAAATGACATAATTTCTTGAAAACAATTCCATCCCTGAAACCTACCTTCCCCATAGATGAGCACATAATATTCAAACAATATATGTGAAATAAAAATAGTACTGGTAACTTTTATTTCCTTTAATCTTTCTATGGTATTTTGCATCCCTGATAAGTAAACTTAAACCTTCAATAGCCAGAATGAAGAGGTATGTCAAATGTGGAAAACTTTGTCTAATACCTATGGTGCCACTAAAAGAACTAGTAGGATACCCATTTATCATAATAGAAAATATGGTTGAATTAATACAAGCCATTATCCAATTTGTAATTTCCACATCCAAACCCACTTGAATAAAAATAAACCTCAGATAAGTCCAATCAATTCTATCATATGCTTTGATGAGATCCATTTTGAATTTGAAGGAATTTAGGTTTTACTACCTAACGGAATGCAAGACCTCCTGCAATAGTGCCATTACATCCATAATTTGACAATTTGAGAGAAAGTTGAATTGTTCCTTAGAAATACAATTACCCAAAATAGGTTTTATTCTTTCAGAAATGATCTTTGCAATAATTTTATAATGCATGTTACAAAGAGATAGAGGACAATAGTCATGGAAAGAATCGGGCCTGTCTTTTTTAGGAATGAGAGTGATATAGGTAGAATTTAAATTTAGAGGAACAATACCCATTCTTCTAGTCTCATCCACAGATTCGGTCAACTCTTCCCCCAAAAGATCAAATAACTGGAGATAAAATTTAACTGTCCAACCGTCCGGAACAGGACTTTTATCCTTCCCAAATGGCTTAAGAGTCTTTAAAACCTATTCTACTTCAATATTCTTACCAATATCTATGCAATATTCATCATTGAAGAAACGAGGAAAGTTGTTTATAGTCTATAATTGACTTTCTAGCCTTGAATGACTAAAATAAGAATAGATCTCCTTGAAATGATTCAGCGCCGCTACTTTGATATAAAAAATTATTGCTGCAAAGATCATTAATCATTCTTCATCTCCCAAATAGCACTTTTTAACCTTCTTTGATTTGCATACTGATGGAGGAATTTAGTATTATTGTCATTAACTTCTAACCAAACAACTCTACTTTTTTGTCTCCATGTTTCTTTCTTTTATCTTAACAATTTAAGTTTTTCCAATTCCAACTGTAAAATCCTTTCTTTTCTATCCACGGAAAATAACTCTTCATCCATCAAACCAACCAAGTTTTGGATTCCTGAATCAATCTCTAACAACAATATTTCATTTAATGCCTTCTTTTCATTTTCCCAATTTCTAACTTCCACTCTTAACAATGTCAATTTTTCATTAAATCTTTGCATCGAAGAGTAAGACCAGAAGTGGAAAGATATCTCCATTTTTCATGCACCAAACTTTTAAAATCCCCTTCTTCAAGCCACACTGGTTTAAATTTGAAAGGATATTGAGCAAAACTTCTCTCAAAATCCAGCTGAATAATAATAGCATTATGGTCTAAAATTCCATGAGAATATGACCAAAACCGATATCTTCGAATCACTTCACACAACTTCTTCGACATAAAAAATCTATCCAGCCTTTTGGCTATTCTCGCTTTACCACAACGTCCGTTAGACCAAGACAGAACCAAAACATTTGGTACAATATCAACCAACTATTTATCCTAGAAAATTGATAAAAATAAATCATTTAAGGGATCTATTTTATTTTTTGCACCCCATAATTGCTTTGGAGATAATGTTAAATTAAAATCCCCATCCAGAATGCAAAAACAATCATTCAATATCTCGAATTGAAATAGTTGCTCCAAAAAAACTTTTCTTTCTTTATACAACCCATAAATATTTAAAATATTCACTTTACTTTCAAAACCTTTATGTTTTCCTTCCAGCATAATACCTGCAAATATAGAGAAAGCAATGTTCTCGGCAAAAGAAGGAATCCAAGCCACTAGGGTACCTCCGATAATCCAATGGAATCAACAACACACACTCTCCATTGTGGTTTAATGTTCAAAAAATAATCACAAGCTTCAACAAAAGTAGACATAGTCTCTTGTATCATGACAATACTCATATTTGTAGATGATCAGTGCATGAGAGATTGACTCACATGAAAAAAAGGTAAATCGGGGTTTTGAAAAACATGGAGAGAGAAAAGGTAAAAGGAATTTTTTTTTTAAATGGTTTTTATTTAAGAGAGGAGAAGACGTCATATTCCATGTCTTTAATTGAGTGGAATGAAAAAAAAATTTAAGGGTCATATTAAAAAGAGATACACATAGGTTTTTCAAAAGGATATTGTACCTACTAGGAGGAAGTGTACAATTGTAATCGATATGTGGTCAACCCACTATTAGTTCATGCTTTGACGAAAAAATTATCACAAATCTCCTAAGTTTAACATTGGAGATCAATTTTTTTTATTTCTTTTTTCTAAAAAATACAATTTATGTGTCATGTAATTGGATGAAAGGTTTGGGGTGTTATTGTCAGACTGACGACAACCTTATTGGTTTTAGAAAAACCTTCTTAACTATCTAACATGCACCCCCTCCTCGTGGCTGTCACTACCATAGTTTCCACCACCTCCACCATCTTTGGCTTCACTTGCAGTTGCCATTGTTTTCATCGCTTGCACCACCTCCCCCTGCACCGACTTCTTTCTCATGTACGTACCACCACCACCTACACCACCTGCTTTCTCATCTACATCTACAAATTCATCTCTCCCTGGTTTCCTGCATTATTACAATAGAAATTTATTTCTCTTCTCTACATTCTCTACATTATGCAAGAGATGTAGGTAATTTAATCAGAAAAAAAAAAGTTTTTGTCCAAATGACAAGTTGATAATAGCATGGTGTATATCAATAAAATTTAAGTACGGGATTTTGAGTCCTTAAATTCTAATAGTAAAAGAGCATATATATATATATATATATATATTACAATGATTAATAGAACCTAAGCTACTGAATTTAGCAATATATATATATATATATATATATTACAATGAATAATAGAACCTAAGCTACTGAATTTAGCAATATATATATATATATATACTAGCTTAAGTTTCATCATAAGTTTTATTTTTATCATACATGCATTCTTTCAACAGTTGTGTGAGTGACATTTTCAACCTATATCATACTCTAAGATGAAATGGTTGGTCTTATAGTCTATCTGTACCATTTCCATGTCATCATGTTTCCTTTTGTCTCTCTTTATTGTGCTAAATTCACTCACTTAGGTTTCATTATTCATTGTAATAAAGGAGCGAGTTCATGCTTGTGTGCAAAGTTGTCATCATTTGGAATGTACAGCTATTGGAAGTGAGTTCTTATGTTGTTTTCAAGGCAGAAGGCGTCAATGTCCACATTGCCCAAATTGGATTATCATTATGGAGCCACCAGCTGTTTGTATTTTAGTGTTGTGCAAAATGTACAGAGTTGTTTGTATTTTACTGCTGTGCAAAATGTGCAAAGGTGAAGGACGAATTATGGATGGGATATCCGTGAAGATTACACAAAGGTTGGGATATCCATGAAGCTGAAAATCATAGCTCCCACAACTTCTATTAATAAAATTTGTATCAGCTTTTACATGTGAAATCAAACAGCCCATCTCCCCTTCTTCTCCTGTTTTATAAACAACTTTTAAAAATTTCTGGTACTTAAGTACAAAATTTGACCATAAGAAACAAACAAAGAAGCATACTATCATCTATGAGTTCAAAAACATCTAATATTCCTGAGTTCAACTAGAGAATATCCCAGAATCTATAACAAAGAGAGAGAAAAACAAAGGAAGCTGAAGAAGAGTTACAAGCCTCCTACAACACTTATCTGCATTTTGATGAATATTACTTAGGCAGCTAAAGCAAAAGTCGTTTTGTTGTGTCCTTTTTAATAAAACACTATGATCCACTAGTGGAGGAGGGAGCCACTAATTTATGAATGAAAATATAATGTTGATCAACTAGTGACATATACAAGTCTTTATAGAGATAATGTTGATCAACTAGTGAATCTTTTCATTTATAATTACTCTTACATTTGTTATGTTCTTTAGTGAAAAGTGTAGAGTCGATCACACGGACTAACTCTTGTCGTAGTGCAGAACCATAAAAAATTATATCTTAACTCGCCATGGAGTCGTTTAACTTGACCATTCCCCCATTTCTAGGAGATAATCAATTTCCATCGGCAATAAAGCGAGATAGATACCTTTGAATACCCTTATTCATGATCGAATGACTTGTCATTGTGAAGCCTCCAATGATCGATGACATAAAGACAAAAACCCCTCATTTTCATCTTTCTATGTCTCATGGGTGTGCTGTTGGGAAGTCATGCTATCCTTCCTTCCTGTCTCATACAGGTGCTTTAAAACTCTAAGGAACTGTGTTCTATAGGCTCAAAGGGGAGGGAGACGTGCAAAGGGGAGGGAGAGTTCTGGGAGAATGGCGGGTAAATACATAGTACCCGACAACATCATACGATAAAAATGAAACTTCAAAATGAATGTAATTTAATAAACACTCAATCAAATTTGGTAAACTTAAGATTCAAATAAATGAGATTCATGCCTTTCATTTGCATATTAAATTAAGCTAATAAAATAGTCTAAATCTCCCTCGAGTTATCTCCAATACAATCAACATAATGGATTAATATCGCGTGTCATCCCAGGATCTATTTACTATGGAGACTGACATGCCCATTTCAGCAGAATATATAACATGGAATCCATTTTGGGCTCGAAACAGATCAACCCATATCATTAGTTTCCTATTTGGAGTGGTTGTTATGGTCAAGCCATCGAATCCTTCGAATATAAATTCCACATCGCTCAGATTCTCTCCAACCCATGTAGTCCAAGACTTCAACAAACGCCGAAGGTAAATTTAAGGTTGGGCATTTGGAAACCCCCAATCATTCCATAGTATGTCTTGGTTGCTTTGCAATTCCTCCATGGACTGGGGTAAGGAAACAACAATTGTTTCTCTTCTGCAAAACCAAGGGAGAAGTAGATTAAACCACTTCCGGATATCGATTTGGGCAGGCTCAACCAAAAAAGCGTAATGCAAGGTGGACAAAGACTTGAGATTTAATTACCATTAAATTTTACATATTTCGTTTGTGTGCTAGAGAAGTTAACAACCCATCACCATTCAATACTAATAGAAAACAAGAAATAAGACGAAACAAGACCAGTTCACTCAAAAACTGAAAGCCGTTTCTGAAGAAAACGTCTAGACAAACGATTCATTTTTGAAGAAACTGTTTTTCAACTCTAGAAATGAAAAAATGGCCATAGAAAACATCAGTTTCTGTCGCGTTGTCATTTCAATTGCATTTTTTCTCAAAAACATGAGCTATCGTCACGTTTCTGGTAACATATCCCATAATCCAGCATAAAGCCATCCCAAAATTCTTCAAAAAAATATACAACCATCATAGGGACTGATAGATTTATTTGAAAGATGATTCGCTCCACTATTTAATTATTTGTAGATGTGTTTGAACATAATATGTCCAAAATGATCAATTAAGAATTTTACTTTGTATAACCAGTTATCCAAAATAAGCGATTGAATTGATCAATATCCATTAGCCCAATCAATTAAGAGCTTCAAATCTCCAACAATCATGATAGAGTTGATATTTTTGAGTTCGGCACTATTGGCCACTTTTCCTAACTCACGCGACTCAAATTCTGCGTAGCCCGTTAACCCAACAAATACCCGAGATACCAGCCCGACAAAGCAAGCCCTATCAGCAACACCTGCGAAGCGGGCGCAGTCTCACCCTAGATATCTCTTCGATGGGTAACCGTCGGAATGATGTTTCCATGATTGTCGAGGGATTATAGTCCCTTAGCGCGTGGCCAAGGAGCTCGACCAAGATGTGAGTATGGAGTCATTTCCACCAAACTGTAGTGCACACCGCGCATATTCTCTACCAACTAAAAATGGTGCGACACAGATTCATCCTTAGTAACCCTAAACATGACAGAATGTAAAAGCATCTATTAAACAGGCGTAGTATACAAACACGCAATAGCACTTATGCCATACAAGTAAGCTAATACTCAGGATGGTGTGCAGTAACCCAATCATTCATTCAATATTTTATCGACATTGTGACATTCCTTCAATCATAACAGGACTTGCATCAAAAACATAAGAGAACATAAACACAAACATTCACAACAACAAGTGCCCATCCAAACACATGAGATAACGTGGAAACCCATCTGGGAAAAACCACCAAGATGCTCTTCGTCTGGCATGAGAAAAAGGTATAACACCTTGCAGTCTGCAAGTTTCAGACTGATCACATGATCCGCAAGTTTATCATGCTCTCTGTCTTATTTATCCTAATCTATTGCTACCATCTATAGATCCGCACATGGCTGGGATCAACCTCTGTAGCATCTCCACCACTCTAGCAGATCTTTTCCTCTACTATACTAACTCTTGCTGCATCCTGCAGACTCCTAGCGCCTCTACTACTCTGGGATATCCCTTCCATTAACCCTTCCTGAAATATATTGAAATGTTAACCTAGCTTAATGATGACCAATAATTACCAACCTTCTAACTATTGAATCCCTCCTAGTTATACTATTTTACATGACCACATAGGGTCGACTGCATACAGGCAGTCTATTAACTATCACCATCAGCCTCCCTTCAGGATACTACTGTGGTGATCATGACTTGACACGAGGAACTAATGGGCTTACTTACAACATGCTTCCACTTGTGTGGCATCCGCCAACTTAAGCCGACTTCAGCACCCATGATCGTCTTGTCGCTTTCGGCTGTTATTCTATACTTGTGCTACCGCTTTATCCTACTAGCATCTTCCTTCCACATTGTTCCCTCTTCTATGCAAGTGACGTCTCTTGTGCCTGTTTCTTATATAGATCTTTCCTCATTCACATAGTTCCCTTGCTCGCATTTGTGCTACGTACTGATTCTTGAGCTTGTTTCCTACACACTTTCCCCAAGCCGAACAACCCTATTGTACACTTGGAGAAGTGCTCCATAGCATTTTCAAACTACTGGCATCAGGAGTGGGTTCACCACTTCATACATACTCTTGAAATGGCACATATAGGCTGGTATGCATCCATGGAGCTCCGCCAGGAAATGAAGGAATGGGAAAAAGTTGCACAAAATTTTACATACACATTCCAGTTTGCAGATGAGAAACCCACAGTTGATATTGCACTAAAGACTATTAAGGAGAAGATATTCACTGAGATCCTGTTGGAGGTTGTGTATTCTCAACCTTGCACTACGCATTCCAACCCATACTGTGAGACAGTTCAACACTGGATGACCTACTATAACCTCTCAGGAGACAAAGAGGATGATCCGACTAACATTAATATTCCAGAGTCGGAAGGATTACATGCAGTAGAAGGAAGCGGCATTTCGAGTGAGCAGTTCATCAAGCCGCTAAAGATCAATAAAGTTAACATTATGTTGGAGGACAATCCGAAATTGGCTAATATTGGAGACTATTAGGATGAAGAGATAGTAGCCAAAATTACTGATTTATTACATGATTTCCAAGACCTATTCCCGACGAACTTTAGGGAAATGAAGGGGATAGTAGGAGATTTGGGAGAAATGAAAATTCTGCTCAAGCCTAATGCAAGGCCGGTAAAACAATGCCCTTACAAACTAAATCCACGCTATAAAGAAAAGGTGAAGGAAGAACTAGATTGCATGATGGAAGAAGGAATCATCGAACATGTCGAAGAGTCAAAGTGGATAAGCCCTATAGTGATTCAAGACAAAAAGGTGACAAGTGAGTTCAAGATCTATGTCGACCTTAGGAAACTAATTGATTCATGTTTACATGATCCATTCCTAGCACCATTCACAGATAAAGTCTTTGAAAGTGTCGGTGGACAAGAAATGTACTCATTCACATACGGATTCTCGGGCTACCATCAAGTCAAAATTGCGCAAGAAGACCGCCACAAAATAACTTTTGTAATAGAATGGGGATGCTACCAATACACGGTAATTCCCTTTGGCCTTAAAAACACCCATGTTATTTTTTCTAGAATAGTAGTTTCTGCCTTTAAATATTTTATCCATAAGTTTCTTGAAGTATATTTTGATGACTAGACGGTCTTTGGTCTAGTAAGAGACCATATTGAGAATCTGTGCATGATGCTGGAAAGGTGTCACTAGTATCAAATTGCGCTAAATTTGAGAAAATGCATATTTTGTGCATTTTTTGGTGTACTGTTGGGCCATGTGGTATGCCGCGACGGAATCTTGGTCGATCCCGCAAAGGTGGCAATTATTCTAAACCTGCCTCCTCCCACATCAGTCACACTACTCAGATCCACATTAGGACATACTAGATATTATCATAAATTTATCAGAGGATACACGAAGATAACCACCCCAATGGAGAAGATGCTAAAGAAGGATTCCAAATTCGAGTGGAACGAAAATTGTTAGGAGAGTCTGGATAAACAGAAGAACAAAATGGTTGCTACACCAATATTAATATTCCCAGACTAGAAAAAGGAGTTACATGTTCATGTTGACGCATCATCAATTGCATTGGGTATAGTATTAACCCAACCAGGAGAGGGCACAATTTACCACCCAATTGCATTTGCAAGTAGGAAACTATCAACGGTAGAGAAAAACTACACCACAACCGAAAGAGAAGGGCTTGCAATGGTCTATGTGCTACAAAAGTTCACACATTATCTATTGGGTGGGAACTTCAAGATGTTCACTGATCATTTTGTGCCGAAGTACTTGCTCAATAAGCCAGTGTTGGGGGGCAATATCTGCTAGTGGCTCCACCTATTTCAAGAATTTGACTTTGAGGTCATTGTGAAGCCAAGCCAACTGAACGTTGGGCCTGACCACTTATCGCGCATTGAAAGTGGGGAGGAACCTACCAGCCTAGAGAATAATCTACTGGATGCACAAATATTTTCTATCGATGTTGCAATAAATAATTTGATGCTCTTATAAACTTATTAAATACAGGTTATGTGCATGAAGGTTATTCAATATGGCAGAAGAAACAACTAGTTTTCAAGGCCTCAAACTACACACTAATCGCGAGATAGCTGTATAAGTTGGGACCAGATGAAATACTACACAGATGCGTCTTTGATCATGAAATTCAATGGGTAATGGTTGAATTGCATGTGGGTGTTTCAGGAGGTCACTATGCTGGGGAGGAAACGGTGCGCAATATTTTGCAAGCTAGACTCTGGTGGCCAACTGTACATATGGATACTATAAAATACTGTAGCGATTGTGATAAGTGTCAAAAACCAGCAAATCCATCATGATGTGATGAAATGCCACTTGCACCACAAATTACACTGCAGTCCTTTCATAAAAGGGCAGTGGATTTTGTCGGCTCTATCAGTCCGACAGGGAAATGAACTGGTGCACGCTATATTATAACTGCTACCAATTTCTTGAAAAGATGGGAAGAAGTGACACCTATGGAATATTGCACCACAGAAACCATTGTTGGCCTGTTATTTTGACTATCCATCACTATAATTTCTAGTTTCAAGTCTCATGAATCAAGTAATAATCGACCTTATTTAGTGATGTTTTGTGCATAGTTGGCATTTTGAAGAACAACATTTCTAGGTGCTTTTGGTGAGTGACTTTTCAATTGTTTATTTATTATTTTGCTTGGTTTTATGTATATAATGGATCTTTTAGTTCTCATTTAATAATGGGTCGATTAATAGGTCCTCATTTCTTTCATGCAGGAGTCTTTTGGCTACCCGACCCAACGCTTGTCTCGGTGCCCCAAAGATACATGTTGACTGAACCAAAGATTTTGGGGATTTTGTCCACATAGGAGATGTCTCGCTTGGGATCAAATCGATTTCCAGATGCATATGAAGATTATTCAGGTGCTGTCCTTTGTTCAAGGAGCTGTTGTCTTCCATTTTTGGCAGAGTATGGATTTCAAGGGATTTGAATTCCATTTCTTGGTTCATGTATGCCGAGATAAGTGTATAGTTGTTAGGATAGGGTCGGTCCTTGTTCCAAGGTCGATTTTACTTTGTATTTCAAGTATAAATGTAACCTTGAAACCCTAAGTATGGATAGATACATGGAGAAGACTATAAAACTCTATTTTTCATTAATCAATCAAGTGTTTATTGCCTTAAGGCTTTGACTTCAGATTTGCAGGCGTTGAGGGCAGGGCCCACCTTCAACATTGATCATTTGTGTTTAAGTGTTGCTTGTATTACTGTAAGTAGAGTAATGTTGCATATTTTGACACTGTTTATGATGAAATGCTAATGGTTTTGATTTGGAATGGGATTTGTGTTTGTAGAAGACTAGTTGATATCATATTAAGCCTGTAGAATCGATTCAGTAGAGTAATAAGAGTGGATTTGCATTTTTGAACCTCTTTTGACCCTAGCATGATATTTCTTGTTGGTGGTTATGACTCTTGTTCAAAGAATCTGTTCAAAATTATAGAATTTACAAAACTATGTGATGAATTAGATTATGTTCAGTTTGTTGTAGAATCGACTTAATGGAGGATTGAAAATAGACTGGGATTTCATATTTCTTTTCCTGCCAGTGTGCTATCGATTAGGGATAACTCGAATACTTGGTTAGAATCCTTTTGGCTATCGAGATTTACAATACTGTAGGGTATTTTCGAATTGTATTGTGTGGATTTTAAATTTGCAGCATTTGATGAATTAGTAGAGGATTTAAATATTTTGGTTTACAAAGTATCTAGGGTTTGCCAAACAACATTTTGAAGTGACTACATCAGGATTTGAATCTTGATTTTGTCCACTACCTGGTGCTAAATGAGCTCAAGGAAAAGAATTATAGCTTATTAATAGATACCAGCATTGTTTCCTAGGGTTTGAACACTAGTCTCACAGTACATGTAGATGAGAGTGAGTGTGTACTCTCTAAATAGTTCCAATATTCCTTTTGAGTGCATAGAACATAGGTAGAATATATCTGACATTAACAACAAGGCCAAACTTTATTTTGTTAATTGTTTGTGGATGATTCAAGGTTAAGAAGAGACAGATTGTATTCCAGTAGTTGTTTGAAAGTAATAAGTGTTTGTATAAACTTAAGCATCAGATTCTTTAGGGTTAATGATTGCAGTCTTAGATACAATACAAAGTCATTCGGATTGGCTTAGCATATTCATTTTGTAGGTAAGGTTGGAACTAGGGTTTTTATTTACTAAGTTATTTTCCTGATAGGCTGCTTGCTCTGAAGAATAGATCATAATTAGCATAGCTTAAGGTTGCTGTAGCATAGTGTAGATCGATGATTGCTTTGGACGATTGCTGTAGCTTAAGGTTGCTGTAGGTTACATTGAATTGGCAGTATTCTGGACTGTAAAATAGGGGTTAGCAAGCTGATTTATTTTCTTTAGGACAAACTTAATAACTTTTGGCATTGGTCATTCAGTAGAGTAATAGTTCCATCAATTACATTTTGTTTCTTGTCTGTGAGTAGACTAAGTTACTGTCAGCATGAGCATTGAAACTAATTTGCCCACACATATAGTGTAGCAGCTCGAAGTCTACGTATCCTGGTTGACAATTAATTAAAGGTAAATTAATTAGTGATAATTTTACCCAACATTTTGGCGTCGTTGCCAGGGAGTTGCTCCAAGGTAAGCTGGTATCTTTCTCATTTCTCACAACATTTTTAGGTGTGACTAGCTATTGCAGACTGGAGGAGAAGGGACGGTAAGATGAGAGGTAAGAACCTGCGCATCTGTTATAACAGGTTCCTTCAAACCCACTGGTAGCATAGATGTGTGATTGCCTTGTTTTGTTGCTTAGACAAAATTTAGAAATAGCAGCAATAGATACATTTAGACATTTTTTTATCAATTTTGTTCTCTATTGATTTTTGAATGTTTTTCTGTTGGTATTTGCAGATTGAAGGAGAAGGGATGGTAAGACGAGAGGTAAGAACCTGCGCATTTGTTATAACAGGTTCCTTCAAAACCTATCTATAGCATAGGTATTTTTCATTATAAGTTTTGTCATTTTCAGTAATTTTGATGAGACCCAGAGATAGTAAGGGAAGATACATTAAAATTCATTCCAATCTTTTTGGAAACGAAACCACCCCCCTCATTAACCCTAGGGATAGGAATACCAACAACGAGGTAGAAAACAACAACACTCAAACTTCAGTGGAATTAGGGACCAGAACAGCAGGAACTGAGGTTATATTCAGTGAACAGTCACACTCGGTAGAGATCCCACAGACCCAACAAGCTTCACCTCCAAAGGAAGATTCCAACTTGGTTGACACAGTGAACATAGAAAGAGTGAATTCCCTTTTCGAACACACTCAGAATTTGGTAGTTTCTCAAGTAGAATCTACCACAGATTTTCCTTTCAATCTTCAATCTTGGCTTAGGCCAGACTGTTGGGATTTCATTCCATCCCCAAGAAGAGACAGGTTAGGTGTCAATTGGTTTAGGAATCCTCTGGTTATGAGTGATCAGGAAACCGGACACCATATGGAAGGGGAGGGAGAACATGACGGAAGAACTGAAATAACTTTTGACTTCCCCATTTTGGATCTTGCACGGAATGTCAGTATGAAAAATATCCCAAAATGTTCATTACCTACCTTCTACGGAAAAAGTACTGAAGATCTGGATACTTTTCTATTTGAGTTTGACATCTTGTGCAGGAGTTATAATTATCTACAGGATGCACAAAAGTTAAAACTATTCCCAGCCACCCTTAAGGATTCTGCACTTAGGTGGTTTATGGGTCTGGGAGAATCCACCATCCAAACTTGGGAAGAGATGAAGAGTGCTTTCCTTAGAAAATACCGAGACTACTATGGACCTAGAGACTCTCAAAATTATATCTTTAAAATGCAACAGCATGAAGAAGAGAGTCTTGAGGATTTCCTAGAACGCTTCTGCTTTGTACTATAGAAGTCTAAGTATAACACCTTACAGGAAGATGCAGTCAGAACTCTTTTTCTAAAAGGGATTCTGGAGGAATATGTGGAAATCCTCAACCTGATGGCATCAGGTGATGTATCTCATAAACCCTTTGAGGAGATTACTGAACTATGTAGAAAATATTCGAGAAGTAGATCCAAGGCTGGAAAAAGCATAAGGGAAGGTCACGGGAAGTTCCTTCCCGTATTTCTAGGACAACAGGAACTAGTGGGATCACGAGAGTTGAATTGGGCAACCTGTTAGAAAATTTCAAAAATGACATTTTAGGCACCTTGAGCTCCTAGTTTGATGCATTGAAAACAAAGAAACGGAAAGAGGAAGAGGATATAGCAGCACTACACATATTCTGCCCTAAATGCAGAAAAAGAAACCCTTTGAAAGAGTGCCCTCTTATTACCATTTCAGTCTATGCTCTCTGCTCTGATAAACACCCTACTGACAATTGCCCTTCTTTACCAGAACTGCAATATTTTTACAAGCTTAATGCTGAACCTATGGATTCATCATATGCATCAAAAATGCCCTGGCAGCCTAGACCCCAAAACATGTACCCAGAACCTGTTTTTCCAAACCCTACATATTACTATCCCATGCAGCAATCTCAGTAGCCATGGAGTCCACAAATGTGGCAGAATTGGCCTTCTCAGCCTACCTAGACCAAACCATGGCAACAAGGCTAGCGAGGATAGTCATATGGGGGACTACAAGGTCAGACCTATGGAGGAACAAAACCAATAGCCCCATCACATAACCCTCCTAGTTACTATCCAATGCCCCCAAATATGCAACAGCTATTACCTTTCTTTACACCACCTGCACTTCCTCCTATACCCCCAGTTCCACAACAATATCAAAATCCAAATCCACCTCGACCTACGTTGTTGCCATCTCAACCTATCCCAAACCCTAAAAACAGACCATCCCACCCTCTTAATAATGTTGAAATACAAATGGCCCCAACTTATGTGATCCATTCAACTCCTATCCAAGGAATACAATTAAGGTCTGGGAAAACATTAAATAAAACTCCTCCAGCAGTGATTATTCAAGAAGAGTATGGAGAAGAAAGCACTGAAAAAGAAATTTTAGAGGAGGAAGAAGTGCAGATTGCCTCAGAAAACACTCAAGTGCTTGGAACTCAAAATTCCCAATCATTTGCTCATCCACAATTGAATAACAACCCCCCTTATCCAGAGAGGTTATTAATAGAGAAGCCTGTGGTTTGCCCACAATTTGATTTGGAAAATGAGTTGAAAAATGTTTGTATCAAGATTCCATTACTTCAGGCCATTAGAGACGTTCCTATCTATTCAAAAATGGTAAGGGAATTATGCTTGAAGAAACCTGGTCGAAAACAAAAATATCCACCCACAATACATGTTATAGGCCAGCTGTCCAATTATATTTCAGACTGTTCCTTACCTCCAAAATTTGCAAATTCTGGGAACCCAGTGGTGACCATTTGCATTAATGAGATTCCAATAGGAAACACTCTAGTTGACCTAGGGGCTGCAATTAATGTCATGTATATGACCACCATGCAGAGACTTCAGTTGCATAATCTCCTCAGACTTACTCCTACTATTTTGGAGTTGGCTGATAGGAGCACAGTTAAACCTGTGGGGGCATTAGATTAAATTACTGTCACAGTAGCTTCTTGGGAGTATCCAGTGGATTTTATAGTACTCCAAACCAAGCACCCAATGGGGGAACATCCTGTTATACTAGGCAGGCCCTGGTTAGCCACTGCCAATGCCTTTATAGGTTGTAGAGAAGGCATTTTGACTATATCAAATGGCACTTCTCTACAGAACCTTATTATTTATCCCCTAGCACAGCCTGTATTGGAAAACATGTTATGGTTAGAGAATCCTTACGGAGATGAGGATGTGGAACAACCCTTACTATCTATCAGTCAAACTAGGGGGCTGGAACACCAGACTGAAGATGATATCCTAGATCAATTTATCTCAGCCACTACTATTATTGAGTTCCCTCAGTCCTTCTCTGACTTAGACCATGTTTTCACAGAAGATTTTCAAGAACAGTACTACCCTTCAGCCACCTCATCATCAGTGGTTTTATTCATAGATGAGAAGGTTGGAGCCTCAACCATACCAATGGAGATTAGTCCAGGAAGGTCTTTGTTTATTAATGCAAATTTGTCTCAAGATCAACAAAATCAGTTAGTTAATTTACTCAAAGCACAGTCTGGGGCATTTGCTTGGATTTATATAGACATGAAAGGTATTCATCCTGACACATGCATTCATCACATCTATACGCAGGAAAATATTAGACCAGTAGGGCAGCCACAGAGAAGAATGAATCCTGCGCTTAAAGACATTGTGAAGGATGAGTTACAAAAGTTGCTGGATGCAGATTTTATATACCCCATTTTTTATAGTAAATGGGTATCTCCATTGGTAATTGTTCCAAATAAGGGAGGTAAGTGGAGAATATGTGTTGATATCCGGGAATTAAACAAAGCCACTCTCAGAGACTACTTCCCTCTTCCTTTCATAGATCAGGTTTTGGACACCTTGTCAGGAAAATAGTATTTTTCCTTTCTTGATGGATACAGTGGGTATAACCAAATCAGGATAGCCCTAGAGGATCAGGAGAAAACTACTTTCACCTACCCATGGGGAACTTATGCTTACAAGGTGTTACTATTTGGGTTGTGTAATGCTCCTGCCACTTTCCAGAGGGCTGTGTTAGGTATTCTGGCTGATTTAGTCCATGATTGTGTGGAAATATATATGGATGACTTCACAGTCTATGGTAATGATTTCAAGGAAACCTTAGATAACCTATAGAAAGTTTTGATTAGGTGTCAAGAAACAAATCTTGCCTTAAGTTATGAAAAGTGTAAGATGATGTTAACTGAGGGCATTGTTTTAGGGCACCACATTTCATCAGAAGGTATTAAGGTAGATCCAGCAAAAATTGAAATCATTACTGGTTTATCTCCACCAACTACAAAAAAAGAAGTCAGAAGTTTTCTGGGACATGCGGGTTACTATCGTAGGTTTATTGCTAATTTTACCAAGATAGCAGCTCCACTGTTCAAATTATTAGTCAAAGACACTAGTTTTTGTTGGGATCAACACTGTCAAACAACCTTTGACACCTTAAAATCAGAATTGTCTTCAACACCAGTTCTGCGGGGGCCAAACTGGTCTTTTCCCTTTCATATACAAACTGATGCTTCAGACACTACCCTAGGGGGAGTGCTTGGACAGAAAGAGAGTCAATCTTATTATGCAATTTATTTCATCAGTAAAAATTTAACTCCAGCAGAACTTAACTATATAGTAACTGAAAAAGAGTTTCTAGCAGTGGTTCATGCCATCAATAAATTTCGGCATTATATTACTGGTTATGATGTATTTGTTCATACTAATCATTCTACTATCAAATTTTTAATGAATAAGCCTATAACTAGTGGTATAATTACTAGATGGTTGCTTTTTCTACAAGAGTTTAACATTACTATAGTTGATAAACCAGGGAAGGAAAATATGGTTGCAGATTTCCTCTCAAGGTTGACTCATACTGATGACAATGTTCCTGTAGATGATACATTTCCTGATGAACATTTATTTGTTGTTTCTATTAAAACACCATGGTTTGCAGATATAGCCAACTACTTGGTCACAGGTAAAATACCTGCTCATCTGTCATCCTATGAAAAACGAAGAATCATACAGCAAAGTGCTAATTACTCATGGGTAGGTAATGACCTCTTTTGAACCGGTCCAGATTTGATTATCATGAGGTGTGTGAGGGAGGATGAGATGTATGATATCCTTCAAGCCTATCATGATGGACCCTGTGGAGGGAATTTTTCAGACAAGCGGACAGCATACAAGGTGTTACATCAAGGGTATTATTGGCCTACACTTTTTAAAGATGCTGAAACATATGTACAGGGCTGTGATAGCTGCCAACAAATGGGAAGACCCATTGCTGAGGATGAAATGCCTTTACAAGCCCAGGTACAAATTGAACCTTTTGAAAAATGGGGATTGGACTTTGTTGGACCAATCTCACCAATGTCATGAAAGAAAAGATATATATTAGTCTGTACTGACTATGTAACTAAGTGGGTGGAGGCAAAATCCCTATTAAGGGCCACTGAGAAATCAGTCATAGAGTTCATTTATGAAGACATTTTCACTCTCTTTGGGATTCCTCGTGAAATTGTAACTGACAATGGGGCACAATTTGTCTCTAAATCAATGAAAGAACTGACTGAGCAATATGGAATTAAACACTATAAATCTTCTCCTTACCACCCCCAAGCAAATGGTCAAGTGGAGTCAACAAATAAAGTGTTAGAAGCCATCTTAACCAAGACTGTGCAGATCAATCACAAGGACTGGGAAGACAGGCTACCAGAGGCATTGTGGGCTTATAGAACTACATGGAGAAACACCACAGGGCATACCCCATATCAGCTTGTTTATGGGAAATAGGTTTTTCTCCCTATAGAATTTCAGGTGAATACTTTTCGTACTGCTGCACAATTGATCCTGAATTTAGATGAAGCCCAGGAGAAGAGGCTGATGCAATTAAATGAGCTTGATGAAATCAGACAAGATGATGTCCAACGAACTATTTTAATACAGAATCAGAGGACTAAATGGCATGACAAATTTCTGAGGAAGAAAACTTTTGAAGAAGGTGATTGGGCTCTGTTGTTTGACTCACGGTTTAAACATTTCAAAGGTAATCTTACCACTAGATGGATGGGACCATATGAAATTGCGAATTTTTTTGATAATGGTTCTGTCAAAATAAGGACAATAGATGAAGAACAAACTGCCTTTGTGGTGAATGGACATCGATTAAAGGTATATCATAAACCCCTTTGTAAGCAAGAATTCATTCATAACATGAGTCAGCAATCTGAACTAGAGCTGGTAGGTGAAGAAATGATTTCTTCATCCCCTACTCTCTCACAGTAACATTCAATGAAATTGTTTTCTGTATATATGTACATGAGGTTTTTTTACTAGGTTTCTTTTTGAAGGATGCAGATTTTCTTTTCAGTAAGGCTCAGGATGTTTTTGAATACAAAAAGGGAAGTCTTTTTGTTACTCTTCCTATTTTCAGCCATGGATTATTCTTACAAAGGACTGTGTTAATTTGGATTAAATTTTTGAGTTTCACTGGGTAATTGGAATGCCTGTATCAAGTAAATAGATGTGTGCTGTTAGGTTTTTCAGAATTGTTCTCTTAATTCATATGAGTACTTATCCACCTGGCATTGCCTTCATCAGTGATCTAAGCTTCCAAAGTGGCTTTTACTTATGAACTTATGGGTTACTAGTGCCATTTGACTTGATTTCACACTAGATGGAATGACAATATTGTTTTTTAATAAGTAACAGCTATGGGCATTTAGTCATTATTCAGTCAGGCACCATTTTGGAAAAAAGGTCTCCGGGACTGACCAGTCTGTTGGTTATTATCTCTTGGCTTCCATAATATAAA
>LPNX010010839.1:0-17546 GCA_001517045.1 Pseudotsuga menziesii | reverse complement strand
ATTATTTACGGGTATAGTTTTAAAAGCCATAATAAATAAGGGGAGATAACTTATTTAGGGGTAAAGCAATAGAAGCTGAGTAAGAAACAATGGTTATATCTCGTTACCGATAGAAAGAAACCAGGAATGATTTATTTATACTCGCAGCAAGCTAAAAGGTTAAATTGCTCATAAGTCAGTCCGAAATTGAATCTCAATCCATTAACCCTGGTATTTCAACAGCTTTGGTTTTCCAAATCCTTAAATGTAAGGAGGGGTGTGATGAGCTTACTCTCGAGTACACAGCAAATTTCTCCATGGTCCAAATCTTACAAGACGTGAAGCCAGACATCTCTGGCGCTCAGGAAGAACCCCATGGACTCCAGGCCGATATCATTCTCCTTGATGCCCTTGTACGAGGAATCCTTCACATAGATTTCTAGGAGGCCTCTGAGTGTGAACCCGAATTCTGAAATGGTAGTCGGATCGAATCTCTGAATGCCGGATTTCAGTTGAACAAAAGGGAAAGAACCCCATCAAAAATACCATGATTTCCATTGCAGAAACCCTTGAATTGGACTCCTTCCTGAAGATTTGAGATGAATATTTCATTGCATTGCAGTCGCGTCCTAGTGATCACCAAAATGCCGTGCGGAGGGAAGAACAGAGAAAAATGGCCATAGATCGAAAAGCCTTGAATAGGGTCACCTTGGGCTTGAGCTTGAGTGAAATGTAAGATTGTTCTACATTGGCACCCACCACTTCAATTTGGCGCCAAAACCCAAATTGTCAAGCTACATTAACATGAAAAAACATGATAGAATGAAATTTGTATTTGTTAACTTGAATTCTATCATATTATATTTGTATTTATTTAACTTAATTTTTTTATATGTATTAATAGTATATAATAAAAAGTTATTTGGTATATTTTTTTAAAATTTTATATGTATTATTAGTACATAATAAAAAATATCTAGTAACATTTTTTTTTAATTTATAATGTAAATAGTTTAATAATTATATTATTTATAATTAAAATATTTAAAAACAAATGTATAAAGGTATATTTGTATAGTTATTTTCAAATATATAAGTAATAGCTTACCGCTAGGACATTGTCATAGTTAATTTACCATTAAGACATTGTCATAGTTAATTTGGTGCTAACAGTGGAGTTGTAACATGTGAGGTTTTGCAATTTACTAGGTTCTAGGGGGTCTATGAATCCATTTGTAGTCTTAGAATTTAGAAAAATATACAACATTGTCAAAACTGTAATTTTTCATTGCCGAACAGATCCACAACTAAAAATGACCAAATAAATGACCAATTGTTATGTGGTCATTTTTTTCTAGATACCCCGTGACCAGATTTGGTCATTTATCTTAGTCTTTTTTAGTTTAGTTTTATCATGTGACCAAAATTGGTCATTTATATTGGTCTTTTTTAGTTAGCCCGCTTAAATTTATCAATTTTGGTCATTTATCCCTTGAAAAAAATTGTGGTGACCAAAATTTTTGGTCTCTTGGTCACTAATCTCTCATTTTGCACTAGTGGCAGAAAGGGGTGAAACCAGTTGTGGTTTTTGTGGATGTGCGATAAGACCAAAGGGCAGAGAATAGCATGTGATGCCAGTTGGTTTTGGATTTCCTACCATGCGTTGGAGCATTGTTTTGATGATTTTGTTGACCACTTGAACTTGGCCATTGCCTTGGGGAAACTAGGATGATGAGCACTGGTGTTTGAACTTCAACATGGTTGTCAGTTCATCCCACATGGAATCTTGGAAGTGTGGTCTGATACTAACTATTTAGGGACACCAAACCATGTAATGACATGGTTGAAGAAGAAACGCGCTGCGGTTTGCATTTTGCAATCGAATGTGGGCATGGCCTCAGCCCACTTGGTGAAGTAATCGACTTCCATGATGATGTATTTGTGACCATTATCTGAAACAGGGTTGATTGTCATGAAGTCGATTGCCCATTTGCAGAAAGGCCCGACTATGACTACGGGGTGTAATGGTGGTGGGGGGTTCCTTGCCTTTGGGGAAAAAAGCTGATAGCTATGGAAATGTTTGACTGCCTCTATGCAATCAGAAAATATGGAGGGACAAAATAACCAGCGCGTAGAATATTTTGGGCGGTTGCTAGGCCTGAAAGGTGACCATCACAAGCTCCGCTATGATTGTCGTTGAGGATGGTCTCGGCCTCATCACTGGTGAGGCAACGACATAGGATGGTATCAATGCCTCGACGATACAGAACATCTCCAATCAGCAAGTGGTGAATGGCTTGATGTCGGATCCGTCGCCTATCCTCATGGTTGAAGTGTGTTGTGAAATTTTATGTTCATAAATAGAGAAGGATGTCCCCATACCATGGGTCATCAGTAGATATGACAAATAGGAAATCATCTGGGAGATCATCCTTGGGGGGTGATGATGAGGTTAATGGGGGTAGATCGGTCATGAGTGTGGCCAGTGCGAGTGCCTTCGTGCTTTTTGGAGACACAAACTCTAGGTCGAACTCTTGGAGGATGACTACCCACTTGGCTACTCGACCTTGTAGAAGGCGGCGGCTTAAGAGGTACAACATTGGGTTTGAATCAGCCACTACATGAGTATGGTTGGCAATGATGTAGTGGCACAATTTTTGAGCCGAGAAGACGATGGCAAGGGCTAATTTCTCCTTAGGTGAATATCGTAATGGGGGTCTTGTTAGCTTCTGACTAATGTAGTAAATCATGTGCTCATGGCGAGCATCGTCTTCTTGGACCAAGACTCTAGTAATGGTGTTTTTCGAGGCCGACACATAAAGGAAGAAGTCTCAATTGAAATTTGGTGGTGAAAGTAATGGTGCAGAAGCTAGGGCTTGTTTGAGTGCCTCGAACAATTCTTATGCTTGTTGATCCCAAACAAAGGGGATTTTTGTGCAGAGCAGGCGGATGAATCCATAGGATTTTGTTGCATACTTTGGCACAAGGCAATGAAGGAAGTTGGCGTTGCCTTGTATGCTTTGTAGTTGGTGTCGAGTTCTTGGGGAAGGAAGATCAAGGATGGCCTAAAATTTGAGGGGATCTACCGTTATCCCTTTGTGGGAGATGATAAATCCAAGTAGATGGCCTACTGGGACACAAAAAACACACTTGAGGGTGTTCAGGAGGATGTTGTACTTGCGGCAACATAAAAAGACTTGCTACAAGTCGTCTATATGTTGTGCTTGTTTTCATGATCGAGCGGTGAGATCATCCAAGTAGACCAAGATGATGTGAATTAAATCATGGAAACAATATGTCATGGCACGCTGGAAGGTGGCTCCAGAATTTTTGAGGCCAAAGGGCATGACTTGGTAGGTGAATGTGGCCCATGGGGTTGTGAATGCCGTCTTGTAATGGTCTTCTTTCCTGATTTGGATTTGGTTGTAGCCAGAAAATCCATCCATCAAGGAGAAGGCCTCATGTCTGATGCATGCATAAATGATCTAGTCGATGAACGGGGTGGGAAATTTGTCTTTGGGACATGCCCCATTAAGATCATGGAAGTCTGTGCAAATGCGAATAGTACCCTATTTTTTATTCACAGGAACATGATTAGAAGCCCAAGTTGTGTATGCAATCGGATAAATGAAACCGACTATGCGCAACTTCTCTATTTTGGCTTTTACCACAACCACTTTGGATGGATGGATGGGCCATTGCTTCTAGCGGACGGGTGCTACATTAGGCCATGTTTCGATGTGGTGTTCCACGATGGATGGATTTAAGCTGGGAATTTTAGTGTATGAGTAGGTGAAGATGTCACAGAATTCTTGGAAGAGAGTGGTGTAGGTATCAACCTCTTCCGGGGAGAAAGATGCCCCCAGCATGATTTCTTCAAGGATCTCAGAGTTGGTTGAGATGTCGATTTTAATTGTTGGTGAAATGTTCACCGTGTTCCCTTCTTCGAAGGCATCAGGTGCTGGGATTGGGTTCTTGAACCAGTCAACCTTCCCATGGATGAAATCTTTTGTCTCCACGAAAAACCGGTTAGACTGTTTCTGGGAGGAAGAACGAGCGATGGTGCATGTCGTCCCATGGGTATTCTGGGGTAGTCAAAGCTTCAAGTATCTCCTCATCGTTGTTGAAGAAATGAAGTGACAGATCTGATGGAACATTGGTGGAGATGAGCGGGTCGGTGGAACTGGACATCATGTAGATGGACATGGTGTCTGAAGAAGGTGGTGGTGGGTGAACTTCTTCAATTAAGGTGATATCTTTCTCAAGGGATTGGTGATGAAGGTCAACAAGAGCCATTCAAAACTTGGGTAAGTCTTGGAAATGGTAGGATTAATGTCCATACAAGCCCCAAAGGGTGCAAGCATGGTTTGTCCTCAATGCCTTGCTCCTTACTACTGGCGTGGTTGGGAGTTCAACCACGGGGATGTTTTCGTTCATATCCATGGCATCCAGATGCGCACGGATCACTGGGATTTCAGGGAAATTCTGAGTTGGATGGCCATGCTGTTTGTAGACAGCACAAGGTGAGAATTGTCATGGTTTTGCGGTGGCTTTGGTGTTATTTCCCCTAGCCCTTTTGGGTTGGGGCAATGCAGGTGCAGGTGCAGCGGTTGGCTTATGCGGATCGAGTGGGGGGTGAGAGTCAACTGCAATAGGTTGCACCGGAGTTAACACAACCTGGGGCATTACTAGTTGAGCTGGTGGATCTAGATACCACACCGAGATCCCCGACGTAAAGTTAGGTAGGCTTAAGGTGGCCATGACTGGCTTGCTCATGACACCAGGTGGGGGAAAAAGGAAGGGAATTGTATGGACCGGAGATGAGCCCACATAACTCCCAGCTAGTTGCATGTGGGGGTGAGGTTGTGGTTGCGGCTACACATAATGCTGCTGCTGCAGGTGATGTTGTGGCTACTGTTGGCATTGCGGCTATAGACGATGTTGTGGTTTTGGTTGGGGATGCGGTTATGGTTGTTGTTTGGGTGCAGTGGTGCTTGATGAGAGCATGCAAAAGTCCATAGTTTGCTTTTGTGTTAGTGGGGGTTACACCAATGGGAAAGGACCCATCATGGTGGGATCGGTAAACAACCCAGGGCCCACATTCAATGGTGGGGAGGCTGGTGTGTTTTCAACCACAGTGTTGGTTGCAGGGATGATGTTAGCGTGTGCGGTTGCCCCTTCCAGTTCAATGGTGCTGATGGTAGGGATAACATTGGCAGGTGTTATTAACCCTTGCAAATCATGGTAGGTGAGATGGTCAACCATCAAAATCTTCCCTTCATGGGGGAACATCATGAGGTGGAAGAAAGTTGATGTGATGGCTCGCATGGCATACATGTAACTCCTCCCAAGGAGGAGGTTGTAGTCTAGTTGAGCATTGACAACTTCGATGTTGATCAGGACTGTCTTTTAGGCTAACGTGATGGGGACATGGGGGAGGATTCCATGGGATTTAGTGGGGTGTTCATCATAATCCTGCAGAGTCATGGAGGACAGTTGCAGAATTAGTGATCCAAGCTTCTGCCACACCAAGGTAGACATGACACATGTGGATACCCCCTCATCCACTATGCATCGATGCACAACCAAGTTCCGGATGGACACAGAGATTTGGAAGGCGATAGTGGAGGAAATGCATGACTCTCCGTTCTCTATGTCAAACGTGATTAACTTGGAGTTGGAGGGGTCTACTGCCCCTAGAGCGGCTAGTAAGGCTTTCCGCTGTGTTGGGCACATTTTAAGTACCTCAAGAGCAGACATGGCAGTTGGAGTTTTGGATAAATCATCCACAATGCTATAGCTAACTACAGCTCTAGCTGTGGCATTATTGGCAATTCTGCGTATGGGGGGTTGCAGGAATGAGGGTAACTGGAGAGGTAGGTTGGTTGTCTTAGATGTGGATGCTGCTAATGAGTCCACAGGTTCGATGGTGGTACCGTACCGATTTCGTCTAGTCTATAAGTTGACCTCTTCAGTGGTCATGGATAGCAGGTGGTGAACACCTGTTTTGGCCATGGGCGATGCCCCCAGAGCATTGGGATTGACCTGGGGAGGGGGAGCAGTTTCCACCAATCCTTGGATTGGTAGTGGGTTTTGAAGCACCATGGGAGGAGGTCCTTTTGGTGCCTGGTTGGGTTGGGCTTGATTGGGAGCATTGGCGGCCTGTTGGGCCTCACTTTGAATGGCCTGCTTAGCATGAGCGATGAGGGGAAACTCAAATGTGTAATGCCCATAAACATCATAGAGTGTACAAGGTTGGTTTGTGCACAACAGAGCGTTGCATCTTGGTGCATTCTATCATGGGGGGTTTTGGGCTGGCCGGTTAGCCGCGACATTATTGGGAGGGTTCGGTTGCTGACTGCCTCCCTGTGGTTGGTTATTGCCTTGGTTGCGGGGCCGGTTGTTTCTAGCTTTCCCTTGTTGATTTTTGGGGGCAAGCTGGTTGGGACAGTTTTGTTGTGCGAACACTTGTCCCAATGGAGTGGGTAGAGCAGGGGAGGGGGCTTGAACTTGTTGCACCAGTGGTGCATAGTATATTTGTGGGGGTGGTGGTGCCACAAATATGGGCATTTTCCCCACATGCTGTTGTGTTGGCCAAGCCATAACCTGAGCCTGCTACGGTGGCGTAGGTTGTGCATAATAGGTTGTTGCTCCGGACTGAGACATCATTCTAGCATAGTCTGGAGCTTAGTTTTGGTAAGAAACATTAGCAGTGTTTCTTGGTTGCGGTGCAATGGCAGGTGCTGTCGGTTGAGGATGTGGTTGTTGGGAGACTGACCCTATGATGTCGTCCACAACATGGGATGCCCCCGGTGTGTCATGGTAGGAGGTACTTGGATGGGGAGCGTTTGGAATGATAGTGTACAAGTATCCAAACTGAGAGTAGATCAAGTCAAATTGTTGGGCCTTCAGTATGGCCTCTTCTTCAGATTGGGGACATTCATATGTGACATCCTTTCCGATGGGTGGGAGAAAAGTCTTAAGGAACCAATCCAAGAAGATCATGTCATCTAGTTGGATTTTGCATAAGCTACGGCATCGCTGCCACTCATGGATATGGTCAGTTATGTGAGTGGTGGTGCTTTGGTGACAGGATAACAGGATCTCCACCCCCTCGTCATATCTAACAGAGAGTTGAAAATATTGTAGGAACATGAAGGCTAGGGATTTGAAGTCGGGGTACTTGGCTTGTGGTAGCTCAATGTACCATTTGGCCACGGTACCTATAAGGGTGCGTTGGAACAGCCTCAGCCTGATGGAGTTGTCTACGATGATGTTGGATGAGCACCATAGATGGAATGTCATTATGTGATTTTGGGGACATTCCCCAGCTTTTCCTTCAAACTTTGGGATGTCTGATGGCAGCTTAGTTGGCATGGGTGGCCAGAAAGCTTGGTGGCAGATGGGTTCATTCATTAATCTAGCCAAGTCAAGCAAGTTCAGATGAGCCATGAAGGGTAGATTTGACCCTAAGTTGATGTGGGATGGGGATACAATGGGGGTGGGGTTTGCAGGTGCATAATGCATCTGCATGGCTGGGGGTGCTTGTGGTGGCACCATTGCGGATGGGTCAATGACCCCAAGTGCTGTTTGGGGGGTGGTATGGGTGGCAGGAGAATTTCCACCATGTGTGAGAGTAGGGGCAATGTAGGTGGATGGTGCACTGCCCCCCTGTGTGGCTGAAGGGGCAGCGTGTGTGGAGGGGCCACTGCCCCCATGTGTTACCACTGGGCCAGCTTGGTTGGTCACTATGGGTGGTGGAAATTGGCTAATGACAGTCTGTATGACTATGCTTGGACCGCTTGACAAGTTGTGGGTGATAGGTTTTGATGTGGACATGGGTCCACTTGCTAAGGTTAGGCCAAAAAATGGATCCTGGTTTGCACTAGCCATGGGGCTTGATGGTGTAGTGTGGAGGTATGGTTTAGACTGATATGGGTCTAAATAAGAATCAGAGGCTGTGTGGCCCTCTGACAGTGTGGGAGATTGCTAAGAGCGGATTCAACGGTGCCGATCAAGTGTTCCAAATGGTGGCGATTTGCCTCTTAGGCATGAGGAAGATCATCGAGGATCAATTGTGTTTGCTTTTGTGTATGAAACCGGTGGGTATGATATTTGGACCCCAGCTTCAATGGATTCCTATTGGCTAAAGGTGGTCTCTCGGCCACCAAGGCTTCCAGAAGACAGTGCTTGGCTTGTTCCTCATGGGTGCTTCTACTCAATCGGAAGGGGTCATTGCCTGTTTCTCTTGGTAATTCCTCTCAGTGGCCAGCTACTTTGGGGTTCCTATGGTACTCCTCACAATGAGGTTTTGGGAAAATCCCAAGTACTTCCCATAGTTGAAGCAGTCAGGGACATATGTCCTCAAAGACTGTAGAATTGATTGAACTTAGTGTAAATTTGGTAAATTTTAAGGCTTACTCAGCGTCATGAATTGAGTTGGGTTAATTATTTGGTATGGTGTGTTGGTTTGCTTATTTGTTTTGGTATTTGGTTGTTGCAATATGGTTTATGAATTCATGGTAGAGTTCATATCATGGTTTTGTATGCAAACATAAACAGAAATTTGTAAGCAAGTACAGTGATTAACCCTGGATTGCTGGCCTAACTAAATGTCTACCTCTCAGTGATATTCTTCTTCAAACCAAGAGAAGGTGCTGGGCTCTCAAGACAATGGGACTAAGCCCATCCGTAGATCCTCACGTCACCTCCCAGATGCTAGGTTGGTCAACAAGGAGGAGGCTTAGCACCGTGAGAATCCCTCCTTCTCTACCCCCTCTACCTTCTAGGTCACCCGGTTTTAGTGGTTTGGGAAAAATACCATGGAGTGCCTAGATCTATACGAGCTTACCCTTCTTCATATCCCAGAATACCCCAAAGAGTGATGACTAGGTAGAGAAGGAAGGGGCCAGCAAGATGGTTATTTTTAAGTTACTTTTAGTTAGACTAGTTCATTTTATTAGGCCTTAATCTTTGATTTAACATTTACACATTGTTCATGGATTGATTTGCAGAAAATAAAAATTGGAACTGAAAAAGACCTACAATGGTGGACAGAGGCGGCTAGGCCGCACTAACAGTCCTCTGAAACTGAAAATTACTATCAATTAAACTTAAATTCAACTTCTGTGTGACAAGTCGCACATTTCTAACCAAATCTACCGAGGGGGCCGCAATATTTTTCCAGAAATGAGTGAGGGGGTCGCACAGAATGCGAAAATAGCCGCAACCTGAGTTTCTAGGTTGAAGTCACGCCTATCTGGGGATTAAGTGTGCCCTGGGTGCACCTGTTTGCTCATTAAGAGTGCCCCAGGCTCACCTTTTTCCCCGATAAGACCGCCCTTCTTTGGAAAGGGGTTTTTTGGTGAGGCAGGGTCAGATCTGGCCGACAGTAACTGGTACTGGGGTCAGTCTGACTTGGCTTGGACTAGCAGAGGCTTCAACACTAACTAAAATAAGAAATAAACAAGATTTAAGTCAGATCTAACATAAGATTTTTGAAAACTAGGGTAAAATTGAAAAAACTTGAAAACTTGAAACTTTTGGACCAGGGATCCTGTGGGATTGACCTGGTATGGTCACCAAAGCTGTAGTGAGGATTTCTCCTCACTACAGGAGAAAAAATGGCTCCCTTGTGCCTATAGGGCACAAGGGTAGGTTCCTACTCTTTGAAAAATAGGAAAAAATGAAATGGAAATAGCATAAACAAAACAACAAATTAAACTAAGCTAATCTAAACAAGAATAACCAAATGGCTACAACTGTAAACTAGATCTAAGATCTAATCATAGAAAAGAAGAAGCTTTGTGAACTCCTCTATAGAAAATGGTTTAGGGTTCTACCTCCTTGAAACCTGCAAGCAACCTAAGCTACTACAATGTCAAACCTGCAAACAATGTCAATAATAGAACCTGCAACTAAAAATAACAGTTAGAAAGCAAAAACAATTAAACAAACATAAAAATAAATGTTATACCTCACTTGGGTGGAAATGGGCCACCATGCCCTAGCTCATGGGAGCACCTTTCTCTTCGTTGGGAAGCAATGTCTTGATGGGATGGAGATGGAGGAGAGGGAGTGTGGGTGGTTTGAGAGGCAAATGTCTCAAAGCATCCACGGGAAGCATAACAATAGGCAAGGGGGGAGTGTTTTGAGAGTGACCCCCCACCCTCCCTTTATAGTTTTTCTAAGGGATTTTAGGGTTTTAAGCCCTTGGTTAGGGCTTTAGCCCCTTTTTTGGGCTATTAGCCCCTTTCTCCCTAACTTTAGCCCCTTTTAGGGTTTTATCCCCCTTTTTAGGGCTTTAGCTCCTAGGGGGCTATTTTGGGCTCCTTTTGGGGGTTTTTAGCCCTTTTCTTCATCCTTGGGCTCTTTTGGAGGTGTGGGGGTCAAATGGAAGGTCTTATGGAGTGGAATGAGTGTTTTGAGATGGTGTCCTTGGGTGGTGTAGGCCATAGAGAGCTATGTGGGGGGTTTTTGGGTTAATAGGGCTAACACCTCCAAAAAGGGGCTAAAAGCCCTCAAAGGAGCCTAAAACCCTAAAAGGAGCTAAAGTTAGGGCAGAAGAGGCTAAAATCCCAAAAAAGGGGCTAAAGACCTGACTGAGGGCTTAAAATGCTAAAAATACGCAAAAAAACTATAAAAGGAGGGGTGGGGGTCACTCTCAAAGAACTCTTCTCTTGCATACTGTTATGCTACCCGTGGATGCCTTGAGACCCTTTGTCTCTCAAGCCACCCACATCCCCCTCTTATCCACTCATCTTCCCCATTGAGCCATAGCTCCTCCATTGTTGAGTGAGATAGAGAGGTGTTTCCTCCAGCCAGGGTATGGTGGCCCATTACACCAAAGAAGAGGTATATCACTGTTTGTTTATGTGTTTTCTTTTGTAGTTTAGCCATTTTCCTAACCCATAATTGCTTGCAGGTTTGATTTCTAACATGTTTTCTAGGTTTATTGTTGTTTAATATTTGTTTTCAGGTTCTTGGAACAAAGCCCTAACCTTGTTTGTAGAGGGGCTCACAGCCATTTCTTTCTGTTCTTTGCTTTCATCTCTGTCCAGTTTCCTTTCAGTTTTTCTTTTATGCATTTTCACACAGGAACCTACCCTTCCGTCCTATAGATGGAAAGGATCCATTCCTGGCCCTGTAGCAAGGAGAAATCCCTGCTATAGAACTAGCGACCATACCAGGTCGATCCCACAAGATCCCTGGTTCGGTTTTTTAAAATTTCAAGTTCATTTCAGTTTATGCCCTAGTTTTAAAATTTCTTGCCAGATCTAGGTTAAATATTGTACAATTTCAGTTTCTGTTACTGTCGAAGCCTCTACAAGGAAAATCCAAGTCTGTTTGGCCACAATACAGGTTATTATCGGCCATATCTGACTCAGGATCAAAAAAACCCCAAATACGGAGTAGGCTGCACTTATCGGGCCTAAACAGGGGACCAGGTTGCTCATTTAGGCCTCACAGGCATGACCAGGTCACCCTTGTTCCCTTGAAAGGTGCAACTTCCTTTAGAAAGGAAGACCGCTTGTGTCTGTGAAATTTGTGCAACCCCCTCACCTGTTTCAAGAGAAATTTGGTGACTCCCTCGCCACATTTGGCCCAAAACATGCGGTATGTCACTCAGAAGTTAATTTTTAAGTTATTAGGGACTGCCAATGTGGCTCATCTGCCTCTATCTAGCACAGTAGTTCCATTTCTGTTTCTATTTTAATTTACTGCAATTTCATGTACAAACAAAGTGTAAATTCAAAAAAAAAAATTAATGGCTTAATGAATGTAGCTTAACCAAAATTGACATAAAATTAATAGTCTTGCTGACCCTTTCTCCTCTACCCAGTCATCACCCTCTGGGGTATTCTAGGATAAGACGAAGGGGACAACTCGTATAGTAATAGGCCCTTCACTGAATATTGTTCAAAACCATTAAAAATGGATGACTTGGAAGGTAGAGGGGGTAGAGAAGGAGGGCTTCTCACAGCGCTAAGCGTCCTCCCTATTGACCAACCTTGCATCCAAGAGGTGACCTGTGGATCTATGGATGGGCTTTGTCCCATTGTGTTGACATCCCAACACCTTCTCTTAGTTGAAGAAGAATATAGGTGAAAGGTAGTCACCTAGTTAGGCTATCAATTTAGGGTAAAAAATGGCATCTGTCTACACAATTTCTGTTTATTTACTACTTGTATTCACAATGTTATGAACTCTGTGACATATTCATAAACCATTTGCAGCCACCTGATAACAGAAAAACACTAAGACATATACACCATACCACGTAATCAATGCAACTCAATTCATGACGTTGAGAGAACCACTAAAATTGATTAATTTACACTAAGTTCAAAAATCTGCAGTTTTTTAGGACATAAGTCCCTGACTGCCTTAACCGTGGGAAGTACTTGGGCTCTACCCAGAAACTCATTGTGAGGAGTACCATGGGAACCCCAAAGTAGCTGGCTGCTGAGAGGAATTGCTAAGTGAAAAGGGAAATGACCCCCACCGATTGAGTAGAATGCCCATGAGGAAAAAGCCAAGCGTTGTCTTCTGGCAGTCTTGGTGGCCGAGTGACCACCTACAGCCAATAGGAAGCCATTGAAACCAGGGTCCAAAATATCATTCCCACCAGTTTGATACACAAATATAACACAATTGATCCCTCACACTGTTCCTCACGCCTAAAAGGCAAACCACCACAATTCGGGTCATTGAACCGACACCATTGAGACCATTCTCAATGACCTCTCACACCATCAGAAGGCCACACAACCTCTGATTCAGATTCAGACCCATATCAATTCGAACCAGACCTACACACAGAACCATCAAGCCCCATGGCTGGTGCAAACCCGGATCCATTTTTTGGCATAGCAATTGCTAGTGGACCCATGTCCACACCATAAATTATCACCAACAACCCTGCAGGTGGCCCCAGCATGATCATGCAAACTATCATCAGTCAGCTTCCACCACCCATAGTAACCACTCAAGCTGTCCCACCTGCAACACTTGTGGGTAGTGGACCTTCCACATACACTGCCCCTCCTGTCACATAGGGGGGCAGTGCCCCTTCCACATACACTATCCCTCCTGTCACACATGGGAGTAGTGGCCCTTCCATCCACACTATCCCTCACACCACACTTTGGGGCATTGGTCCATCTACAATGGCACCACCAGCACCCCCAGCTATGCAGGTACATTATGAACCTACAAACCCCACCACCATACCTTCCCCATCTCACATCAACCTGGGGTCAAATCTACCTTTCATGGCTCGTCTTAACTTTCCTAATTTGGCTTGATTGAAAAACGACCCCATCCGCCATCAAACCTTTTGGCCTCCCATGCCAACCAAGCTGCCATCAGACATTCCTAAGTTTGAATGGAAGGCAAGAGAGTGTCCCCAAAATCACATCATGACATTCCATTTATGGTGCTCCTCAAATAGCATCATAGATGACTCTATCAGGCTAAGACTATTCCAATGCACCCCCACAAGTGCGGCAGCCAAATGGTACATTGAGCTACCACAAGCCAAGTACCCAGATTTCAACTCCTTAGCTTTCATGTTCCTGCAGTATTTCCTACTCCCCGTTAGATATGACAAAGGGGTGGAAATATTGTTATCCTACCGCCAATGCACCACGACACATATAACCGACCACATCCATAAGTGGCAGTGACGTCGTAGTTTATGCAAGATCCAACTTGACAGCAGGCTATTTTTGGATTGGTTTCTCAAAACTTTGCTCCCACCCATAGCAAAGGATGTCACATCCGAACGTCCCCAATCTGAAGAAGAGGCCATACTGAAAGCCCAACAATTTGATCTGATCTATGCACAATCTGGATACCTCTACACCGTCATTCCAAACGCTCCCCATCTGAGTACCTCCTACCGAGATTCATCAGGGGCATCCCATGCTGCAGATGGCATCATAGGCTTGGTCTTCCAATAGCCACAACACCATCCGACACCACCTGTAGTTCCACCACAACCAAGCAACTTTGCTAGTGTTTCCTACCAAAACAAAACTTTGAACTATGCAAGAATGATGTCCCAGTTTGGAGCAACAACTTCCTATGCACAACCTGCACGCAACAACTTCCTATGCACAACCTGCACCACCACAACAAGCTCAGGCCTAGGCATGGCAGACACAACAATACATGGGGAAAATTCCCACATTTATTGCACTGCCACCCACCCAAATTTATTATACACCACCAGTGCAAGCGGTTCAAACCCCCGTCCCTGCTCCACCTGCTCTGTTGGGACAAGTACTTGCACAACAAAACCGTCCCAACCAGCCTACCCCAAACAATAAACAATGGCAAGCTAGAAATAATCGGCCCTGAAACCAAGCCAATAACCAACCGCAGGAAGGCAGTCAACAACCAAACCCTCCCAACAATGCTGCAGCAAACCGACCTGCCCAAAATCCCCCATGACCAAATGCACCAAGATGCAATGCCCCGTTGCGCACAAACCAACTGTGCACACTCTGTGAGGTCTATGGGCACTACACATTCGAGTGTACCCTCATGGGTCACGCTAAGCAGGCCATTCAGAAGGAGGTTCAACAAGCCACCAAAGCTAAAAATCAAGCCCAACCCAACCCAACGCCACAAGGACCTGTTACCACCTAAGTTGTACTTAGTGGTTTTTTAATCAAGTGATCCTGGTGAACTAGACAAGGATAACTTGTTTGGACTTCAGAGAACCTTTAGTCTTGCTTCTGGGAAGCTTTGTTGTACTATATCACATGTTCATACCCCATGGGGGAATTGTAATAAATGTTCTAGCATGACAGTGTATGTAAAAGACTCGGTCTCTTAGACTATATTTGTCAATCCGATCAGCCCAGGGTGTTTTTTCCCTTGGTTACTATTGGTTGTTGAATAAACGACTGATAATTTCTGAGTTTTTCACTTCATACCTCCAAAGTTGGGGTGGTCGTCTTGGCATTTAGGCCTATTGATGTTATTAGAGTCTATGTGTCAATGTATAAGCATTCTAGACATCATGATTGAGTCATATGAACATGTCTAAGTCCCCCTAGGTGTTTTTCAATTTTTCAAATTTTTAGTTTTTTCAGTGTTTTTTTATTAAAATTTAATTCTTCCAAAACTTAGGCTATTTTTTAATAGTTTAATTAGAAAAATTGATTTTGTAATAAAAGTGGGCCAAATAACCAGTTTCAGTCATGTAGGTGCTCATTTTCAAGCTAAGAGCACCATGTAAACCCATGGACCCACTATTGCCTAGTTTTGAGTGATTTTCCATCACTCAGGTCAAAAAGCCCCAAAAATCAATTATTGATTATTTTAATTAATAAATTGATGAATAATGGAGCAAATCCAAAATCATAAATCAGTGGATTCTTATCCGATTTGATTGAAATCAGTTAGATCTGAAGCAGATTGACTGGATCTGACAAATCCTTGACTAAAGGAGGTGATCAAATCAGATCCAGAGTTGATATTAAGCTGTCTTCATGGGGAATTACACCCTCCCTGGGCTGGATGGCTTGTATTTTGTATATATCCAGGCACGGCCTCCTCTTCCAAGCTAGTTAGAACTGGGATTGAGGTGCTGCTTCTATTGTACTATTGTAATTCTTCATTTGAAATAAAGAAAATCTTTGGAGGCTAGACGGTGTCGTGCCATTACATGTGTGGATGATTATTGCCATTATTTTACTGAGGTAACCTGTATCTGTATTCATTTTTTGCTAATTGCTTGTAGATCCATTGTCAAGATTGATAATAGGCTTATTATAATATTGATAGGAAAGGTGCTTTTCAATAAGTTTATTGACCATCTCCTTCCTTTGATGCATGTTTAGAGATATAGATTCAAAATGTCCTATAAGCTTATATGCATGTTATTTTGAATCTCTGTGTATGTACTAATCGGATCTCACAAGTTTCTTGGCAAGTTCTTTGATTTCAGCTGAGCTGCAGGTTCCTACATTGCAGAGGATGCTTATCTAGTTTGCTTCTTCACTCTCTTCAAACCTTCCAAAGACATAGTCCCTTGACATTCCACCTGAAATCTCCACTGTGGATCTTCAAGGAAACCGACATTTCTCTCCTCCTCTTCCTCCATCAAGATCAACTCTTCACCCGGTTACCTTTTCAAAGATTTGTTTTGGTTTAGATATATCATCTTAAAAGTAATTTCAACATATATATATCCTCTTGAAGCTCATAGTCTATATCTTAGTTTTTTTTTGCACATAAAGTTCAATTTTAAGAGATCTAGCTAAAACTACCATATTTTCGCAAGCATTTTAGTGAAAATTCGTAGCTTGCTGTTATGGTAGTTTTATTTTCTGTATGATAAAATTTAATATTCAGAAATATCAGTGCATATTTCATTGGCTGCACAAACAGCAAGCCAAAATCCCAAGGAAAGCTTGCTTTCCTTGGTTCCTTTGTCACCTGTTTAGCTAGTTTTAAGTTCATCTTTTTTGAGTTAAGGTAGGCTGATCCAAAGGTACTCTTAAAGTGATTTTGGGAATATGTTATTCTAACATGATTGCTGGTTTTTATCAGGTGTCACATAAAATAAAGGAAGCTTCTGTTCGGAAGTGTCCTTAGGAGCGTTCAAATCCCCCCAGGGGTCTCCCATTTGACTAAAACCTTTGATTATCGCACCTTGTAATCTCTTGATTTCAATCCATATAAGGGTCAAGAGGAATTATATCATTTATCTGATATTTTAACCGTTGTTAATAAAATTATTTTTTGAATAGGCTATTTCGAGCCCATTCCCCATCCCCCCTGGGGGGATTTGCGTCGGTGTCATTTTTGTTGCTTTTTGCTCATTTCTTTTCAAAATAGCATTGATCTAATCTGCAGGGTAGTATATTTTATTTTATTATTAATTTCATATTCCATACTTTATATTTCAAAGTAATCTTAATACTTACCCCACGACTTCCCGATTGACCCAAAAGGGGAAAGAGATTCGTGGTAGGACTAATTAGAAAACTAGAATTGTGTATCTGCTTTTTTTTTATCATTTTTTTTTTAGCTATTATAAAATTAAACCTTCCTCGATTCCCCGATTGAGATCCACTTGGATCGAAAGAGGTTCCTAGAGGGTTTTCTTTTAAACGAGAACACCTAGTTTTAAAACTTACTAAAATTGCCAAGACTCCAGTGTGTATGCTCTGCACTTGGCTGAGGTTCATCCAATTAGACAAGCTATATCAAAATCACTTGAGTGACTAGTATAATTAGGACTCACTCTCCCAAATTAACAAACCAACAGGTGAAAATCCAACACCTATATCAAACCATCATGGTGGCAAAATACCCAAAGGAAGCGGGAACTTCTGAAAAGTGACCTCGGGGCGCCAATCTTTGTCACACCCTAATGGGTGCGTTATGAACAATATCCCGAGAAACTCCATTTCATCCCACATATTCCTTGCAGGTAGCCATGAAAGTTTAGTTTTGGACATACTCCAAGTACTCTAGGGTATATCTGGAGTCCCCACTTTGCCTAATTTTAATCAACTCACACTTCAATTTTAACTTAAAACATACCA
>LPNX010010815.1:0-39793 GCA_001517045.1 Pseudotsuga menziesii | reverse complement strand
AGGAACTATTTCGTTTTTCGAAGTAAACTGCAATTTTGCCTGCTGGAAGGAGTAAAGAAGTGAAATGTACCAATGCTATCCAATGAATGATGCTGAAGATGAATTCTTTCGTGTTTAGCTGTATTTCATGCGCTGTGAGGATAGTTGATGTTTTGAACCTAAGTTCTTGTTAATTATTCTGCAGTCTTTTCTGGGATACATTTGCACTATGAGTAATAATTGCTGTTATAAAATGATCGGTTGACTGGTTATTTGAATATTTGTAGTTCATGTGCTTTGGGAAAAGTATCAGCTATCTGTAGTTTTCTTACAGTATGTGACTCTTTATTGCTCATTTAAAATGATAGCCTCGCTCCCTAGGAATAGTTTAGATAATTAGTTTTTTCCATTCGTATCTGGTTTGTTTGCTTGTGAGCATAAGACGAGAGGTAAGAACCTGCGCAGCACTTTGTGACCGCTCCCTGCAATTAAATCAGCCTGCATTTAATTAGGCACATGCATATCATTCCCTTTCAGTCAAAAAATACAAATTCCGGTGGACCGGGCCGCAACCGGTAAACCCTCGTTGTTACTTTGACCTACGGTGGCCGGACCGCAAACCGGACGGATTCCCTATACCAAACAGTCAGCGGGCTAGTTGGGAACGTTGATTGGGGAGAATCCTTCACTGTTGCCCCTGCGATTTTCCAGGCCTCAACAGGTCCAAACAACTCAAAATGCATCAGCTTCAACACATGCATCTAGCTTAACCAACACAGGCAGCTAGCTCAACGCAACTATCTCCAACACAGGCTATCTCCAAAGCAGCTATCTCCAACGCAGCATGCATGCAGTCTTCAGCATAAAAGATAGGTATTATGCTGATACCACTGAAAGGTATTCAGAAGTCTCAGGAACTCTTCAAATTCACAGCTTCAACAACACTCAGCGATTTCTCTTTATTTGTTGGGAAGCGATGGACGCCTTATCCACATGGGTGAATAGATATAACAACACAGAACTAAATCATATCGGCGTCAATTCCAGATGGCAAAGCATTTGTTTCTTCAGTGCATATAGTAGATATTATGTACATAAGATCGATTCTTAAAAAGAATTACTTGCACATTCAAATACATTGAATACAATAAAATTTATGTGCATAATATCGGCGTTAATGCCTGACTGCACAGCATTTTATCTACAAACTGAATACAATGAATATTAGAGTAGTCTTCAAGTCGCAATACCACTGATAGGTATTGGAGCAGTCTTCAAGTCGCAGCAGTCTTCAAGTCGCAATACCACTGATAGGTATTGGAGCAGTCTTCAAGTCGCAGATTTAGAAAATGGATTGGCTCATTTGCACGGAAGCCATACAATAATTAGGTTTAGAACTTGCATGAGAAATACATTCTTGAATAGAACACGTCCCTGCTAACATAGGTCTAAGCTTGCTAATTTATAAAAGGCCAGTCTTCAATGGAAGAACCAGAATACAAAAGCACAAAGGAAATTAGGACTATAGACCGTGTTACACAGAATGAAGTAATTTATTTGAAAGTAGTAATAACATTGCCAGAGCTAAGAGACGATATATGCAAGCATGGAAATACAAATAATGGATATGTAGCTGCTGCAATTAGGCCGCATTTTTCTAACGTTTGCTAGTATTTTTGCAGTTGCTGTCGCTAGTGGTATTGTGAGTATTGTGAGTATGGTAGACTCGTTGCACAATAATACAAAACGCTAGCGGGATTAGGGTTTCACTTACAGTGGAAGACTCTCAACAAAATCGCAGCACAAGAAAAACTCAGCGTGGAGGAAATGTAACGAGAAGAGAAGAGAGCAGTCTGGAAAATGAGGCAAATGAGAAGAGAATAACGCATACAAATGAATGCGCACAGGCTGGAAGAGGAGAAACGCATGCAAATGGCAGACTGATGGAGCAGGCAGTCTGGCAATGGACTGGCAAGCAGAATGCTAGGACTGAAATGTAGCAGACAGGAGTTATGGAAAATAGCCAAGCTCTGATACCACTGATAGGTATAACTCCCGATTTGTTATTATTCATGGCTAATGCATACATTTATATATTACATGTGATGGTTGAGCTTCATCAACCTTTTCACCTTCCTATGTAACTGTTCAGCTAACTACTTATTTATTTATTTACAATATTATAATCCCGACGGATTATATTCTAACACATTCGATGTCAGAAATTGGTTTATGCGCACTTATTTATATGAACAAATGGTAAATGTCGGAAATCTGAAATGAGGATCTTGCGGAATTTAAAATTGGAAATCAAAACTCGAAAATCCGAAATGCGAAAAGAATACGGGAACGATTTTGCATACGCCAACGTCAAAAGTCGGAAATACTATCTTTGACATTTCTTTATTTGAAAATAGAAAAATTGTGAGATCGAAAATGTTGCAAGATCAGATCTTGCAGAATCTAATATGGTGTTTCTTAATGAAAACATATACAGAGGATTTTCGGAGTCCTAGGTTGGAAATAAAAAATGGGGAGTTGTGGCACAAGAGAAAAATTAGAGATTTTAATGGTTAAGATATTACTTATAGCCAATTTCTGATTTTAATATTATATCTGATTTTCGATATAAATTGAATATTGGTGTTCCTTATTTCAAATGATGGTATTTTCTGCATCTGAACAAACTACCTGTGCACTTCTTCATGTTTCCCAACTAATGCTGCAACTTTTAATATACACCAATCTAAAATACATTAATTACCTTCTTGAACTTCTGCTTAGCGTTCGATGTCGAAAATAGAAAATGTGCAAATCCAAATTTGGAATATTGGGACATATCCCATGATTTAAACTACGATGCTAATACCTTTCCGTTGTCTCATATATTTTTGATTTCATAAATGTCCTATCATGATATTTATTGAGTAAATCTTACAAAATAAAATTATGAGGTTGGGATTTTCATGATGTAGTAATGTTGCTCATTTGTATATAGTTCCCTTATCTCTTGGACAACTCGAAAGGTCACTTTAACATACTCATTTTTTGAATGAAAGAAGCTGTCCCAAAATATTGCTCGTCTCCCAGGACATTAACATATGACATGTGTCGCTTGGTTATTAGCGAGTTTAATTGTTACACTTTTCAGTTATTGTATCCCGTGATTCGGTAGGGACGAAAGAAGGCGGCATGGAGTTGATCGGTAAGTTTTTTGTGTCAAGATTTAGTCTTTCTGTTCGTATTGTTTTCACATCAGCTCTTCCTCTGCGGAGTCTATGCTTACCTTAAACTCCTTGTTTTGGGCCTGCCTTGTTGTTTTTTTCATGGATGTTTTTTTTTCACGCAGTTTACACAAGGATTTCACAACGTTTTCGTCCTGGCTCGTTGTTTTTTTCATAGCTATTTTTTTCACGCAGTTTACACAGGGCTTTCATAGTGTTGTACGACATATGATTTTTGGACTTGGACTTGTGCTTAGCGTCCGATGTGAGAAATATGTATATGCGCGCTTATTTATATGAACAAATTATTGGCGAGTTTAATTGTTGCACTTTCCGGTTATTGTATCCCGTGATCCGGCAGGGACGGAAGAAGGCGGCATGGAGTTGATCGGTCAGTTTTTTGTGTCAGGATTTATTTTATCTGTTCGTATTCTTTCTACCTCAGCTCTTCCTCTGCCGAGTCTATGCTTATATTAAACTCCTTGTTTTGGGCCTACCTCGTTATTTTTTTCACGGCTGTTTTTTTTTCACATAGTTTACACAGGGCTTTCACAACATTTTCGGCCTACCTCGTTGTTTTTTTCACGCAGTTTACACAGGGATTTCACAGCATTGTATGACATATTATTTTTAGACTTGGAATTGTGCTTGGCGTCCGATGTCGAAAATATGTACATGCACACTTATTTATATGAACAAATGCTAAATGTCAGAAATCTGAAACAAGGATATTGCAGAATCCAACATCGAAATTCAGAAATACTGTCTTCGCATTTATTTATTTGAAAATATAAAAATTGCGAGATCGAATATGTCGTAAATCGGATCTTGAGGAATCTAAAATTGGACCATATGGTGTTTCTTAATGAAAACATACGACATAGTATTTTTGGACTTGGACCTGTGCTTAGCGTCCGATGTCGGAAATCGGTTTATGCGCACTTATTTATATGAACAAATGGTAAATGCCGGAAATCCAAAATGAGGATCTTGCGGAATTTAAAATCGGAAATCGAAACTCGAAAATATGATTTGCGAAAAGAATACGGGAACGATTTTTCACACACCAACGTCAAAATTCGGAAATACTATCTTCGACATTTCTTTATTTGAAAATAGAAAAATTGTGAGATCGAAAATGTGGCAAGATCAGATCTTGCGGAATCTAATATGGTGTTTCTTAATGAAAACATACGACATAGGATTTTCGGAGTCCTATGTTGGAAATCAAAAATGGGGAATTGTGGCACAAGAGAAGATTAGAGATCTTAATGGTTAAGATATTACTTATAGCCAATTTCCGATTTTAATATTATATCCAATTTTCGATATAAATCGAATATTGGTGTTCCTTGTTTCAAATGATGGTATTTTCTGCATCTGAACAAACTACCTGTGCACTTCTTCTTGTTTCCCAACTAATGCTTCTAGTTTTAATATACACCAATCTAAAATACATTAATTATCTTCTTGAACTTCTACTTAGTGTTCGATGTCGAAAATTGAAAATGTGCAAATCCGAATTTGAAATACTAGGACTTATCCCATGATTTAAACTGCAATGCTAATACCTTTCCGTTGTCTCATATATTTGTGATTTCATAAATGTCCTATCATGATAGTTATTGAGTAAATATTACAAAATAAAATTATGAGGTTGGGATTTTCATTATGTAGTAATGTTGCTCATTTGTATATAGTTCCCTTATCTCTTAGAAAACTTGAAAGGTCACTTTAACATACTCGTTTTCTCAATGAAAGAAGCTTTCCCAAAATATTGCTGGTCTCCCTGGACATTAACATCTCGACATGTGTCGCTTGGTTATTGGAGAGTTTAATTGTTACACTTTCCGGTTATTGTATCCCGTGATCCGGTAGGGACGAAAGAAGGCGGCATGGAGTTGATCGATAAGTTTTTTGTGTCAAGCTTTATTCTGATTGTTCATATTCTTTCTACGTCAGTTCTTCCTCTGCCGAGTCTATGCTTATCTTAAACTCCTTGTTTTGGGCTTGCCTCGTTGTTTTTTTCATGGATGTTTTTTTTTCATGTAGTTTACACAGGGCTTTCACAACGTTTTGGGCCTGCCTCGTTGTTTTTTTCACAGCTATTTTTTTTCACGCAGTTTACACAGGGCTTTCACATTGTTGAATGTCATATGATTTTTGGACTTGGACTTGTGCTTAGCGTCCGATGTGAGAAATATGTATATGCGCACTCTATTTATATGAACAAATTATTGGCGAGTTTAGTTATTACACTTTCCGGTTATTGTATCCCGTGATCCGGCAGGGACGAAAGAAGGCGGCATGGAGTTGGCAAGATCAGATCTTGCGGAATCTAATATGGTGTTTCTTAATGAAAACATACGACATAGGATTTTCGGAGTCCTAGGTTGGAAATCGAAAATGGGAAATTGTGGCACAAGAGAACATTAGATATTTTAATGGTTAATATATTACTTATAGCCAATTTCTGATTTTCGATATAAATCAAATATTGGTGTTCCTTATTTCAAATGATGGTATTTTCTGCATCTGAACAAACTACCTGTGCACTTCTTCTTGTTTCCCAACTAATGTTTCTACTTTTAATATACACCAATCTACAATACAGTAATTACCTTCTTGAACTACTGCTTAGCGTTCGATGTCTAAAATAAAAAATGCACAAATCCGAATTTGGAATATTGGGACTCATCCCATGATTTAAACTGCAATGCTAATACCTTTCTGTTGTGTCATATATTTTCGATTTCATAAATGTCTTATCATGATATATATTGAGTAAATATTACAAAATAAAATTATGAGGTTAGGATTTTCATGATGTAGTAATGTTGCTCATTTGTTTATAGTTCCCTTATCTCTTGGACAAATCGAAAGGTCACTTTAACATACTGAAATATTATCACGCCATCATATTAATCGCAGAGATCACTGTTACCCTCACTTGTTGTCAGCATTAATTTATCTCATAGTGTGTAAAATTCACATTTGTCACTTTATCGATGTCTTATTATGATGGTATTAATATATCCTTGTCACTTAAACATTAAATCATTGTCAATATCACGCGCTCCAAAAACCAAATCTTTCAAATCCAATAATTTCACATTTTGTATTTTGCTCCCATTCGGGCCTTTCATATCATCGTTTAAGTGACCATTCACAGGCTGCAAAAGATAAGGGAATTATATATAGATCACATTAGTACCAAGTTAAGGATATATACTACATCATGAAAATCTTGAACTCATGATAACATCTGTAAGATTTAGTGAATAAATAGACCCTCTTGAGGAAAATATCATTTGGACTTGATTTATGGTTTTTTATATGCACAAAAAGTGCACTCCTAAGCATTATTACTTCCCCTTTCATGGCTGTGGAAGAAAAAAATGGCAACGTGGTGATACCAAAGGCCGAAATGGGAAGAGATGGGAAGATAAGTTCCGAGTCCTGTAGCCAACGAAGGGGCTATAGAAGAAAGGAAGTGCAAAAACATATGGAAACGGTTGCACCTTAAGTAGCAAAATGTATGGAAATTTATCTACTAAAACGTATGGAAATGGGTCAGGATTGTAGCGCAGATGAATGTTGAACACATCACTTTGTACCATCACGATTTGGTGTTTACTACGTCATTTGTATTATGAAAATAATGATTATTGACATATTTTGTTCTTTTTAAACTTCTTCAACATTGTCATCATGTATAAAACACTTTTGTCTAACATCAATGAGAAAAATTGCATCGTGTATTATAAAAATATTTATTTTAACAAATGCTATATGTCAGAAATGGGAAACAAGGATTTTCCATAATATACAATTAGAAATCGAAACTTGAAAATCCAGTTGTTAATATCAGTCCAGGTGTTAACTACACGATCTTGACTATCAACTACAAATTACGAGTCAATTTCCAGAATCAGAAATGTCATTTATTTGAAAATATACAAAAAGATTTTTGAAATCGTAAATGTCACAAAATTGGAAAATATGCTATTCCTTATTTGCAAAACATAAAAAAATTAAAAATGTATTTTAGTTCAAATGTTATTTATTCATATGCATCTACAGAAAGGGGATGAAATAAAATCATAGTTCCAAATAATTAATATCAATTTGGGGTATACCCATTTTCTGATTTTAGATATTTGGAATATCGGAAACCGGAGACTTAGCTTCTTGTTGAAATGATTTCCTAGATTCTCCGATTTCTAATATTTCGGATGCTAGATATCGGAATTTAGTAACGTTCATTTGTCCGATTTCAAAATTTTTCTTTACCATATTAAAAAATATAAAAAAAGGACAAACAATTCACTTGTGATTCTTTATTTTTGTATCCAATAATGAATTATTATTGAAACAGTCACAGAAATAGGATCTACGAGCTCCGATTCAGCTGATGAGATTCGAACACGTGATAGGAAATTCGAAGCAGGAAAACTGATTTTGGTTTAATACACAAAACATTCTCAATCCCTCAACTTGGTTGCACCCCTCCACAGATGAGAAAATTTTGCTTCCTACAATAACCTCCATTTTCTCTCCAATTCTGACTTTATCATTTCCATAGAGAACGCTGGGACATTGCCGATATAATTGTTTACTATTTATGATAAAATTATTTTAGATAATGAACTTAGCCTAAATCTGCAAGGTTACTACAATCTGGCATGTTGAACGTGTACAACAAGAACCCTGTACACCTATATCCGATGATTCAAACTCCAATGCTATTACCTTTCCTATGTCCCATAGATATCCAATTTCATAAATGTCCTATGATGATATTTATTGACTAAATCTTATAAAATGTCATTATGAGATTGCGATTTTCATCATGTAGTTTATATCTAATAATGAATTTTCATGATTATTATCATTTGTATATAATTCCCTTATCTCTTGGATAATTTGAAAGGTCACTTAAACGTACTGAAATATTATCACCTGATGGTATTAATCGCAGAAGTGACTGTTACCCTCACTTCTTGTCAGCTTTCAATTATCCAATAATGTCAACATTTCACATTTGTCATTTTATCCATGCCTTCTAATGATTCTATAAACATATCCTCCAAAGACCAAATATTTTAAATCCAACATATTTCACATCTTGGATACTCCTTGCATTCGAGGCTTTCATATCACTGTTTAACTGACCTTTATCGTACTCCAAGAGATAAGGGAAATATATACAGATCACATTAATTTCAACTTATACATATATACTACATCATGAAAATCATGAAAATCCCTAACTCATGATAACATTTCTAATATTTAGTCAATAAATAGAGCCTCCTACTGAGGAAAATATCATTTGGACCTCATTTATGGTTTTTTATATGCACACAAACTGGATTGTTGTGAGTCATTAATTTATCTCTCATGGTTACTGAAGAAAAAATTGCCAACATGGTGATACCAAATCCTGGACTGGGAGGAGAAGGGAAGATAAGTTGGAAATCCTACAACCGACGAAGGGACTATAGAACAAATGAACTGCAGAAACATATGGAAATGGTAGCACCTTAGCTAGAAAAACATATGGAAATTTACCTAGCAAAACATATGAAGTGGATGAGTATTATAGCGCAAATGAATGTCCAACAGATCGCTTTGTACCATTAGAATTTGGTGTTTACTACCTTATTTGTATTATAAAAGTAATATTATTGACGCCTTCTCTTCTTTTTAACCCTCTTGAACATTGTCATTGTATAGAGAACATTTTTGTCTAATATCAATGAGCAAAATTCCATTTTCATTCAAGTTAATTTTTTTTTTGCAACAACGATCAGATAAATAAATGTTGTACTTTATAGATTTATATATAATGACAATTTACCAAATAAATATGAGGAAATTCATAAAATCACATTTGTCATTATTTTTTTTTACAGAGTAGCTATTTAAGAATATTTTCGGGACTCGAAAATAAGTGACCAGGGAAAATAAGTATTCAATTATCTAAAAATCGTAAATATTTGTATGATGAAAATTTGATATCTGAACAAACAAAGACAAGCAATCGATTAAACTTATTTATAAAAAAACTAATAAATATTTTCTTTTAAATATTAATAAAAATATATTTAAAAAACTTAGAATTATAGTAACAATTACTTACGTCGCTTCACACAAATCCCTATATATTCCAAATTACATAAAGTAAAAATTTCCTATTCTTACGTTCAGAATCTTGAAGGTTGTGAGCCGAAGCACAAGGGAAAAGTCAATAAAAAGTTAATATTTTCAATTCCGAACTTTGGACGTCGAAAAATTCGTGAAAATACATTAAAAAATTAACATTTCCGATTCCGAATTTTCGAATCTAGAAAAGTAGAGAAAAGCCAAGCACAAGGGAAAATCCAAGAAAAATATATTTTCGATTCCGAACTTCGCAAGTCGGAAAAAAGAGGACGAAGAAGAAGACAACGTCGAATGTAGTGCCTTAGGAAATGTAATTGGGTTGAGTAAGACTATGCTCATGAAATGCAGCCCTGTTAGCTCCTCGGGAATACTTCTAGCTAGTCTATTATTGAACACGTTCAAAACACTCAGAAACCAAAGATGTCCAACTTCTTCAGGAATGTTTCGATTGAATCAAATTTTGGCGATATCCAAGCATGAAGTAATTGATTTTGAAATTCGCTATAAGAACGCATATATACGATGGCATCTTGAACGTGCACAACAATAACCATGTGCCCCTATATACTATGATTTAAACTATAATGCTAATACCTTTCGGTTGTTCCATAAATTTTTGATTTCATAAATCTCCTATCATGATATTTACTAAATAAATCTTACATAATGTAATTATGAGATCTGGATTTTCATCATATAGTATATATCTATTATGTATTTTCATCATGGAGTTGATCGGTTAAGTACACGTTCTGGAAATGCTGAGGCTTTATTTTGTATGTTCGTATGCATTTGATTGGTACCCTCTTTTTTTCGCTAGACTTCTATATGTTGTCCTAAACGACTGGTGCTGGAAATTATTTTCAATTTAAGCTTTCGGACAATTTTCCAATTAAATTTGTGTCAATTTGAAATAGCTCTTGCGAAGATTTTCTGAATTTCTGTTTATTTGGGTTTAGCCTATTATTTTCTGCAATATTGGACAAAATATTGAACAAAAACATGATAGGACAAAAACATGTATTGAAATGTTACGTATTACTTTTTTTCCTAATTCAAAATGTTCCATATGAGATGGTGAAACACCCTTCCTAGTTTTCAATTGATTGTTCCAAATGATATTTGTCTCAAGAGAAGGGCCTATTTATTCACTAAATCTTACAGATGTTATAATGACTTCAGCATTTTCATGATGTAGTAAATATCTATAACTTGGTATTAATGGGATCTGTATATAATGTCACTTAAATGCTGATATGAAAGGTGGAAATGGGAGAAGAATCCGAGATGTGAAATTATTTCATTTGAAACCATCATTTATACCATCGATAAAATAACAAATGTGAAGTCTACATCTTTTGAAGATAACTTAAGTCTAACAGCAAGTAAGGGTAACAGTCACTTCTGCGATTAATATGATGATGTAATATATATTATATATGAACTATATTGCTTAATCATTAAATCATTGTCAATATCACGTGCTCCAAACACCAAATCTTTCAAATCCAATATATTTTACATCTCACATTCTACTCCCATTGCGAACTTTCATATCACCGTTTAAGTGACCTTTCCCCTGCTAGAGGAGATAAGGAAATTATATACACATATCATTAATAGCAAGTTATATTGACAATCGTTTTATGGTTGAGCTTTTAATGGTTGCAACAAAAAATTACCAATGTGGAAATTGGAAATCGAGAAATAAGATAAAAATAAATCACTCAAGGATGACAACGAGTGAGGGTAATGATCACTTCTGCTATTAATAAATGATTGTTAATATCACGTGCTCCAAAGACTAAATCTTTCAAATGCAAGAATTTCACAACTCGAATTCTGCTCCCATTTACGCCTTTCATATCATCTTTTAAGTGACCTTTCGCGTGTTCCAAGAGATAAGGAAATTGCCAAGCCAGATCTCACTTTGACAGGTCACCTCCGAGTTGAGGTCATAGGTCCATAATGTAGGTGCACTCAAGGATATCTCAAGTATCATTTTGAGAAGGCAAAAATCTATTACTCACCACATCCTTCCTCTTCCACCCCACTACCAGATGCAATGGTAATCCAGACACTCTAGCTCATCGAGATCTCACCATTCACCATTAAGATTTATGTGCAGGTCTAGGACAGAGCCAAGTAATGGACACGAAGGAACTATACCAAAGTTTTTTAGGCTTACCCAAAACACCATACAATATCTTAGTGCTTCAAGCACAAAGTTCATTCGGATAATAGAGCATTCATGGTTTCCCAAGATCACAAGCTTACCAAGCTCTCACCATAAAAGGGTTGATCAACCATAATCAACAACTATCGAAAAGAACCATCAACAAAACCCCCCAAACCAAGGATATCAAACATGGATTTATAGACCAAAGAAGGTAATTCTAATTTAATAGGGTCAAACCAAACCAAGGTATTCCAACTTGATTCAATCCAAGGGGGGGTAATTCAACCACAAGAGGTTAAATCTAATCCAACCCAAGGAATTCAAATTTCAAGGAGAGTGACTCCAAGCCACTCCACCCAACTCAAATTCATGTGTGGACATATCATCCATGAAGAGGAATCAAAATTAGTGAGGCGAGGTCTCACACAAGCCAAGGCATCTTCCCAAACTAACAAAGGTGGGTTACACAAGGATTTACACAAGAGTTACACAAGGATTTACACAGGCAATTGCATAAGTATTTGCACCACATTTGAGGTGTTAAGGCTAAAATATCTAGTGAGGGGACACTTATGCAAATGAGAGTTACAAAACCAAGTGTAACCTCCACAAAGGAGTTAAAAAACCACCAAAGGGGCTCAATCAACAAGTGGAACCCACCCAAACACCAAGGAGCCTCACTAAATCATGGATTAAACTCAATAATACCAACATATGCTAAAATAGTAAAACGTTGGGTCCGTTGTACAATGTTTAGGTGATCATCAACTAATAAAGTCACCAAGGCATGAATATGGACGGAGATCAACCAAACAAGTTCTAAACTGCTAGGAATGTCCCCATTCCCCCTCACATTGTGTATCTAGGACTCCCATACTCTTTTAGTGGTCCCCGATGTGCGAGTTGTTTTCATTAATGATTTACAAAATAATAATATTGTCTCTAGGTTCTTAAAGACCCTTGTTCCAACACCCTTTGCCACAATAATAAACAATTACAAATTACTAATGTCTAGGGCTTAAAACATGGGGTATTACATCCCCTCCCCCTTAAACCTCGCATCATCCTAAATGCATAACACATACATGATTTTACAACTTTTAAAAGGATCGCTACCTTCAGTTTTCAAGCAGTCTTTCTTGGAACTCCTCTTCCAAGAAACCACAATTCTTCCCATCACTACTTTCCTGTCTTTCTTTAATTCCTATGGGATGTGACTCCCTTCACCTAACTCATTCCTCAACATATCACCATCCCATTTCCTAGATTTCTGTGTGAGAACCAAGACTAGCAACAAGGGTCAATGTTTAATCCCCATTACAAGGTCTTAAAATATCAACATAGATACATTCACCTGAAAATCATATTTCAATCAACCATATGATTAACATTAGGTATACAAATATACGATACATGATATAAGATTATTCTTTAATAACAAAACCATGAACTTAAAGATAGCATAAATCAATCACCATGGCACATATACATAATACAACAACATGAATAGCACATGAGAGGATACTTATCTCAAATTTAGGAAAATAGCTTCAAAGAGACAATGTTCCTCCCTTAATAAGAGCACAATCAGTTTAGCAACTCTTAGAACTACCTTTTATGAGAACCACAATGCTTCCCACTACTACTTTTCAGTCCGTTTCAAGTGCCTATGGGGTCACCATCCCATTTCTTGGCTTCATGTGTGAGAACTTGGATTGGTAGAGTGATATGACATAAGCAAAGGGATGACAATCCACCATAATACCTCTCTAGAAATGGATACTGGACTTCTCTCTAAGGGAATAGAGAAACTCAGTCCCAACAACTAAACCATATTTTTCAACAAAGATACTTGAAATAAAGATTCTTCTTTAACAAGGATGATTTTTCACATTCCCAATAGACACATGGTTAGTAAGAAACATATATATTGTTCAACAAGATTCATAAAATACATCTTTCAAGAAAAAAAAAATTAATTACATGAAATACTTGAATATATGCAAGGTACTCAAGATATAATACTTCTTCAACAAAATAATTGAAATGCATTTACCTTAATCTTATTCTAATCAATTTCACTAATATGAAATCCATTTTAAATACATGAAATGTGTTCGGATCAGTCAATCACATGAGATGTATTACCAATATGTTTTTGCATGATTTATCACTCAAATACTTTTCCTAGAAGGATGCATGAAGTGTCACCAAGATATTTTTTCAACAAGATTCATGAATTATCACTATGATATTTTACAAAGATGCATTTCAACAAAGGTATTTGATATACTACAAGGATACCCTAGCAGGATACTTTCAACAAAGATCACACATATATATTTTCTTTCAACAAGATCCTTGGATAGTTTCTTAACAAAGATATTAGTACCACATTCTACACAATTAGTAATGAACATATAATGATACATGAAGTTCCTCTTCAATAAATGTACCTATATCATACTTAATCGGTTATAGGGTTAGTACCTACTTTTCAACAAAGATATACGAAATACCACCAAGTTATTACCAGGATACCTTTCAATAATGACACAAGATACTTTTCTAATGAAGATCACAAGGAGAGATATTTTCAAAGATCACGTAAATACCTTTGCATTTTAATGTAATAGGAAAAGTGGACTTATATGAAAGTTCTAATATAACTAAGAGCCAAAAAGGGCCATAACAACATATTACTTTTCATCTCAACAAAAAACATAAGTATTCTTTAGATATCATTCAAAAATCCATTATACATCAACTAATATTGATAATCATACAACAAACCTTATGCATACATCATCCAAACAGACATCAATCATCAATTTATAATATCTTATCCATATATCAATCATATATTGATAATGTAATATCAACCAAGGAAAACCATACATGCATCAACTAACCATACAAGCATCAATCATAGTACATCAATCAAAATACATCAACCAACACACATAAATCGAAATACATAAACCAGAATACATTAATTAGAATACATCAACCAGGATTCATCAAGCAGAGAACAATGATAATAATACATCATCTAGGATACATCAACTAGAATGCATCGATCATACACACAACAACAATAAAAACCAAGGTCACCCAATAATAGCCATACATATAGTGATGACAATGTCATACAAATATCAACCATGAATCAACCAATTCCAATCAATAAAAATCAATAGCAACCAATAATATCGAACAACATACATCAACTATAGAAATCATATCGAATAGTTACTATTTACCATAACATTAAATAAAATTATTAGCACATGAGGATATATATAATAATACCATTACTAATTATTTACACGTAGCGCACTACTTATCAATCAAAGTAAATACACAGTCACCTCAAACAACCAAACATCCTACCACCAAAATCTTCTAATATTCTACAATAAAATAATTACTAGCTATTCAACACACTATCATACACTCATACCATATATCATACTATTACTATGTATTATTTATATATGTATGCCCATTTTGTTTACATACATATTATAATTATTCAATCATATACACAACATATTAGTCATAGAACCTATATATTCTATATTTAATATACTCATATAATTATTATGTTATACCATAATATCCATACAATAATAACAATAATTGCGTAACCCAATACTATCATATTAGATAAGTATTATAACATATATACTAACATAACACTTTTGATCACACTATACTTCCTAAGACTTCCAAATACTTTCAAACACTTCCAAATACCTCCAAACACATCCAAACACCTCCAAACACTCAAACACTTCCAAATGCCTCCAAATTTTACACTTACATCATTACATATGTTCACATCTATACATATAGTATATACAAACATACAAGCATTCATATATATAATAATGCATCTAGTATTATATTACTTTTAACAACTTTACATATCACACATATCATATTATACATATTTATGTTGATGTCAAATATATATAATATTATCTTACACTACTATACTACCTACTTACACACATACAATAAAATAAATAAAATTAAGAGAATATGAGTCATTAAATACAAGTGGCTCATTTCCTCCCAAAATATGCTAGGAGTTACATATCCATCAGTAAAATAAAAAAATAAAAGAGAATATGAACCATTAGAGACAAGTGGCTCATTCTCCTAAAAAAAATAGACAATGCCTTACATATCCACAAGCAAAATAAATAAAATAAAAGAGAATATGAACCATTAGGGACAAGTGGCTAATTTTCTCCACTCAATAAATAACTTAGTAAGATAGCTAGGATAATAATAATTCCACCACTAACCCCAAATTAAATAAATTAAATAATAGAATACAAAAATAGCCCATAGCTATGCTTACATCCAAGTGGCAATTCCACCAATAAGATAAGTTAGGATAGTAATAATTAATAAATAATATTAAAACATACTACATGCATAAAATAAAAAATAGAATGGGAAACACCATTTAGACAAGATCCACAAGGTGACAATGTCCTCAACATTGCCTTCTTCTCTTGCAACAAGGAAAAACAAGGAAAAAAAGCCACTGCTTTGGCAAGAGGTGTTAAGTTTTCAAAGTTGATGCAAAGACTACTTAGGAAAGGCATCTGACACACCATAATTCATTTGGAAATAAGTCTAGTCATGCCTACCTACCTTGACTCTGTTACAAACTGTAATGATTATGCCATACTCTTACTTGTATTAAAATATTGAAATAAATTTTATCTTTCTCCACCAATAATTAAAATTCAGAAATCCTCAAAGTACTCCATAACTAAAGATATTAGAACTCAATAATGGATGAGGTCCATAATTAGAGGCGACAAATTAAACCACTTCACTTTAAGTATGAACTGACATATTTAGTAACTGCATGAAGGTGCATTAACGATCTGCCAACACTACAATTATTGAAACTTAATGAAATAATGTAACATTAGATCCCTGTATAATGATACTAAATAATTGTGAATGATTTTTTTCCACATTCAATGATATAACAAAGACATATGTGTGAAATGGAAAGTGCAACAACTTATAGATATTTATGACATGCATTATTATTGTTGTTGTTCACATGATTTAGAATGGACTTTTGTATTTCCTCACATGCCTCCATGAAACATTTGGAAAACATATTTGCATCGATGTAATCCTTTTGAGCTTTAAGTTGTATCAAAACAGTTCTTCCATAGCTCAGAACGCACACTCCCATATCCTGCAAATAGGAAATAAAGAATTTATTGACCAAATAAATTTTCCAATTCAAGAAACATGTCCATTGAAATGGAGAATTCTTTCATTTCATGACTGAAAAAAATGGAAGTAGTATGTTTACTCATCTGAGGTACACCGAATATAAAGAACGGAAATTTCCATTGGGTCAATCATATTTGATATACCCATTGGCGCGTTGGCAATAGTATTGTAAATATATATATATATAAATTACATGTATCATGATGAACAGTAAGAAACTGCCACTTTCAATCAATCGTTGCATTGGCATTAGCATTGTATAAATCTATAGAATTTCCTATATCATGTTGAGGCTTAAGAATTGGTAGCTTTGAATTGACTTGAGTTTTTGGTAATTGCAATTTTAAATGTATACACTTGTGGTCCTTTCAACCTTGTGAGATATCCCAGTAGTTTGTAATTCATAAAAACACCCAAAGACATTTTATATATGTCCATGATTTGTTTTGCCATTATCACAAACTCCATAGCATTATCCACCTTTTTCGTTATAGGTATCCACAGAGGCAGAAAACCAATGTGATTTACCCAAGGTGCTTGAGCTTCTGGTTTCAACATCTCTTGACAACTAAACCCATCATTGCTCCCAACAATCACAAAAACTAACACAAATTCAGGCAATGCAAATTCCAAGTAACTTAACAAGTTAAAATCAACTAGTGACCATCAATATAAAATTTTGTTGGCAATTAAGGTAATCCAATGGCTGAAATGAGATGAAAATGGATGCAATATAACCGTATTGAGGCTCACACCATGCATTCCTTTGAGCTGTGAAGTGCACAATGAGGTAGTCAACAATATATACAACAACTATTTTACTGTAGAAAGCTTGCAACCTTCAAACCTCAATTAGTTATGTCCAGAGGACTACCATGCGTACTCTCAATGTCCAGGAAACCAACCACTATCAACTTCTAGACAACCAGTCATCGTCAATATAAAATTCTGTTGGCAGTTAAGGTATTCCAATCAGCAAAATGGAATGAAAATGGATGCAATATCACCATATTGAGGGTCAAACCATGCATTTATGTGATCCGTGAATTACACAATGATGTGACTGGGAGGATTCATAATGTTTAGCATAACTTAAGGGCATTGTCACCCAACACATTGCATGTGTTAGGATGTCTAACTTCCATATGGAAATCTCATTTTCCATAACAAATCGTGTTGCTGGATTTTCGGATTCTGACCAAATTTACCCGAAAAAGTGCAAATGGTCTAGAGATTAACCAACTCCCATAACAATATTAGATAACAACTTGATATACTTCTTCAATATCTTGTCCAGTAGTTGCACCTACATAAAGCTGAGAGACAACTCCAAAACTAACGCGATTTTCTTATTGAGATGCTTCTTCAAAACTAGAGGATATGCCTCTCCATTTACAGAAGTAAAACCGGATTTCAGGACACAACAGACTGTTGGTGGACTGCAAAAAGAGTTTCTTTTCTCATCATGTTTATTTATTACATCATCACTCTACTACCTCATGTTGTCCTTAACATAACCATTAAAAATAAAATTTTAAAAATCCGTCAGTGATTTGCACCTAATCCGAAATGAAAGCAGCGTTATTTCATTATACTCAATTTAGAGACCACTTAGTGACAAATTCATTGTACCCAATCTATCGCCCACTTACTGACGGATTCATTGTCAGTTTCAGATATTTGTTTGTATATAGTTTCCTTATCTCTTGGACAACTCGAAAGGTCACTTTAACATACTCATTTTCTCAATGAAAGAAGTTGTCCCAAAAGATTCCTTGTCTCCCTGGACATTAAGATCCCGACATGTGTCGCTTGGTTATTGGTGAGTTTAATTGTTACACTTTCCGATTATTGTATCCTGTGATCCGAGAGGGATGGAAGAAAGCGGCATGGAGTTGATTGGTAAGTTTTTTGTGTCAGGATTTATTCTGTCTGTTCGTATTCTTTCCGCGTCAGCTCTTCCTTTGATGAGTCTATTCTTATCTTAAACTCCTTGTTTTGGGCCTGCCTTATTGTTTTTTTCACAGCTGTTTTTTTTCATGCAGTTTACATAGGGATTTCAAAGCGTTTTCGACCTGCCTCGTTGTTTTTTTCACGACTGTTTTTTTCACGTAGTTTACACAGGGATTTTATAGCATTGTACGACATATGATTTTTGGACTTGGACTTGTGCTTAGCATCCGATGTCGGAAATATGTATATGTGCACTTATTTATATGAACAAATTATTGGTGAGTTTAATTGTTACAAATTTTCGGTTATTGTATCCTGTGATTTGACAGGGACAAAAGAAGGCGGCATGGAGTTGATCGGTAAGTTTTTTGTGTCAGGATTTATCTTGTTTGTTTGTATTCTTTCCACGTCAGCTCTTCCTCTACTGAGTCTATGCTTATCTTAAACTCCTTGTTTTGGGCCTGCCTCGTTGTTTTTTTCACGACTGTTTTTTTCACGCAGTTTACACAAGGATTTCATAGCGTTTTTGGCCTGCCTCATTGTTTTTTTCACAACTATTTTTTTTCACACAATTTACACAGGGCTTTCACAACGTTGTACGACCTATGATTTTTGGACTTGAAATTGTGCTTAGCGTCCGATGTTGGAAATATGTATATGCACACTTATTTATATGAACAAATTATTGGCGAGTTTAATTGTTACACTTTCCGGTTATTGTATCCCGTGATCCGACAGGGACGGAAGAAGGCGACATGGAGTTGATCGGTAAGTTTTTTGTGTTAGGATTTATTCTATCTGTTTGTATTCTTTCCGCGTTAGCTCTTCCTCTGCCGAGTCTATGCTTATCTTAAACTCCTTGTTTTGGGCTTGCCTCGTTGTTTTTTTCATGGCTGTTTTTTTTCACGTAGTTTACACAGGGCTTTCACAGCGTTTTCAGCTTGCCTCGTTGTTTTTTTCACAACTGGTTTTTTTTCATGCAGTTTACACAGGGCTTTCATAGCGTTGTACGACATAAGATTTTTGCACTTGGACTTGTGCTTACACCAACGTCAAAAGTCAGAAATACTATCTTCGACATTTCTTTATTTGAAAATAGAAAAATTATGAGATCGAAAATGTGGCAAGATCAGATCTTACGAAATCTAATATTGTGTTTCTTAATGAAAACATACGACATAGGATTTTTTGAGTCCTAGGTTGGAAATCGAAAATGGGGAATTGTGGCACAAGAGAAAATTAGAGATCTTAATGGTTAAGATATTACTTATAGCCAATTTTCGATATAAATCGAATATTGGTGTTCCTTGTTTCAAATGATGGTATTTTTTGCATCTAAACAAACTACCTGTGCACTTCTTCTTGTTTCCCAACTAATGTTGCTAGTTTTAATATACAAGAATCTAAAATACATTAATTACCTTCTTGAACTTCTTCTTAGCGTTCACCGCGTCGAAAATAAAAAATGTGCAAATCCAAATTTGAAATATTAGGACTTATCCCATGATTTAAACTGCAATGCTAATACCTTTCCGTTGTCTCATATATTTGTGATTTTATAAATGTCCTATCATGATATTTATTGAGTAAGTCTTACAAAATAAAATTATGAGGTTGGGATTTTCATGATGTAGTAATGTTGCTCATTTGTATATAGTTCCCTTATCTCTTGGAAAACTCGAAAGGTCACTTTAACATACTCGTTTTCTCAATGAAAGAAGATTTCCCAAAATATTGCTCATCTCCCTGGACATTAACATCTTGACATGTGTCGCTTGGTTATTGGAGAGTTTAATTGTTACACTTTTCGGTTATTGTATCCCGTGATTCGGCAGGGACGAAAGAAGGCATCATGGAGTTGATCGAAAAGTTTTTTGTGTCAAGCTTTATTCTGATTGTTAGTATTCTTTCTGCGTCATCTCTTCCTCTGCCGAGTCTATGCTTATCTTAAACTCCTTGTTTTGGGCCTTCCTCGTTGTTTTTTTCACGCAGTTTACACAAGGCTTTCACAACGTTTTGGGCCTGCCTCGTTGTTTTTTTCATAGCTATTTTTTTTCACGCAGTTTACATAGGGATTTCACATCGTTGTACGACATATGATTTTTGGACTTGGACTTGTGCTTAGGGTCCGATGTGAGAAATATGTATATGCGCACTTTCTTTATATGAACAAATTATTGGCGAGTTTAATTATTACACTTTCCAGTTATTGTATCCCGTGATCAGAAAGGGACAAAAGAAGGTGGCATGGAGTTGATCGATAAGTTTTTTGTGTCAGGATTTATTCTGTCTGTTCGTATTCTTTCCATGTCAGCTCTTCCTATGTCGAGTCTATGCTTATCTTAAACTCCTTGTTTTGGGCCCGCCTCGTAGTTTTTTTTATGGATGTTTTTTTTCATGCAGTTTACACAGGGCTTTCACAACGTTTTCGGCCTGCCTCGTTGTTTTTTTTCACGCAGTTTACACAAGGCTTTCACAACGTTGTACGACATATGATTTTTGGACTTGGACTTGTGCTTAGCATCTGATGTCGGAAATATGTATATGCGCACTTATTTATATGAACAAACGCTAAATGTTGGAAATATGAAACAAGGATCTTGCAGAATCCAACATAGAAATTCGGAAATACTATCTTTGACATTTTTTTATTTGAAAATATAAAAATTGCGAGATCAAAAATGTCGCAAATTGGATCTTGCGGAATCCAAAATTGGACCATATGGTGTTTCTTAATGAAAACATACAACATAGGGTTGTTGGACTTGGACCTGTGCTTAGCGTCTGATGTCAGAAATTGGTTTATGCGCACTTATTTATATGAACAAATGGTAAATGCCGAAAATCCGAAATGAGGATCTTATGGAATTTAAAATCGGAAATCGAAACTCAAAAATTCGAAATACGAAAAGAATACGGGAACGATTTTGCATACACCAACGTCAAAAGTCGGAAATACTATAGATTCGACATTTCTTTATTTGAAAATAGAAAAATTGCGAGATAAAAAATGTGGCAAGATCAGATCTTGCGGAATCTAATATGGTGTTTCTTAATGAAAACATACAACATAGGATTTTTGGAGTCCCAGGTTGGAAATCGAAAAGGGGAAATTGTGGCACAAGAGAAAATTAGAGATTTTAATGGTTAATAGATTACTTATAGCCAATTTCCAATTTTAATATTATATCCAATTTTCAATATAAATCGAATATTGGTGTTCCTTATTTCAAATGATGGTATTTTTTGCATCTGAACAAATTACCTGTGCACTTCTTCTTGTTTCCCAACTAATTCTTCTACTTTTAATATACACCAATCTACAATACATTAATTACCTTCTTGAACTACTGCTTAGCGTTCGATGTCGAAAATAAAAAATGTGCAAATCCAAATTTGGAATATTGGGACTTATCCCATGATTTAAACTGCAATGCTAACACTTTTCTGTTGTCTCATATATTTCCGATTTCATAAATGTCCTATCATGATATATATTGAGTAAATCTTACAAAATAAAATTATGAGGTTGGGATTTTCATGATGTAGTAATGTTGCTCATTTTTTTAAAGTTCCCTTATCTCTTGGACAACTCGAAAGGTCACTTTAACATACTGAAATATTATCACGTCATCATATTAATCGTAGAGATCACTGTTACACTCACTTGTTGTCAGTGTTAAGTTATCTCATAGTGTGTAAACTTCACATTTGTCACTTTATTGATGTCTTATTATGATGGTATTAATATATCCTTGTCGCTTAAACATTAAATCATTGTCAATATCACGCACTCCAAATACCAAATCTTTCAAATCCAATAATTTCACATTTTGTATTCTGCTCCCATTCCGACCTTTCATATCATCGTTTAAGTGACCTTTCGCAGGTTGCAACAGATAAGGGAATTATATACAGATCACATTAGTACCAAGTTAAGGAAATATACTACATCATGAAAATCTCGAACTCATGATAACATCTGTAAGATTTAGTGAATAAATAGACCCTGCTCTTGAGGAAAATATCATTTGGACTTGATTTATGGTTTTTTATATGCACAAAAAGTGCACTCCTAAGCGTTATTACTTCCCCTCTCATGGCCGTGGAAGAAAAAAATGGCAATGTGGTGATACCAAAGGACGAAATGGGAAGAGACGGGAAGATAAGTTCCGAGTCCTGCAGCCAACGAAGGGGCTATGGAAGAAAGGAAGTGCAAAAAGAATATGGAAATGGTTGCAACTTAAGTAGCAAACCGTATGGAAATTTATCTACTAAAACATATGGAAATGGTTCAGGATTGTAGCACAGATGAATGTTGAACACATCACTTTGTACCATCACAATTTGGTGTTTACTACGTTATTTGTATCATGAAAATAATGATTATTGACATATTTTGTTCTTTTTAAGCTTCTTCAACATTGTCATCGTGTATAAAACACTTTTGTCTAACATCAATGAGAAAAATTACATCGCGTATTATAAAAATATTTATTTTAACAAATGCTATATGTCAGAAATGGGAAACAAGGATTTTCCAGAATATACAATTAGAAATCGAAAATTGGAAATCCAGCTGTTAATACCAGCGCAGGTGGTAACTACATGATCTTGACTATCAACTACAAATTATGAGTAAATTTCCAGAATCAGAAATGTCATTTATTCGAAAATATACAAAAAAGATTTCTGCAATCGTAAATGTCGCAAAATTGGAAAATATGCTATTCCTTATTTGCAAAACATAAACAAATTAAAAATGTATTTTAGTTCAAATGTTATTTATTCATATGCATCTACAGAAAGGGGATGAAATAAAATCATAGTTCCGAATAATTAATATCAATTTGGGGTATACCCATTTTCCGATTTTAGATATTTGGAATATTGAAAACCGGAGAGTTAGCTTCTTGTTGAAATGATTTCCTAGATTCTTCGATTTCTGATATTTTAGATGCCAGATATCAGAATTTAGTAACGTTCATTTGTCCGATTTCGAAATTTTTCTTTACCATATGAAAAAATATAAAAAAAGGACAAACAATTCACTTGTGATTCTTTAATTTTGTATCCAATAATGAATTATTATTAAAACAGTCACAGAATTATGATCTACGAGCTCCGATTCAGTTGATGAGATTCGAACAGACGATAGGAAATTCGAAGCAGGAAAACCGATTTTGGTTTAATATACAAAACATTCTCAATCCCTGAAGCTGGTTGCACCCCTCCACAGATGAGAAAATTTTGCTTCCTACAATAACCTTCATTTTCTCTCCAATTATGACTTTATCATTTATATAGAGAATGCAGGGACATTGCCGATATAATTGTTTACTATTTATGATAAAATTATTTTAGATAATGAACTTAGCCTAAATCTGCAAGGTTACTACCATTTGGCATGTTGAACGTGCACAACAAGAACCCTGTACACCTCTATTCGATGATTCAAACTCCGATGCTATTACCTTTCCTATGTCCCATAGATATCCGATTTCATAAATGTCCTATGATGATATTTATTGACTAAATCTTATAAAATGTCATTATGAGATTGCGATTTTCATTATGTAGTATATATCTAATAATGAATTTTCTTGATTAATATCATTTGTATATAATTCCCTTATCTCTTGGATAATTTGAAAGGTCACTTAAACGTACTAAAATATTATCACCTGATGGTATTAATCGAAGAAGTGACTGTTACCCTCACTTATTTTCAGCTTTCAATTATCCAATAATGTCAAAATTTCACATTTGTCATTTTATCCATGCCTTCTAATGATTCTATAAACATATCCTCCAAAGACCAAATATTTCAAATCCAACATATTCCACATCTTGGATACTCCTCGCATTCCGGGCTTTCATATCACTATTTAACTGACCTTTCACGTACTCCAAGAGATAAGGGAAATATATACAAATCACATTAATTTAAACTCATACATATATACTTCATCACGAACATCATGAAAATCCCTAACTCATGATAACATTTCTAATATTTAGTCAATAAATAGAGCCTCCTATTGCGGAAAATATCATTTGGACCTCATTTATGGTTTTTTATATTCACACAAACTGGATTGTTGAGCGTCATTAATTTATCTCTCATGGTTGCCGAAGAAAAAATTGTCAACATGGTGATACCAAATTTTGGACTGGGAGGAGAAGGGAAGATAAGTTGGCAGTCCTACAACCGACGAAGGGATGATAGAACAAATGAATTGCAAAAACATATGGAAATGGTAGCACCTTAGCTAGCGAAACATATGGAAATTTACCTAGAAAAACATATGGAAGTGGATGAGTATTGTAGCGCAAATGAATGTCCAATAGATCGCTTTGTACCAGTAGAATTTGGTGTTTACTACCTTATTTGTATTATAAAAGTAATTATTATTGATGCCTTCTCTTCTTTTTAACCCTCTTGAACATTGTCATTGTATAGAGAACATTTTTGTCTAATATCAATGAGCAAAATTCCATTTTCATTTAGGTTAAATTTTTTTTTTTGCAACAATGATCAGATAAATAAATGTTGTACTTTATAGATTTATATATAATGACAATTTACCGAATAAATATGAGGAAATTCATAAAATCACATTTGTCATTATTTTTTTTTACAGAGTATATATTTAAGAATATTTTCGAGACTCAAAAATAAGTGACCAGGGAAAATAAGTATTCAATTATCTAAAAATCGTAAATATTTGTATGTTGAAAATTTGATCTCTTAACAAACAAATACAAGCAATCGATTAAACTTATTTATAAAAAAAACTAATAAATCTTTTCTTTTAAATATTAGTAAAAATATATTTAAAAAACTTAGAATTATAGTAACAATTACTTACGTCGCTTCACACAAATCCCTATATATTCCAAATTACATAAACTAAAAATTTCCTATTCTTACGTTCATAATCGTGAAGGTTGCGAGCTGAAGCACAAGGGAAAAGTCAATAAAAAGTTAAGATTTTCGATTCCGAACTTTGGACGTCGGAAAATTCGTGAAAATACATTAAAAAATTAACATTTCCGATTCTGAATTTCTGAAGCCAGAAAAGTAGAGAAAAGCCAAGCACAAGGGAAAATCCAAGAAAAATTTATTTTCGATTCCGAACTTCCCAAGTCGGAAAAAAGAGAACGAAGAAGAAGACAATGTCAAATGTAGTGCCTTAGGAAATGTAATTGGGTTGAGTAAGACTATGCTCACAAAATCCAGCCATGTTAGATCCTCGGGAATACTTCCAGATAGTCTATTATTGAATGCGTTCAAAACACTCAGAAACCGAAGATGTCCAACTTCTTCAGGAATGTTTCGGTTGAATCAAATTTTGGCGATATCCAAGCATGAAATAATTGATTTTGAAATCGACTATAAGAACGCATATATATGATGGCATCTTGAACGTGCACAACAATAGCCATGTGCACCTCTATACTATGATTTAAACTACAATGTTAATACCTTTCAGTTGTTCCATACATTTTCGATTTCATAAATCTCCTATCATGATATTTACTGAATAAATCTTACAGAATGTAATTATGAGATCTGGATTTTCATCATATAGTATATATCTTTTATGTATTTTCATCATGGAGTTGATCGGTTAAGTACACGTTCTGGAAATGCTGAGGATTTATTTTGTATGTTCGTATGCATTTGATTGGTACCCTCTTTTTTTCGCTAGACTTCTATATGTTGTCCTAAATGACCGATGCTGGAAATTATTTTCAATTTAAGCTTTCGGACAATTTTCCAATTCATTTGTGTCAATTTGAAATAGCTCTTGCGAACATTTTGTCCTTGCTAAGATTTTCTGACTTTCAATTTATTTGGGTTTAGCCTATGCTTTTCTGCAATATTGGACAAAATATTGAACAAAAACATGATAGGACAAAAACATGTACTGAAATGTTACATATTACTCTTTTTCCTAATTCAAAATGTTCCATATGAGATGGTGAAACACCTTTCCTGGTTTTCAATTGATTGTTCCAAATGATATTTGTCTCAAGAGAAGGCTCTATTTATTCACTAAATCTTACAGATGTTATCATGACTTCAACATTTTCATGATGTAGTAAATATCTATAACTTGGTATTAATGGGATCTGTATATAATGTCACTTAAATGCTGATATGAAAGGTGGAAATGGGAGAAGAATCCGAGATGTGAAATTATTACATTTGAAACCATCATTTATACCATCGATAAAATAACAAATGTGAAGTTTACATATTTTGAAGATAACTTAAGTCTAAAAGCAAGTAAGGGTAACAGTCACTTCTGCGATTAATATGATGATGTAATATATATTATATATGAACTATCTTGCTTAATCATTAAATCATTGTCAATATCACGCGCTCCAAAGACCAAATCTTTCAAATCCAATATATTTTACATCTCGCATTCTACTCCCATTGCGAAATTTCATATCACCATTTAAGTGACCTTTTCCCCACTAGAGGAGATAAGGAAATTATATACACATCTCATTAATAACAAGTTATATTGACAATCATTTTATGGTTGCAACAAAAAATTACTAATGCGGAAATTGGAAATCGAGAAATAAGATAAAAATAAATCACTCAAGGATGACAACGAGTGAGGGTAACGATCACTTCTGCTATTAATAAATGATTGTTAATATCACACGCTCCAAAGACTAAATATTTCAAATGCAAGAATTTCACAACTCGAATTCTGCTCCCATTTTTTCCTTTCATATCAACTTTTAAGTGACCTTTTGTGTGTTCCAAGAGATAAGGAAATTGCCAAGCCAGATCTCACTTTGATAGGTCACCCCTGAGTTGAGGTCATATGTCCATAATGTAGGTGCACTCAAGGATATCTCAAGTATCATTTTGAGAAGCCAAAAATCTATTACTCACCACATCCTTCCTCTTCCACCCCACTACTAGATGCAATGGTAATCTAGACCCTCTAGGTCATCGAGATATCACCATTCACCATTAAGATTTATGTGCAGGTCTAGAATAGAGCCAAGTAATAGACACGAAGGAACTATACCAAATTTTTTCAGGCTTACCCAAAACACCATACAATATCTTAGTGCTTCAAGCACAAAGTTCATTTGGATAATAGAGCATTCATGGTTTCCTAAGATCACAAGCTTACTAAGCTCTCACCATAAAAGGGTTGATCAGCCATAATCAACAACTATCCAAAAGAACCATCAACAAAAACCCCCAAACCAAGGATATCAAACATGGATTTATAGACCAAAGAAGGTAATTCTAATTTAATAGGGTCAAACCAAACCAAGGTATTCCAACTTGATTCAATCCAAAGGGGGTAATTCAACCACAAGAGGTTAAATCTAATCCAACCCAAGCAATTCAAATTTCAAGGAGAGTGACTCCAAGCCACTCCACCCAACTCAAATTCATGTGTGGACATATCATCCATGAAGAAGAATCAAAATTAGTGAGGTGAGGTCTCACACAAGCCAAGGCATCTTCCCAAAATAGCAAAGGTGGGTTACACATGGATTTACACAAGAGTTACACAAGTATTTACACGGGAAATTACATAAGTATTTGCACAACTTTTGAGGTGTTAAGGCTAAAATAGCCAGTGAGGGGACACTTATGCAAATGAGAGTTACAAAACAAAGTGTAACCTCCATAAAGGAGTTAAAAAACCACCAAAGGGGCTCAATCAACAAGTGGAACCCACCCAAACACCAAGGAGCCCCACTAAATCATGGATTAGACTCAATAATACCAACATATGCTAAAATAGTAAAAATTTGGGTCCGTTGTACAATGTTTAGGTGATCATCAAATAATAAAGCCACCCAGGCATGAATATGGACGAAGATCAATCAAACAAGTTCTAAAGTGCTAGGAATGTCCCCATTCCCCCTCACATTGTGTATCTAGGCCTCCCATACTCTTTTAGCCATCCCCAATGTGCGAGTTGTTTTCATTAATGATTTACAAAATAATAATATTGTCTCTAGGTCCTTAAAGACCCTTGTTCCAACACCCTTTGCCACAATAATAAACAATTAAAAATTACATATGTATAGGGCTTAAAACATGGGGTATTACATCCCCTCCCCCTTAAACCATGCATTATCCTAAATGCATAACACATACATGATTTTACAACTTTTAAAAGGATCGCTACCTTCAGTTTTCAAGCAGTCTTTCTTGGAACTCCTCTTCCAAGAAACCACAATTCTTCCCATTACTACTTTCCTATATTTCTTTAATTCCTATGGGATGTGACTCCCTTCACCTAACTCATTCCTCAAGATATCACCATCACATTTCCTAGATTTCTGTGTGAGAACCAAGACTAGCAACACGGGTCAATCTTTAATCCCTATTACAAGGTCTTAAAATATCAACACAGATACATTCACCTGAAAATCATATTTCAATCAACCATATGATTAACATTAGGTACAAAAATATATGATACATGATATAAGATTATTCTTTAATAACAAAACCATGAACTTAAAGATAGCATAAATCAATCACCATGGCACATATACATAATACAACAACTTGAATAGCACATGAGAGGATACTTATCTCAAATTTGGGAAACTAGCTTCAACGAGACAATGTTCCTCCCTTAATAAGAGCACAATCAGTTTAGCAACTCTTATAACTACCTCTTATGAGAACCACAATGCTTCCCACTACTACTTTTGAGTCTATTTCCAGTGCCTATGGGGTCACCATGCCATTTCTTGGCTTCATGTGTGAGAACTTGGATTAGTAGAGTGATATGACATAAGCAAAGGGGTGACAATCCACCATAATACCTCTCTAGAAATGGATAATGGACTGCTCTCTCAGGCAATAGAGCAACTCAGTCCCAACAACTAAACCATATTTTTCAACAAAGATACTTGAAATAGAGATGCTTCTTTAACAAGGACGATTTTTCACATTCCCAACAGACACATGGTTAGTAATAAACATATATATTGTTCAACAAGATTCATAAAATACATCTTTCAAGAAAAAAAATTAATTACATGAAATACTTCAGTATATGCAAGGTACTCAAGATATAATACTTCTTCAACAAAATAATTGAAATGCATTTACCTGAATCTTATTCTAATCAATTTCACTAATATGAAATCCATTTTAAATACATGAAATGCGTTCGGATCAGTCAATCACATGAGATGTATTTCCAATATGTTTTTGCATGATTTATCACTCAAATACTTTTCCTAGAAGGATGCATGAAGTGTCACCAAGATATTTTTCCAACAAGATTCATGAATTATCACTATGATATTTTACAAAGATGCATTTCAACAAAGGTATTTGATATACTACAAGGATACCCTAGCAAGATACTTTCAACAAAGATCACACATATATATTTTCTTTCAACAAGATCCTTGGATAGTTTCCTAACAAAGATATTAGTACCACATTCTACACAATTAGTAATGAACATATAATGATACATGAAGTTCCTCTTCAATAAATGTACCTATATCATACTTAATCGGTTATAGGGTTAGTACCTACTTTTCAATAAAGATATATGAAATACGACCAAGTTATTACCAGGATACCTTTCAATAATGACACAAGATACTTTTCTAATGAAGATCACAAGGAGAGATATTTTCAAAGATAATGTAAATACCTTTGCATTTTAATGTAATAGGAAAAGTGGACTTATATGAAAGTTCTAATCTAACTAAGAGCCAAAAAGGGCCATAACAACATATTACTTTTCATCTCAACAAAAATCATAAGTCTTCTTTAGAGATCATTCAAAAATCCATTATACATCAAATAATATTGACAATCATACAACAAACCTTATGAATACATCATCCAAACAGACATCAATCATCAATTTATAATATCTTATCCATATATCAATCATATATTGATAATGTAATATCAACCAAGGACAACCATACATGCATGAACTAACCATACAAGCATCAATCATAGTACATCAATCAAAATACATCAACCAACACACATAAATCGAAATACATAAACTAGAATACAGCAACTAGGATTCATCAAGCAGAGAACAATGTTAAGAATACATCAACTAGAATGCATCAATCATACACACAACAACAATAAAAACCAAGGTCACCGAATAATAGCCATACATATAGTGATGACAATGTCATACAAATATCAACCATGAATCAACCAATACCAATCAATAAAAACCAATAGCAACCAATAATATCGAACAACATACTTCAACTATAGAAATCATATCGAATAGTTACTATTTACCATAACATTACATAAAATTATTAGCACATGAGGATATTTATAATAATACCATTACTAATTATTTACACGTAGCGCACTACTTATCAATCAAAGTAAATACACAGTCACCTCAAACAACCAAACATCCTACCACCAAAATCTTCTAATATTCTACAATAAAATAATTACTAGCTATTCAACACACTATCATACACTCATACCATATATCATAATATTACTATGTATTATTTATATATGTATGCATGTTTTGTTTACATACATATTATAATTATTCAATCATATACACAACATATTAGTCATAGAACCTATATATTCTATATTTAATATACTCATATAATTATTATGTTATACCATAATAACAATAATTACGTAACCCAATACTATCATATTAGATAAGTATTATAACATATATACTAACATAACACTTTTGATCACACTATACTTCCTAACACTTCCAATACTTTCAAATACATCCAAACACATCCAAACACCTCCAAACACTTCCAAATGCCTCCAAATTTTACACTTACATCATTACATATCTTCACATCTATACATATAGTATATACAAACATACAAGCATTCAAATATATAATAATGCATCTAGTATTATATATACTTTTAACAACTTTACATATCACACATATCATATTATACATATTTATGTTGATGTCATATATATATAATATTATCTTACACTACTATACTACCTACTTACACACAAAATAAAATAAATAAAATTAAGAGAATATGAGTCATTAAAGACAAGTGACTCATTTCCTCCCAAAATAGACTAGGAGTTAGATATCCATAAGTAAAATAAAAAAAATAAAAGAGAATATGAACCATTAGAGACAAGTGGCTCATTCTCCTCAAAAAATAGACAATGAGTTACATATCCACAAGCAAAATAAATAAAATAAAAGAGAATATTGAACCATTAGGGACAAGTGGCTCATTTTCTCCACTCAATAAATAAATTTGTAAGATAGCTAGGATAATAATAATGCCACCACTAACACCAAATTAAATAAATTAAATAATAGAATACAAAAATAGCCCATAGCTATGCTTACATCCAAGTGGCAATTCCACCAATAAGATAAGTTACGATAGTAATAATTAATAAATAATATTAAAACATACTACATGCATAAAATAAAAAATAGAAAAAAAGCGACTGCTTTGGCAAGAGGTGTTAAGTTTTCAAAGTTGATGCAAAGACTACTTAGGAAAGGCATCCGACACACCATAATTCATTTGGCAATAAGTCTACTCATGCCTACCTACCTTGACTTTGTTACAAACTGGAATGATTATGCCATGCTCTTACTTTTATTAAAATATTGAAATCAATTTTATCTTTCTCCACCAATAAATAAAAGTAAACTATCCTCAAAGTACTCCATAAATAAAGATATTAGAACTCAATAATGGATGAGGTCCATAATTAGAGGCGACAAATTAAACCACTTCACTTTAAGCATGAACTGATATATTTAGTAACTACATGAAGGTGCATTAAAGATCTTCCAACACTACAATTATTGAAACTTAATGAAATAATGTAACATTAGATCCCTGTATAATGATACTAAATAATTATGAATTATTTTTTTCCACATTCAATGATATAACAAAGACATATGTGTGAAATGGAAAGTGCAACAGATTATAGATATTTATGACATTCATTATTATTGTTGTTGTTCACATGATTTAGAATGGACTTTTGTATTTCCTCACATGCCTCCATGAAACATTTGGAAAACATGTTTGCATCGATGTAATCCTTTTGAGCTTTAAGTTGTATCACAATAGTTCTTCCATAACTCAGAACGCACACTCCCAGATCCTGCAAATAGGAAATAAAGAATTTATTGACCAAATAAATTTTCCAATTCAAGAAACATGTCCATTGAAATGGAGAATTCTTTCATTTCATGACTGAAAAAAATGGAAGTAGTATGTTTACTCACCTGAGGTACACCGAATATAAAGAACGAAAATTTCCATTGGGCCAATCATATTTGATATACCCATTGGCGCATTGGAAATAGTATTGAATATATATATATATATTACATGTATCATGATGAACAGTAAGAAACTGCCAATTTCAATCAATCGTTGGACTGGCATTAGCATTGTATAAATCTATAGAATTTCCTATATCATGTTGAGGCTTAAGAATTGGTAGCTTTGAATTGATTTGAGTTTTTGGTAATGGGAATTTTAAATGTATACATTTGTGGTCCTTTCAACCTTGTGAGATATCCCATTAGTTTGCAATTCATAAAAACACCTAAAGACATTTTATATATGTCCATGATTTGTTTTGCCATTATCACAAACTCCATAGCATTATCCATATTTTTCGTTATAGGTATCCACATAGGCAGAAAACCAACGTGATTTCCCCAAGGTGCTTGAGCTTCTGGTTTCAACATCTCTTGATAACTAAACCCATCATTACTTCCAACAATCACAAAAACTAACACAAATTCAAGCAATGCAAATTCCAAGTAACTTAACAAGTTAAAATCAACTAGTGACCATCAATATAAAATTTTACTGGCAATTAAGGTAATCCCATGGCTGAAATGAGATGAAAATGGATGTAATATCACCATATTGAGGCTCACACCATGCATTCCTTTGAGCTGTGAAGTGCACAATGAGGTAGTCAACAATATATACAACAACTATTTTACTGTAGAAAGCTTGCAACCTTCAAACCTCAATTAGTTATGTCCAGAGGACTACCATGTGTACTCACAATGTCCAGGAAACCAACCACTGTAAACTTCTAGACAACCAGTCATCGTCAATATAAAATTTTGTTGGCAATTAAGGTATTCCAATTGCCAAAATGGAATGAAAATGGATGCAATATCACCATTTTGAGGCTCAAACCATGCGTTTATGTGATCTGTGAATTACACAATGATGTGACTAAGAAGATTCATAATGTTTAGCATAACTTAAGGGAATTGTCACCCAACACATTGCATGTGTTAGGATGTCTAACTTCCATATGGAATCTCGTTTTTCATAACAAATCGTGTTGCTGGATTACCGAATTCTGACCAAATTTACCTGAAAAAGTGCAAATGGTCTAGAGATTAACCAACTGCCACAACAATATTAGATAACAACTTGATATACTTCTTCAATATCTTGTCCAACAGTTGCACCTACATAAAGCTGAGAGACAACTCCAAAACTAACGTGATTTTCTTATTGAGATGGTTCTTCAAAACTAGAGGATATGCCTCTCCCAAAAGTAGAACTGGATTTCAGGACACAACAGACTGTTGGTGGACTGCAAAAAGAGTTTCTTTTCTCATCATGTTTATTTATTACATTATCACTCTACTACCTCATGTTGTCCTTAACATAACCATAAAAAATAAAATTTTAAAAATCCGTCAGTGATTTGCATCTAATCCAAAATAAAAGCAATGTTATTTCATTATACTCAATTTAGAGACCACTTAGTGACAAATTCATTGTACCCAATCTATCGCCCGCTTACTGACGAATTCATTGTCAGTTTCAGAGATTTGTTTGTATATAGTTTCCTTATCTCTTGGACAACTCGAAAGGTCACTTTAACATACTCATTTTCTCAATGAAAGAAGCTGTCCCAAAAGATTCCTCATCTCCCTGGACATTAACATCCTGACATGTGTCGCTTGGTTATGGCGATTTTAATTGTTACACTTTCCAGTTATTGTATCTTGTGATCTAACAGGGATGGAAGAAGGCGGCATGGAGTTGATCGGTAAGTTTTTTGTGTCAGGATTTATTCTGTCTGTTTGTATTATTTCCGCGTTAGTTCTTCCTCAATCGGGTCTATGCTTATCTTAAACTCCTTTTTTTGGGCTTGCCTCGTTTTTTTCATGCAGTTTACATAGGTATTTCAAAACGTTTTTGGCCTGCCTCGTTGTTTTTTTCATGGCTGTTTTTTCACGCAGTTTACACAGGGCTTTCACAGCATTGTAGGACATATGATTTTTAGACTTGGACTTGTACATAGCGTCTGATGTCGAAAATATGTATATGTGCACTTATTTATATGAACAAATTATTGGCGAGTTTAATTGTTACACTTTCCGGTTATTGTATCCCGTGATCACGCAGGGACGAAAGAAGGCATCATGGAGTTGATCGGTAAGTTTTTTGTGTCAGGATTTATTTTGTCTATTCGTATTATTTCCGTGTCATCTCTTCCTCTGTCGAGTCTATGCTTATCTTAAACTCCTTGTTTTGGGCCTGCCTCATTATTTTTTATGAGTCCCAGGATTTTCGGAGTCCCAGGTTGGAAATCGAAAATGGGGAATTGTGGCACAAGAGAAAATTAGAGATTTAAATGGTTAAGATATTACGTATAGCCAATTTCTGATTTTAATATTATATCCGATTTTCGATATAAATCGAATATTGGTGTTTCTTATTTCAAATGATGGTATTTTCTGCATCTGAACAAACTACCTGTGCACTTCTTATTGTTTCCCAACGAATGCTGCTAGTTTTAATATACATCAATCTAAAATACATTAATTACCTTCTTGAACTTCTGCTTAGCGTTCGATGTCGAAAATAAAAAATGTGCAAATCCGAATTTGGAATATTGGGACTTATCCCATGATTTAAACTGTGATGCTAATACCTTTCCATTGTATCATATATTTCCAATTTCATAAATGTACTATCATGATATTTATTGAGTAAATCTTACAAAATAAAATTATGAGGTTGGGATTTTCATGATGTAGTAATGTTGCTCATTTGTATATAGTTCCCTTATCTCTTGGACAACTCGAAAGGTCACTTTAACATACTCATTTTCTCAATGAAAGAAGATTTCCCAAAAGATTGCTCGTCTCCCTGGACATTAACATCTCGACATGTGTCGCTTGGTTATTGGCGAGTTTAATTATTACATGTTCTGGTTATTGTATCTCGTGATCCGAGAGGGACGGAAGAAGGCAGCATGGAGTTGATCGGTAAGTTTTTTGTGTCAGGATTTATTCTGCCTGTTCATATTCTTTCCACGTCAGCTCTTCCTCTGCTGAGTCTATGCTTATCTTAAACTCCTTTTTTTAGGCTTGCCTCGTTGTTCTTTTCATGGATGTTTTTTTTCACGTAGTTTACACAGGGATTTCACAACGTTTTCGACCTGCTTTGTTGTTTTTTTCACGGCTGTTTTTTTCACGCAGTTTACACAATGCCTTCACAGCGTTGTACGACATATGATTTTTGGACTTGGACTTGTGCTTAGCATCCGATGTGAGAAATATGTATATGCGCACTTATTTATATGAACAAATTATTGGCGAGTTTAATTGTTACACTTTCTGGTTATTGTATCCCGTGATTCGGCAGGGACGAAAGAAGGCGGCATGGAGTTGATCGGTAAGTTTTTTGTGTCAGGATTTATTCTGTATGTTCGTATTATTTCTGCGTTAGCTCTTCCTCTGCCGAGTCTATGCGTATCTTAAACTCCTTGTTTTGGGGCCTGCTTCATTGTTTTTTTCATGGCTGTTTTTTTTCACGCAGTTTACATAGGGCTTTCACAACGTTTTCGGCCTGCCCCGTTGTTTTTTTCACGGATGTTTTTTTTCACACAGTTTACACAAGGATTTCATAGCGTTGTACAACATATGATTTTTGGAATTGGAGTTGTGCTTAGCATCCGATGTCGAAAATATGTATATGCGTACTTATTTTTATGAAAAAATGCTAAATTTCGGAAATCCGAGACAAGGATCTTGCGGAATCCAAGATCGAAATTCGGAAATACTATCTTTGACATTTATTTATTTGAAAATATAAAAATTGCAAGATCGAAAATGTTGCAAATCGGATCTTGCGGAATCTAAAATTGGACCATATGGTGTTTCTTAATGAAAACATACGACATAGGATTTTTGGACTTGGACCTGTGCTTAGCGTTCGATGTTGGAAATTGGTTTATGCGCACTTATTTATATGAACAAATGGTAAATTCCGGAAATCCAAAATGAGGATCTTGCGAAATTTAAGATCGGAAATTGAAAATCTGAAATGTGAAAAGAATATGGGAACAATTTTGCATATGCCAATGTCAAAAGTTGGAAATACTATCTTTGACATTTCTTTATTTGAAAATAGAAAAATTGTAAGATCGAAAATGTGGCAAGATCAGATATTGCGGAATCTAATATGGTGTTTCTTAATGAAAACATACGACATAGGATTTTCAGAGTCCCAGGTTGGAAATCGAAAATGGGGAATTGTGGCACAAGAGAAAATTAAAGATTTTAATGGTTAAGATATTACTTATAGCCAATTTCCGATTTTAATATTATATTCGATTTTGGATATAAATCGAATATTGGTGTTCCTTATTTCAAATGATGGTATTTTTTGCATCTGAACAAACTACTTGTGCACTTCTTGTTGTTTCCCAACTAATGCTGCTACTTTTCATATACACCAATCTAAAATACATTAATTACCTTCTTGAACTTCTGCTTAGTGTTCGATGTCGAAAATCGAAAATGTGCAAATCTGAATTTGGAATATTGGGACTTATCCCATGATTTAAATTGTGATGCTAATACACTAGTACAAGTGATCAATTTTGCCACGGGAAAACGTGGCAATATCCACGGAAAAGCGTGGATATTGCCACGTCTAAGTGTTTTTTTTTTTGTTTTTTTTTTTTTGTGGAAACAATTCCGTCGCAATAGAGACGACCCCTAATTTGCGTTGTAAGAGCGAAAATGTTCTATATTTCCTTAGATGTCTAATCTATCGCTATATCCACGCCTGGACGTCTCTGTATCCACACCTGGCCGTCGCTGTATCCACGCCTGGTCGTCGCTGTATCCATGCCTTGTCGTCGCTGTATCCACGCCTTTCCGTCTCTGTATCCACGCCTTGCCGTCACTGTATCCATGCCTTGCCATCTCTGTATCCACGCCTTGCCATCGCTGTATCCACGCTTTGTATAAGTTTAAAAAAAAAAATGCAAACCCCAGGAATAGCGACAGGGATGCTATACCTGCGACGGGCAGACTAGGAAAAGTTCCACGTCATGCCGTTGCTATAGCGACGTTCTGTATAGGTTTTAAAAAAAAAATATACAACGATGCCCTGTTAGAATTTGTAGGAACTTCTCGCAGTACCTTTGCAGTGTTCACATCCAATATAGATAAGCTTTCGGTTGTATGACTCACGACAGAGATAGAATCGAGGACCCTCTGCAGTACCCATGCTATTCTGGCATGGAAGCAGAAGCTTGTTCTTTCTAAAATCCTTCCCTAATTCATCACACAGATTTTTCTTCCATAAAATCCCATTCTGATAGAATGAGCCATTGGGTTTCTTTCTCTGTACCAAAAACCTATCCACACTGGGATAATTCTGTACTGCAGCATTTGCATCAAATGACTGCACAGGGCTCCCTTTGTGCTCCTCCACTTTGTACCTCAAAGGCAAGTGATCATTCTTGTACTTGCTTATCGATAACTACAGGTGTAAAATTTTTCTTTAATGTTGTCTTAAGAATATTGTCTCTTTTCTCACTCAGCTTGAAATTGTAGCACTTGTAACATGTAAAATTGCACTCAGATCTATCAATCCAATCAGAAGTTACTGTGCATCCCTGACGAAAAGAACCTGAAACAATGCAGTGAATGTTATGAGAATGGCAACATATAGCTAAATACTTTTTCAAATTACTATAGCTACACACAAATCAATTTATTAAGTGAACGCTTTGACATCAGGAGGGTGTTCCCTATCGAAACAACTAAACCATGAAACAACGGTATTCTACCTCCACGTTACTGAAAAAGGACAGTGCTCATGAAGAGTTTATTTGGCAAAAATCGAATAAAAATGCTTGATAAAATAAGGCCCAAACTAATATTTGATTGTGGCTAATCAAGAGAAAGATGGGATATAAAATTGCTTAAACAACAAATAAAAAAAAGAGAGACTTCAGAATACTATTGCATTTAAAAAAGTTGAATAATCGTTCGTACCTTCACAAAAATTGTATTTAACAGATTTCCTGAAAATCATTCAAACAGAACATGTTAGAATCAATGAAAGTGCTACATGAAAAGAAAGAAAAAAAAATCTTCCCTTTTAGAACAGTGAAACTCAACTGAAATGAAATCATCTTATTGTCCGTTGATAACCAAAACAGGTCCAAGGGGCTGTTTTTACTATACAACGTATCAAAATGGCAATAAGGGGAGTGCAAAAGTCATCTCCTAGAAATGCAACATAAAATCAGAATCTAAGAGAACAAAAATGAAGGTACTAAATATCAAATACAACCAGCTATCTGGTACAAAGTCACAAACACAAATATCAGTAACATAAGCCATAAGAGAGGAGAATCAGTCACTATCATCATCTTATCTAGGAATGCCTGTACAACCCAACAACCTCTTTGGTAATGTCCTCCGTAGAGTGGCCTTACTGATGGGGCTTTGGGGAAACATCCACAGTGCTCTCCAGGTGTTATCACAAGGGGACAAAACATAAACAGAACATAACTGGTTTCGCAAAAGTTCAGAAATTTACTAAGGCCAATACAAAACGACTCCTTTTAATCTCTCCACTTGAATTGAAACTTTCATTTCCATTTTCCTCACAATGGAAATATGCTCTCTTTTCCCCTAAGACTTTCAATAATAACCT
>LPNX010010796.1:0-80148 GCA_001517045.1 Pseudotsuga menziesii | reverse complement strand
TAAAAATAAAAAAGATAAAAATAAAAAATAAAAGATTAAAAGATTAAAAAATAAAAAGATAAAAGATAAAAAATAAAAGATTAAATAAAATATAAAAAGTAAAATATAAAAATAAAAACAATAAAAAATTAAAATTTGAGTCAAAAGGGGGCCCCACTTAAGACATGGATCAAACACCTAAGCCATGGATTGAAAAGTAATCTAAGGGTGTAGAATGGTTGAGATGTGTGCAAAGTCAAATACCTAGATCTAGTGGTGGAGATGTAATCTAGATCTAGATCCAATCTTGGCCGTTGATCTTCAAGGGGTTGGGGTTGCTCCTCAACTATATAATGGAGGTCTCACTCTCTCATTACACATGATCTCTCATGCTATTGTTATGCTGCCGGAATATTTCCCCATTCTCTTCTCATATTTTCTTGCTACTTTGTATTGAATCTTGCCCTAGTTGGGCCATAATAGAAGAATTCTTTGGAGGGACATTGTGCTACATTCTACATTCTTCATGATCCATTTTTTGTGAGGTAACTTGTATCTTTTTTAGTTTTGCATATTTGTATTAGTCTAGTTAGCTCTCCACAGTATTTTGTGGAGAGATTAGAGAGTAAAAGTATTTTTACTCTCTTTTGTGAATGGTTTAACAATTTTTTTTCAAAGTATTTTGCAGGGATTGTTAGACATTCATCACTGGGCTTACATATTTTTGCAGATCTAGATTAGTTTGCAGGTTTTCCAAGCAAGGATATCTCTCCAAGGGTTTCGTCTTTTCAAATTTCAGTTAGGCCATTTTCTTTTTTTCTTCCTGAAATTGGGTTTTATTCACTGTATAGTGAATATAACCCTTGTTTTAGCGCCCCCATCCATTATATATTAGTATAAGCTTTTAATTCTGTTGTTTATATGTCATTTCCAGCCTAGAAACATTCATTTTCAGCCACTAAAATTTCTGTTTTTCCATTTTTTAAAGTTCAGATTTTTCTGTAAAATTTCTGGGTTGTACACTAAATTGTTCTAACTTTCTGTTACAGTTTTCTGCAGTAATTTCCAGCAAGTAAGTTGCTGATTTTTTGCAGGTTTTGTGCACAGAAAGAGGGGGTGATGCTGCCCTAAATTGCCCAGAAAAAACCAGCAAAAGTTTGGTCCAAAAGAGGCCCTAAACTACACTTCTTCTCTCTCTCTATTACACTGTAAACCCCAAATGAGAAGTTCTCTTTGGGGTATTTCTCTGCTGTAAATTTGTATAAGTAGTTGCTTAGAGTTAGTTTTATTTGCAAGTTTTTTTTTGTTTACCCACCTATCTTTGTGACAGACCACCATCTCTGTCACAGAGATTGAAGTGAGGTTAGTTTAATCAGTTTTATTTTTCTGTTCACCCACCTATCTTTGTGACAGACCACCATCTCTGTTACAAAGATTGTTGTGAGGTTAGTTTACTGTTTTAGCTAGTTGTATTTTCCTTTCTAGTTTCATTTTCAGTTTACCCACTATCTCTATGACAGACCACCATCTCTGTCACAGAGATTGCTGTGCGGTTAGGCATTACGTTAGTTAGTTACAGTTTCTTTCAAGTTTCAGTAAATTTTAATTTTCTGTTAAATGGGTAACTCTACAACCACCTATCCTGTGTATCCTCTATCCACTTGTCATCTCCCTTTAGGGACTTCAAGTTGGGTATGAAAAGCAGGAAAAGTGGGGGCTTAGGTAATTAGAACAACACTTTCATTTTTGCTACAATTTCAACACATTTTATTTTCCAAGTCCAAGATCAAGTACCAGCACCTCCCATAAGGGATACCGTTTGGTTGATCTTGTTGATAGCTTAAAATTTACCTTGCATGCTAATCACCAAGACTAAAATTTACTTCTAAAATTAACCAACAACAACTTCACTATTTCCTGCTCCTCTATTCGGTTATCACCCTTCAGGGTACTCACGAGATACGACAGGGGATAGAGAAGTCTTAGTTTAATAGGCATCCATCTAGTAATTTTCCTGTTGATTAAAAACAATGACCTTGGAGGCGACTTGGGGTAGTAGACCGTGGGGGGTCTCTAGGCGTTTTACGTCCTCCTTGTTGAGCACCAGGCCATTGGGGTTTGACCTGTGAGCTACGGGTGGGCTTTGCTCCCACTTTGTTGAGCGCAACAGCATTCCTTCTTTGACTTGAGAAATACTGGATTGGGGTAGTCACACCACCGGTTCGAAAACTAAACTTCAAGAAGAAAAACATTAATAAAATCTACCTAAAATAAACCAAGAGACATTGCAAAACCGATTCTATAACATTTTTCATTTCAGCACACTTGCACTCCGGCATTGCACTCCAACACTTTAGTTCCAGCACTTTACTTTTCAGTTTCATTTACTTTCAATTCTGTAATTGTTTATGTGGTGAATGCTTAACTTTTGTTTAAATTGTTTCAAGTAATTCAACTTAAAGTCTTTCCATTTTTCATTCACTGTTGATTTTCATTTAAGGCATTTTCCTTCAGCTATTTTTTATCTATAACTTGTAAATCTTGTTCATTTGTTTATACTGATAAATTTAGATCATCTGTATATTGCTTAAATATCTTGGTTCATTATTGTTTGTAATTGTACCATTTATTTGTTTATTCATCTCATTGTTAGACAACTTAATCCGTGGATAAATAACTTAGATTTGCATCCATTGAAGGTTGCATTCTCTGACTCCATTCTTAGGCACTGGTTATAAATAAAAGGATTGATTGTCATTTAATTATTGCATCTTGCATTGGTTTGACTATCATCTCTCAAAACCTTAGCCTCAATCTTAATAAAAGATCCCTTTAATTAATTTGTAATTAATTAATAAATCTGGAACTTAGTTTTCCTGTAGGGACTACCCCCCTTGGCTCTGTTGGGATCTTGCCTAAACGGAGGAGTTGTGGACTGTGGTGACAGTGGTCCCCAGCTCTCACTTGCCCCCAAGGACACACATAGCAGGTTGTGACTTTCCTGTGTCTTAAAGTGTGAATTAGTCGGCAACAGGGCCAAAATGCCAAAAATGACAAGGTACTTATATCCATCAAGGGGTAGTTAGTAGAGCCACTAATCTAATACTCCTTGACATGAAAACCAAGAGGACTTGCCATGACCAAGCCAAGGGTCTCGAGCCCCTCTAGACCAATAGTTTTACATAAGAAAGCCTAGACTTGGCCTTTTAAATTGGCAAAATACCCCTTCACTTTGGTATATCCCGAAGGGCACCCTGCAGACAATCTGGGTGCAACAATGCCAATGTGGAAGTCTCTAGTTCTCTCTTGAAACTGGAATTCAATATAATTTTGTGTACAAGGGGGATTTTGAACTAACTTATAATGTTGTTGGTATAAATGATTATTATGTTTTAGGCACGTTCATCAGTGGCCATTATAGTTAAGGTAAAGTTTCCAAATAATGAGAGAGGTCATGATTCAGTTGATGTAAATTCAAAATGCCCCTTCCAAGCACGACCCAGAAGTATGTCATTAGAAGTGGTCCCTCATTTTGTCAATGATGAATTTACCTCTATAGCATTGTCATTTTGAAGAGGTTGTTCCAACATTTCCAAGCGACCTAGATGAGGCTACTCCTTAGCCAATTAACGGTATCGACGATAATTGTGATAATGAGAATCATGTCAACTTCCATCCCTTGATAAAGCTGATCCAAGAATAGATGATAGATAGCAAAATGGCTTGGTTACCAATCCTAAAGAAGACCTACCCAGGAAACTGTTTGTTAGCAGATTAATTCTAAATAGGTCATTCAGAGGTTATATAAGCAACAGTTAGCTTTATTCACTTACATGCCTACAATTTAAGAGGTCTAGAATTTGGAGTATACATTGAGTGAATTTGGAGAATGAAAATGATATTGATCCTAGCGTATGTCGTTGTCTTTGTTCTTGTTTGGAGCTTACTTCATTTGATAAAGCACTTGGTGATAAATATGTGATGACCTATATGCAGATTGAACTAGTATCTTCATAAACAATGTTGGAAAATCATGCCAGCTCCATTATGTTGACATTCGAGATTATTGGCATTGATGTCAAATAAGTAGTTGATGTCATGCAAACAGTAAGGATGTTGAAATGCCCACTGCACACTTGGGTAATGTGTAAGGTAAGATGAAAAATGCACACAACAGTTACAACACAAGGTAAAATGTCTGCCTGGGTTGGTAAAATGCCTGCTGCAATCACTAATATGCTCGCTACAGATCATACGATGAATATAGAAATAGTATTACAGTCATAAGATTAATGAAATGGCATGGATAAATGAAGATATGCCAAGAAGGATCAAATGATCCAACATGTGGTCATTTGTCGTACTCGTATGGATATCTTAATCCATAAGATGAAGTCGGCTTGATAAGGAGAACATATAATGTTAAATTGAAAATAAAATAATTTTATTTTTGAAGGGTCAATCTGGTCGGCTTGTAACCTATTAAGAGAGCTGGTGTATAAATGAGAGAGTTATAAGTCGTTTAAAGGTATGCATTTTGACGTGGAAATAAGGAGTGTGGATTGAGGATGCGAGCAGTAGCAGACGAAGGTGTTTTTGCAGACGAGTTTAAGTGAAGTTCAGTCACAACCTGAGAGTGACTGTTTTTTGGGTATTAAGTGAAGTAGCCAAGTAAGGAAGTGTTTTTGCAGACGAGTTTAAGTGAAGTTCAGTCACAACCTGAGAGTCTGTTTTTGGGTATTAAGTGAAGCAGCCAAGTAAGGAAGAGTTTTTGCAGACAAGTTTTTGAAGTGTTCTTAAATTTGGAACGCAGGCAGAATCAAGGAAGTAAGTCACACACTCAGGTTGAAGTCCTAAACTACAATTACAGTCAAAACCTAAACTTTTGATACTGAGGTTGAAGCCTCATATTTTTCAGTTGTAGCTGATACATACAATCTGTGTTGTTGCACAGACCTTGAATGTAAATTTGATATACATATATTTAAATCTAATTGGATCAAACAATTACTGTACTGTTTTGATCTGTACTTGTTGATATCTATTTGAGGATTATACATATATTTAAATCTAATTGGATCAAAGAATTACTGTACTGTTTTGATCTGTACTTGTTGATATCTATTTGAGGATTAAGTAGTTGTTTTCTATTTTAAAACAAGATAAGGTCACAACACTGATTCACCCCCCCCTCTCAGTGTTGGAGTGTGTCTTTTCAATTGGTATCAGAGCGAGGTTCCTTCTATCAAGTTTAGCCAACTAGAAGAAGTTTTCGTAGCTAACACACTCTAAGATGGGTGGGGTCAAGTTCAGAGATGTCCCTAAGTTCGATGGAACAAACTATGTCTTCTGGAGCAAGCGAATGTCCTCATATTTAATGTCTATTGGTTTTGACTACTGGACTAGAGTACTTGATGGATATGTTCCTCCAAAAGATAATCTTCGTCCTTCTACCGTATAAGAGATCAAAGCTTGTGAAGAAAATGCCACTGCAATGAATGCAATTCTTGCTGGGTTGAATGCATCAGAATTTTACAAAGTTATGAACTATTTGACTGCCAAAGAAATCTGGGATAAATTGGCAACCATGCATCATGGTGACTCCAAAGTTCAAAAGGCAAATTGCAAGGCTTCAGAGGGCAGTTTGAAGGACTCAGAATGCAAGAGGAAGAGAATATTACAGATTATTTTCAGCGGGTAGAAGAAGTTTTCAACACCATGCGAAGTCTTGGTGAAACTATTGATGAAACCTTGGCTGTGCAAAAAATTTTGAGGTCTCTCCCAGCTAGATTCAACCCCAAGATATCTGCTGTTGAAGAAAAAGACAACCTGGATTCTCTTGACTTAAGTCAACTGCATGGAATCTTGATTGCTTTGAAATGAGGATCGATGATCCCAAGCAAAAGGAAGCAACATTTAAGGTGACGAAGCAAAAGCACTAGAACATAGAGGAACGCGCTGGCTGTTCATCAGAAATGGATGTCTCAGAAGATGAGCAGGCAAATTTTGTCAACAAGTTGCCAAGAGGGACAGGAAGGTACAAAGGTAAGCTGCCACAGAAGTGTTTCAACTGTGGTAAAATAGGACATTTTGCAGCAAAATGTCCCATGAGAATAAATAGGTTTAACTCAAAAAGAAATACATCAGAAAGAAAGGTTAGTGACAAACAAACCTTTTTCACTCAAGTTGAGGATGGAGTATCAGATTATGAAGAAGACGATGAATCCATTGTTGAAGTGAGAAATGAAATCCTGTTTTTTGCCAAGGAAGACACCCATGTTAATGATGAAAAGGAAGGAGGAGCTGTAGATCTTGAAATGGAACTATCAGCTGCCTTAGACGAAATAGAAAACTTGAGGAGGATCAATGATAAACTAGAAAAGGACCATTTAGAAGACAGACATGAACTAGCAAGGCAGATAAGAGTTGATACTCTCAAAAAGGATGCCGAAATCAATTCTCTTCAAGAGGAGCTAAGGAAGACAAGATCCTTCATTTAAAAATTTGAGTAAAGCACCTTAGACTTGAACAACCTTCTTCACCAACAAAGAGATGTCAAGGATAGATCAGGGATTGGATACACACACATGACTGAGAATCGACAAGTTAAAGACTGCTAGCTTTAGGAGATAAAGAATGTGGAAGACGAGAACAAGAAGTCTCACATATGGCAGAAAATTCCTCAAACTGTAAAACTGATTTTGATTCAAGACAGAAAGAGTCAATGCGAACTTCAGATTTTGGGAATGATGTAAGAAATCTGTCAAAGACCTTCCAAAACTACTCAGGTGCGCTAAGAAGACCCCCTCTTGATAGGTACACGAATACATTCCTTGGATACTGTTATAACTGTTATAACTTTGGACATAAGGCCATTGATTGCAGGACACTTGTGAGAAGAAATGTTATTAGAAAGGATTACCCTAGTGCCAGGACTATGAGTCAAACAAAGAATTCCTTCACCTTGCTGTCACATGAAGAAGAGTGCTCTAAGTGTAATAATTTTGGTCACACTGCTGCAAATCGCAGACTAAAACAATTCATTCATGAAGAAAGTAAAGCAGATGATATTTGTGGGATAGCCCTCTATGCACAAAAGGATGAAGGCAAGTGGTATATTGACAGTGGGTGCACAAAGCACATGACTGGCAACAAAGATAAATTTCTTACCTTGAAAAGAGAAAAAGGAGGTGATGTGGCTTTTGGTGATGATTGGACAGCAAAAATTCTTGGTAAAGGAACCGTGACTCTCAAAGGAAATGCCAAAGCTCAAGAAGTACTGTACGTTGATGGCTTGAAGCATGATCTCCTAAGTGTGGGGCAGATATGTGATGCTACTCACAATATTACCTTCTTCTCACATCACCGTGAAATTAGAAGAAATGGTTCTCAGAAAATTATTGGAAAAGGGATTCGATCTCCTGGTAATGTATATGTCCTAGATGAAATAGAAGGTGAAAAATGCTATGTCAGTCAAAGTGACAACAGCTGGCTATGGCACAAGAGACTAGCACATCTAAAGTTTGATAATTTGGTAAAAATCAGCCGAACAGAAGCTGTAAGAGGGATGCCAAGACTCTCCAAGCCTGCAAATAGACTATGTGGTTCATGTCTACACAGAAAGCAAGTCAGAACTACCTTCAAGCCAAAAGTCCATCAGTCTACTTCACAACCTCTGGAGTTAGTACACACTGATCTATGTGGGCCAGCAAGAGTTCAGTCACATTAAGGTGAGAGACATTTCATGCTTTTTATTGTTGACTATACTAGAATGATTTGGGTAACCTTTCTTAAAACCAAGTCTGAAGCATTTGACAAATTCAAGCTGTTTAAAGCCAAAGTACAAAATGAATGTGGTCACAAAATTAAGTGCCTTAGATCAGATAATGGCGGGGAGTTCACCTTGACTGAATTCAAGAATTTCTGTGAAGAAAATGTAATCAAAAGGCAATATTGTACAGCCAATACTCCTCAACAGAATGGTATTACCGAAAGAAAAAATAGGACAGTTCAAGAGGCTGCAAGAACTACGCTGTTAGAAGCAAAAGTGGTCGAAACCTTTTGGAAAGAAGCAGTGGCTGCAGCAGTATATACTATCAACAGAGCACAATTACGAGTAAGCAGTGACAAAACCCCATATGAGTTATGGACACGCAGATCGACTGCTGTAGGATATTTTAAAATTTTTGGGAGTGTTGCCGCCTAATTCGCACCTTGGGTAACGTGGCAGAAATCTTCAAGCCACTGAGTGCGACCTTGGGGGCAAACTTGAGCCAAGTGCTGTCACCTGATACTCAGCTCCTCCGTCTAGGCCAACTCTTAGCGAAGCCAAGGGGGGTGGACCCTAATGAAAAGTAAAATCTAGGGTTTTTACTCTACGAGAGAAATAATTCATTCTAGGAGTTAATATGAAATGGATAAAATAACACAACGGACTATTGCAAGAAAGAGATCACATCAACAACATATGACAATGTAAGCACCATTCATGACATTTTGTAATAATTGATTTAAGCATTGAAAGTAAAACAGACCAGTGCAGATGAATATGGAGTGCTTGTAAAAGTGGAGTGTTGTTGTGTCGTGTAAGTATTGCAGTTGTCTCGTTGGCCAGTTTTAAAATTAGTAATGAGTAATTAAGGGTGTGGGTTAATTGTGGGTTTGGACCAACAAGTTAAGTCCCTTCGAACTGAGTGCTAAAGTGGTAATACCAAGTGTCCAACGGGGCGAGGATGAACCTGCTTGGAGTAGCCCCTTGACTCTATAGTAATTACCTTTTGCAACCTCCCGAGTTGTCGAGAAAATCACTTGTGTGGATTTTCCTATTAAATCTAGTAACTCGTATCCCTTTCTGATATAGCCAACTGATCAGACAAGCTGCAACGGTGTAGAGTATACGGGGAAGGAGTCTTGGTTTATTTTATTAGAGATGTAACATGAGTTGTTTAGACGACGACGGAAGAGTCTCTTTCACCTTTCGGGTACTTGGGAAAGCAACGGTCGAATTGATTTTAAAAAATTAAGAACAAATAAATAAAATAAATATTTTCTAATTAATCCTACCACAAATCTCTTTCACCCTTTCAGGGTACTCGGGAGAGCGTGGGGTAAGTATTTCTTTTACTTCCTTGATCAAATAAACAACTAAATCGGAAAAAAAAGATAAAACTAACTAAAACTGGAAAATCATAAAAAAAAGACACCGACACAAATCCCCCAGGGGGGATGGGGAGCGGGCTCTAACGAGCCTACTCAAGCTTGCTTTTATTAATCGGTTACAATGCTGCGGAAGAAAGTGCACTTTGGTCCTCACATTGGGATCCAAAGGCTTACAAGTTATTGGAAAAAATTATTTTTATGCGAGGGGGAGCTTCGTTGGTCTTCTTTTTGCTTGATTTTGCGAAAATTTGCCAGAGTTTCCTCCTCTTTTATCGTAAACCTGCAGAAAACAGCCAACAAGCATTAATAGAATATGCCCAAAAACACTTGAAGAGTGCTTTGGGAAAACTACCAAAATATGCTGAAAAAATTCTACGTAAAAAGCTGAAATGAACTAAGTAGAACCAACTGAAAAAATGAGCTAGAAAGCTGTTTTTTCAGGGTCTTTGTTTGTTTCGTAAGGAAAACGAACAAATTAGAGCACTTAGATGCTAGATCCGAAACTTAAACTTGGCAGTTAATCCTACTAATCAAGACTTTTAATTTTGTAAATGCAGATGACTTGAAGCAAGAAGAACTCGATAATGTAGATCTATACTAGAAAATTATTCTTTTTCAACTTTAGCTAGATCTAATCATGAAAAGTAATTACGCTCTATGTACGAGAATGAACTTAAAACCTTAGATCTGCAACTGCTTTTTGAATAAAGGACAAAAATAATTTTTTTAAACAAATTTTGAAAAGGAGAGGGGGGAAGTTTAGAGAGCAAGATGATCCTTGAGGCTTTGATTGTGGGGCACCGAGGGACTTTATTTGTAAACAAAAAATATGTTAGAATGAGAAAGATCAAACAAGGTCCTCGCTATCTCCAACTAAGATGACCTGCACTTCACACAACTCAATAAACAAGATCAAATCCAACAGCTTATACACTTAGAGATCAAAATATGAAAATGTCCATAAACAAATGAAAATATTCAATTTCGTATCTCTAAACATTCATACTAAATAAAATGAAGTAGTATACAAACAACTTCATTCACCTTGCAAAATTGATACCAGTCCTTCAAGCAAGCTAGATCTGGAAATTGGAAGCAAAATGGATCCGACAAATATTATCTCAACAAAGCACAATGATAATACATCCACTCACAAAGCACCACATAAGTAGACCTCCAAAGTCTCTTTTATTTCTCATATAAACAATGATTACAGTCAGCAAGGCTCTTCCCAGTACATTCCAACTAGTTTGAATGAGGAGAGCAAAGCTTTATTTATAGCAAATACAAGCCCAAGAGGGCACCACCAAAACTGACAGAAGAAGTAAGAGCTCAGCTGAGTTGAACTAAATCAATCAGTAGAATCAGTGGGCTGATTCTTTAGTTAACTGAATAGTTGGTATGGAAGAGGTGCCACCTCACTCCACCAACCAAAATCAACTCCAAATCGCAAGCCTTATCTCTCACGTGGATGTGTACCGATCCAATATGACGGTGATGTGAGCTCAAACTATGGTATATAGCACATGGTAGATACTCCATGTAATAAGAGATGAAATCATTTAAAAGATGATTAAAGTCTCAATCCCCATTCGCTAACCAATAGCGTGGGCCATACTTGAGTCGTGAAGCAATAAAGTGAGCACATGGGCGCTACCTCCTAAGTTTAAACTTTAAACAATTCACTTGGTGTATAAACCCTCACGCTAAACAACCTTTGTATGGTGTTAAGCCATCTCATTAACATACCCGTACAACCCAAACGATATGGGCATGATGGGCGCTCCCTTAAACTTTGGATAAATGCATGACATGAAAACTAATTTCAAAGTGACACTTTTGCTTATGGTTGAGGTCGTCTCCATGGGGGACAAACCATGCCAAGTCACCCCACTCATTTCTTACGTCTCCTTTTGACTTTTTGACTTTTGTCCCTTATGCCAATTTGTCCAAACTTGGCATTAAAATGCCATTTTGATGCATTTTTAGCGAAATAATGCCTCACAGAGTGTTTTGGCTGCCCGATTGATGTGGAAAGTGGTCCCTAGAGTAAAGAGTATGCTCTGAATGTCAAAATGAGCATTCCCATGTCAGAAATGGACTCCGTATTTGACTTTTATCACATTTTGAAAATTTTTAATTAAACCATTAAAAAATGGCTTAAAAAACAGAGAAAATTTATTTTTCTTGGAATATGACGAAACTCTAGGGGGACCTAGTACATGTCCATACAACTCAAAATGAATGCCTAGCATGGTGAAAAACACCGACACGAAGGCTCTAATAACCTCCCTAGGCCGAAACACCAAGATGACTACCCCAGCTTTGGAGGTGTGAGTGAAAAACTCAGAAATTATTAGTCGTTTGTTCAACAACCAATAATAACCAAGGGAAAAAACACTCTGGGCTAGTCGGCTTGATGCTTAAGTCTGTGAAGTTGAGCCTTTTATAAAAAATTTAATGCTAGGACATTTTTTACAATTTTCCCCAAAGGGGTATGAACATGTTTTACAAAAAAAACCGAACAGACTCCCAAAAAAAGCATGGCAAACTTTTGAACTCTAAATAATGAACAAGTATACTTGTTCCACTTCACTGGCTCGCTTGAAAAATCCACCAAGTACAACTTAGGTGGTAACATTTGGCTCCAACTGTGGGATGTGTGCTCGATCTAGTCATGGGTCAAGGAGAGGATATGAGAACACTAGAATCTCTGGTTTATATAATCTGTAAAAACATCTCAACTTGACAAGACAACCTTGGTGGCACAAGTTTTATAAAAATAAACCAAATGAATCATAAGTTGCATTTATTCAAGAATGTGGAAAACAAAAAATTTAACAAAATAAAAGGTTATTTATTTCTAAGTACAGAAAAGAAATGCAGAAAGCAAATGCTCACTTTAAGAAGCTTATTTTCCTACTCTAAGCATATCATAATCACCATGTTAAGTAAAATGAAAAATCCAATATAAGCACCTTAGCATTTGATCAAAATTTAAATTTTTTTTCTTGTGCTTGGTTACCAGCCAAAACAAGGATATTTTTAATAGAAAAAGCAAACCTGCACGGATATTCAAGATAGGTGGGCTGGACGGGAAATCATAGGCATGTAGAACTTCATCAAACTACCTCCCAATCTGGCATGTGCTTCTGTAGGCTTCCTCTATCCAAACCTGGATAGGTCTAATGTAGATATCTATATGATGAGGAAGATCAACAACTCCATCATACATATCAAAAGGGCTTATCCACTGATAACTCGCGGTGTAAGCCCTAGGCTGCTCCAAATCATGAGGAACCTCTGAATGTGAAGATGTAGGTTGAGACTGACATTCCATCTGCTGAATCGAGTCTGACTCTTCAATCCACTGCTTTTCTAGGTCTTCACTGCTAACACTTATGTGTGATTTTGAATGATCATATGAAAACTCTACATGATTCTCTTCCATACCAAGATCTCGAAAGGTCTCCAAATCGACACTCCCTTCTCTCGATACATCAAAAATGGGCTTCTTAATGTATGTACAATAATCATCATCCATACCTTCGTGAAATATGGGGGAATCCTTATCCATGGCATCACATTCTTGGATACACTCATCCTCATGTTCACTATATTCTTCTTCAGAATATCTAGTTTCAAAAATGTTACAAGGGAATGAACTTTCCAAACTCTCATCACCATGAGGAGAACATAGAGGAGTGTCATCGTACACCATATAGACCTCATCATAATTATCTTTATAAGTTTCTGTGATGGTTTCTTCTTGAGGTAAATCTGGAATACCCATGTGATCATCCTTGTTGAAACAATCCTGAGGATACTTCAAGTCTTCAGTAGTTTCTATCATGGCATAGTGATGAGGACCTTCAATAATATCTTCCATCAAGGGACCTTCATCATTATCTTCAATTAGGTCGCTTGGGATATGTTGCTCAATGGGTTCCTCTAGCTTATCCACATCCTCCATATTTTCTGTTGATGTGACATGAGGATCATTTTCAACATCTTCATATGAGGTTTCTTCATAAACTTCTTCAATTAGATTTAGCCCATCTTCAGAATCCTTCTGTGTATTGAGAGAGGCATCATATTCTTTAATAAGCTGCTTAATCTCCTCCTTTCTAAAATAACTTACAGGGATTTCCACACATTCGGCGTTGTCTATGACAGCATGAGGAAGTTTCTTCAGTGGGAGTATCATGGACCTCTTCTTCACTTAAACGTTCTAGAAGTAATTCCAAGTCCTCAACACTTTGTATCATGGCAAAGGGTTGTCATATGTTTCAGTATGATACTCTGTCCCAGATAGGTAGAAGGTAAAGATCTTTTCAAGGATTATTTCCAAACCATTCATACTACCCCTACCATCATGCTATTGCTCTAAAAACATCCAAAGGAAGCTTGGAATTGAGTTTATGCACTTATTAGGAAGGTCATGATAGAACCAACAACAGGCCTCATCCTGAAAAGTACTAGCAAACATTTCCATCATATTGTCCTCATAAAGCACATTGGAGTCGACCATCAATTGAAGGAAAGATTTGGCATGCCAGATGGCTGAATCACCATAATTTCCATGAAAGACTGGAAGCCATTTATATATATCCCCCACACCATGACCAAAGTTAGGAAAAGCTGGGATGTTTGAGAAATCTATGGGATGAAAAAATTCGACTATCTGAGCACCACATTGTTGCCTCAGTTCATCTATATCAGAAGTTAACAATGTGCATTTGATATAACCATGGAACTTTCTATTGATCAGGTGTAGTTGTCAATGAGCTTCGGAAAAAATATCAATGTGTCGCATGTGCTCATCTACACACAATAAATCTTCACAAGTTTTTTCAGATAACAGGGCTTTATCCCTTCAATGGAGTCGCCAAGTGAGAAGAAAAATATGCATTTAAACACTCTCACAAAAAATAATTTTTTGCTTTTCTTTGTAAATTTATAACAGAAAAAGGTTAGTGGAGTCGCCAGATGAAAAGTAAAGATCTATTCTAACATTCATCAAACAAAGAAAAAATAAAAAAGTGGAAAACAAAGTTGTATTCCAGGAATAGAAAGATTTATCCCCGACAACGACGCCAAAATGTTGCTGCCTAATTCGCACCTCGGGTAACATGGCAGAAATCTTCAAGCCACTAGGTGCGACCTTGGGGGCAAGCTCAAGCCAAGTGCTGTCACCTGATACTCAGCTCCTCTGTCTAGGCCAACTCCTAGCGAAGCTAAGGGGGGTGGACCCTAATGAAAAGTAAAATCTAGGGTTTTTACTCTATGAGAGAAATAATTAATTCTAGGAGTTAATATGAAATGGATAAAATAACACAATGGACTATTGCAAGAAAGAGATCACATCAACAACATATGACAATGTAAGCACCATTCATGACATTTTGCAATAATTGATTTAAGCATTGAAAGTAAAACAGACCGGTGCCGATGAATATGGAGTGCTTGTAAAAGTGGAGTGTTGTTGTGTCGTGTAAGTATGGAGGCAATCATAATGTTTCTTGCTTACTCATGCTTCAAAAATTTCAAAGTCTATCAAATGCACGTAGAATCAACATTCTTGAATGGAGAACTAAATGAAGAAGTCTACACAGAACAACTAGAAGGTTTCAAACAATCAGGAAAAGAGAATGATGCGTGGAAGCTAAAGAAGGCCCTCTATGGACTCGAACAAGCCCCAAGGGCATGGTATGATCGGTTAGACAAATATCTATGCCAACAAGGCTTCAAAAGGTGCAATACAAACAACAATATTTATTTCAAAACAGAGGAGAATGGACTTCTAATCACTGTTGTCTATGTTGATGATATTAATTTTGGGTGTAATAATGACAAATTAAGCCATGAGTTCGTTGATGCAATGGCAAGTGAATTTGAGATGTCCATGATTGGAGAACTCTCCTTCTTTCTTGGACTACAAATTTCTCAAACCTCAGAAGGCATCTTCATATCCCAATCCAAGTATTTAAGAGAAATGCTTAGTAGATTTGGGATGGCATACTGTGCTCCTGTAGGTACACCCATGCCTACAAGTTGCAAACTTAGCAGAGATGATCAATCCCCACAGGTTGATACCACACTCTTCAGATCAATGATTGGCAGTCTGTTGTATCTAACAGCCTCTAGGCCAGACATTATGCAAGCAGTTGGCATGGTGGCTAGATTTCAAGCATGTCCAAAAGAATCTCATCTGATAGCAGTCAAACGAATGTTCAGATATCTTAAAGGTACTTCATAGTTTAGGCTTTGGTATCCCAAAAATCAAAAGCTTGAACTTTTGACCTACACTGATGCAGACTGGGCTGGAAGTATGGATGATAGAAAAAGCTCCAGTGGCAATGCATTCTTTCTGGGAAATTGTTTCGTAGCATGGTCAAGTAGAAAACAATCATCCATATCATTATCGACTGTTGAAGCTGAGTATATAGCAGTTGCCGAGTGTTGGACTCAGATTCTGTGGATGAAACAGTTATTGGAAGAAATTCGAGTTGACAATAGTCAGCCTACACCAATCTAGTGTGAAAATACCAGTGCAATCAACATCTCTAAAAATCCAGTCATGCACTCAAAAACCAAGCACATACCTATTAAGTATCATTTCCTTAGAGAGCAAGTTAGTGAACAAAAGGTGAAATTGGAATATGTGAATACCAAGGAGCAGATTGCTGATATTTTTACAAAACCATTGCCTAAAGACACATTTGTATACCTTTGGCAGAAATTGGGAGTTACCTCCCTTCTAAATTAAATTGCTACTTGTATATGTGTTCTGGGAGCCAGTTGAAGATTGGCACCCATGGGAGTGACAGGTACATCAGTAAGTTAGACATGGACCTTTGAAGAGACTATGGTAGCAAACAAAGGGGGAGAAAGTCTGAACCAAGGAAGCATTAGTTACATCACCTTTGTCATTAATGTCAAAGGGGGAGAAAGTCTGAGAAAGCTCATTATTAGGGGGAGTTATGGATTGACTTCAATGCCAAAGGGGGAGATTATTAACATTCAAGATTATTGGCATTGATGTCAAATAAGTAGTTGATGTCATGCAAGCAGTAAGGATGTTGAAATGCCCGCTGCACACTTGGGTAATGTGTAAGGTAAGATGAAAAATGCACACAACAGTTACACCACAAGGTAAAATGTCCGCCCGGGTTGGTAAAATGCCCACTGCAATCACTAATATGCCCTCTACAGATCATACGATGAATATAGAAACAGTATTACAATCATAAGATTAATGAAATGGCATGGATAAATGAAGATATGGCAAGAAGGATCAAATGACCCAACATGTGGTCCTTTGTGGTACTCGTATGGATATCTTAATCCATAAGATGAAGTCGGCTTGATAAGAGAACATATAATGTTAAATTGAAAATAAAATAATTTTATTTTTGAAGGGTAAATTTGGTCGGCTTGTAACCTATTAAGAGAGCTGGTGTGTAAATAAGAGAGTTATAAGTCGTTTAAAGGTATGCATTTTGACGTGGAAATAAGGAGTGTGGACTGAGGATGCGAGTAGTAGCAGACGAAGATGTTTTTGCAGACGAGTTTAAGTGAAGTTCAATCACAGCCTGAGAGTGACTGTTTTTTGGGTATTAAGTGAAGCAGCCAAGTAAGGAAGTGTTTTTACAGATGAGTTTAAGTGAAGTTCAATCACAACCTAAGAGTGACTGTTTTTGGGTATTAAGTGAAGCAGCCAAGTAAGGAAGAGTTTTTGTAGACAAGTTTTTGAATTGTTCTTAAATTTGGAACGCAGGCAGAATCAAGGAAGTAAGTCACACACTTAGGTTGAAGTCCTAAACTACAATTACAGTCAAAACCTAAACTTTTGATACTTGGGTTCAAGCCTCATATTTTTCAGTTGTAGCTGATACATACATTTTGTGTTGTTGCATAGACCTTGAATGCAAATCTAATTGGATCAAACAATTACTGTACTGTTTTGATCTGTACTTGTTGATATCTATTTGAGTATTATGCATATATTTAAATCTAATTGGATCAAAGAATTACTGTACTGTTTTGATCTGTACTTTTTGATATCTATTTGAGGATTAAGTAGCTGTTTTATATTTTAAAACAAGATAAGGTCACAACATTTATTCACCCCCCCCCTCTCAGTGTTGGAGTGTGTCTTTCAGCTTAGGTGTTAATGGTATTCTACCTAATCATCAGTATTTGTGGGACATCCTAATCATCCACACATCTAACACTTAGATTTCCCATGATTGCCGACTTCTTCATGTCCCTTGCCGCCTCTCTTCTACAGCCTGGATCCACCTCAATACCTGTCACCCACACGAATTCCTTTGTTCAACTCGTGGCTCCAACTGCCAACGAGCTGCCTCTGTCAATCACATGTCGGCTTGGTGCTACACTCAGCCCCCCCTTTTGCTTGCTGAACATCGATCTACTGCTGCTAGCCCATGTCCACTCATAATGGCAGTTGTACGTACAACCATAGGCCCTGTTTAGCGGCCATATTGTACAATTGTACAATTTCTTTGTAAACCTGTCAAACTAGATCTCCTACTCAGAGCGAAACCCATACTTTGATACCATGTTAGTTTTATGATCCCAGAGCTTGGAACACAATCACATATGCCTTGTCCTCTAGTGTTGAGACTGAGAGCCGTTCATCTTCAGTTATGGAACATACATCACTCTTTACACCTCCAGAGATCCTCTTGACTCTAGCTGGAATAACACTATTCCAACCCCCTTTACTACATGTATGGTGTCGACCCCACAAGCCACATGGCAGTTTGAGTTTGTCTCTGAAACTCTAAGAAAGACATCCCTCATGTCCATCATATGGCTAGATGCACCATTGTCCATTGAGAAAATAAACATTGCCAACTCCTGTAGCTCCTGTGGTTGAGATCTGCTCCTTAGATTTGTCAAGATATGTCCTTGTTACCAGATCTGTCTACTGTTTCCTTGTCGACTTATCTTCTCCTTTGGAAGAGTCTTTCTTGTCATCCCTTGATTTCTGGGTGAAAGCCCTCCACCCATCTGAGATCCTTGAGTCACAGTTCTTTACCTGCATGAGATCATCTTGCTGGCTGCGTAGCCTTCTGCCATGGCATAGCAATCCACCCAACACATAAATTTTTTGCTTGTTTGGATTTTCTACTTGAGGCTCTGCTCGGATCTGTAGCCTACTACTGCCCAAAGGATTCTTGCAACTTTTTGCTGTGGCATCGGGTCTGTCTTGGGTTGCCCAACTCCTACTAGGTGCTTCTTGAGGTCTTTTCTACAGTTTTTTGGGTGCCCAAAATACTCTGCAATTTGCCTGACTTCTTTCTGGGCCTGCTTGAGGTCTATACGTGGTTGCTTGGGGGCCTACACGTTGCCAAATCTCTACTAGGCTGCCCTTAGGTCTGCCCACATCCTTGAGCCTGTTGCCCTAGCCTTGCTCACTAGTCTTTTGGGTGCTTGGCGATCCTGGCACTGCTTGGCTACTACCTGACCTGTTGCAAGTGGTTGGAGGCTGTCTCCTGGTGGCTTTGTCGACTACTGGCTCGGTCATCGACCTTACTGGCCTTGCCAACAATTGTTGGTAGCTATTTCCTCTAGTGGCCACTTCTTTGTTTGGCTGCGACCCTCTCTTTTTTATGCTATTGCTGCCTATGCTCACGTCCACCCTTGGCCTCTGCTGTCGGTTCTGCTCACGCCCAAGCTCTTGTGCCTTCTCATTCTTGTGGTGGCTGTACTCATCCTCCACTACCTGGCTCCACTAATCCTCCACACTTTCTTTGCGTATACCTGCTGTCGTGCCTTGTGCCATTAATCCTTTGTCGTTGCTAAGCTCTCTATCCTTGAGCTCTCTCCTCCTCTGTCGACACCCTGCATCCTGTCTGCTAGCTTCTTCACGTCCCCTGCTGCCTTTGTGCTATAGTTTGGATCTACCTTAGCTCCCATCACCTACGCGGCTGCCTCCGCTTAGTCTATGGCTCCAGTGGCCAACGTGCTGCCTTCATGGATCATGTGCCTGCCTGGTGCTACACTAGCTACCTCTCATTGCTTGTACACATTGATTTATTGTTGACGAACTGCGTCTACTCAAAATGATGGCTATACATGCGGTTGTACGTTCTGTACAGTACGACTGTACAATATTATTTTTTAAATTTCTTAGTAAGCTTGTCAAACTAGATCTCTCGTTGAGAGCAAAACTTGTGCTCTGATACCATGTTAATTTTCTGATCCCAGATCTGATTTATAGTCACTAATAACTTGCTGTAATTATGAACTAAAAATACGTTGAGATCCTAACTAATTACACAATGGAAAAACACAGGAAATCATTCACACATTTGAAACTTAGATTTACCCTAGAAAACCCTGACTCGGGAAAAGCCAACAAACAATGATTTTTATTAATGATAAAAATCCCGGGCTCTTGTCCTGGGGTAATGGAAAACTAAGGAATAATTCAATCACAAAAATATAGCCTAGCTTAAGACCTGGTTCCTACCTTCTGTGATGCACCTTGCCCCTGCCCATGCACACTTGGCTGAAAGTCCTTGTCCAACCACTTAGTGAGATCTCACTCACTTTGTGTGACAGTTTTGTGTCCTCTCCTTAATGTCTTGTTAACATAGCTTAAGTCACCTTTTATCCTTTATAACATAAAAGTCACTTGCCTTCTTAGGCAGGCTCTTCGCGAGGTCTTCTGGACAATTTTTTCATGCATGACAATTGGCTGATGTAGAAGTACCTGTCCGAACTACAAAAACTAACAAGCAACCAAACATTAAAATATGGGTATCAGTTACAAGTGGAGCACCTCACATATGTAGGCATATTTGGTGACAATAATTTGCTCCAAGGTAGAGCTACAAATACTAACAAGCAACCAAGCATTAAAATATGGGTATTAGTTACAAGCGGAGCGCCTAGCATATGTAGGCATATTTGGTGACAATAATTTGCATTATTGAGTGGTTTAAGGAATATTTTATGGAGGGTTTTTGTAACAATCAATGGGACCACTTTCACACATCTCTTTATGGAAATACACATTGCAAGGCGTTTGTTAGGAAGGAGAAGGAGCGCCTTAACTTTGGGGAGACCCATGACAAATGGGACATCATTGAAGTCACTAAAATACCTCTAAAAGGAGGAGAGTCCATCTCTAAGAGAGACTTCCATGTGGTTAATAATTTATTTCTCCATGATTTTAGGGTCTAGAATTTGTTAGATATATTTGTTGTTATCCCTTCGAGCAAATTGTGGATCGATTACCACTTATTTCTTTTTTAATGGAGAATGGTTAAGGAGGTGGCTAGACATTTTATTATTTCTTCTTGGAGGAGTATTATATTATTGTAAGAGATGGAGCTACAACTATATTTAAAGAGTAGCTCTCTCCATTGTTTCTTATGGTTGGATTTATGGAGGTTCCTATTATAACATAAACTGTAGCTACCCACTAAAGGTATCCTATCCGGGACGGTAGAGGTGAAGTAGCTAACCGGTGACACCGCAAGGGCCTCTTACCACAGATGAAGGGTAGTTGTCACACGAGACAGGCTCTTGTTGCTTTAGATCAATCCAGAGAATGATCAAGGGGGAGACCTACTAGCCTAAGAGGGCTAGCCCACCTACTCAAGACACTCCTAGGGTTGTGCAATGGATAAAAAGGAGGGATGATGAGTGAGGGAGTCTAGCTCTAGGGAATAGATGTGGTATAGAAATTAGGGCAAAGTTGGGGAGGCTTAGGAAATAGGGAAAATGACCCAACTTGATTGGAAAAGTACCACAAAGAGTTTAGTAACGTAGATCTAGAAAGATCTAGCCACACTTGAGAAAACCCTAATGAGACCCAAAAGAGTAGATCGAGGTAGTAAATGGCTAGATCTAGTAGCTTGAAGAATAGATCTATGAAAATAAGGTGGGTTCAAGCATACCCAGTTGATAGATCTGAAGATTTGGCCACCCACCCAAGGAGGGCGCCCCCACCTAGAGAGTCTATGTTGGACATAATGGCCACACTGAGAGGGGGGGTGAATCAGTGTATGAGCAATTTAAACCTTTTTACGTTCTTTTAATCAATCAAAGTACATCAAGCATTATATTATCAAATTACATCATCATATCCATCACCTAAATCAACCATGAGTCATAGGACAATGATCACATCAAGAAAGACACAAGAATATATGTAATTTTGATCTTTATTTATGGTAATGGAAGACTACAATCTTCTCGATTACAATCAGCACCAACTAATGAAAAGAACACCAACTCTTGTAACAGGACCCAGCCTGGTTTTCTTAGCTCCAACTAAGAAAGGGTTGAGGAGTCCAATCCTCAAGTACAAGACTTATCTTGTATCAATCTATGCTCATGTACCTCTGCACATTGATCTCTGTTGGTCAACCTTTGCTCATCACTCTTTGTCAATCTGCTCATCACCAGCTGCTCAATCTCTGCTCATCATCATTGCTGGTCAAGCTGGGTAATTTCTTCTCTTCACTATTGCTGGTCAATGTGCTCAAACAACTGCTCTCACTGATCATCAGGTGTACAAGTTTTCTTCATCATACAATGGTATGCAATATCATCATATCATTATCATCATAGAGTAAGTATCATATCATACTTCATCATCATCGAGTGTACATCATGGTGTGTAGGGTTGCATGTATCGACATCATCATACAATATGTGCATTGTGCAACATCATCATCATAGAATATCACTGTTTCATCACCGTGAATGTGCATCAAACTAGGTCACATCATTTCACTTCATTATACATATGCATATACCTGAGTATAACATACCTTCATACCTTGACCTGTGCATTAGAGCTTCCTTAAGCAGTGCATAGAAGAGCATGCATTATCATAGTGTGTAGTATGCAACATCATAGGGTTTAGTATGCATCATCATAGGGTTTGTATCATCATTAAACATGCACTGTATGCATCACTGTTTGGATGCCACTGTATCACTGTATGCATCACTGTTTGGATGCCACTGTATCACTGTATGCATGCATATACTGTACATACTTGTGCTAGTTGTGTCACTGTTCATCTGCCACTGTATGTGTACATCACTGTATACATATTCATCACTGTGCATACCAGTTGTCTACTCATATAAACACATCACTGGTTATACTCCACTGTATGTGTACATCACTGTATACATATTCATCACCGTGCATACTACTTGTCTACTCATTGTAAATATGCTACTGTAAACATCATTATAAATATATTTGGTGGTTGTATAGTAACCTTGTCAATGCATGGTCACTGTAGAAGACCCTTGGACTGTGCATACAGTAGAGGACTGGAGTACTGTAGATGACCTTGGACTTAGACTGTTTTTATCCCAAGGAAAACACTGTATCACCTAACCTCGGGTCTGTGCATGCTTCGGATCTTGACTGTTTATCCTGCAATAAATTCTCTGTGGAGAACCTGGATTGTTTTAGGCCTGCAATTTTCAGACTGTTTTAGGCCTGCAATTTTCGGATCTGAGCAGCCTCAGTCCACTCCTCCATACATCCTCAGTCCACCGAGAGCTCAGCTGCTACTTTTTCGCTGAATTACTTGTGAGTGGATAGATATGTGCTTTCTGCACTTTACACCCTGTCAAACTCGGGACTAGGGCTTGTTTATATGCTGAGAAGGATCTTCACACTATCCCAAATTCGGGACTGTTTGTGCTGAGGTGGAACCCCAATCACAGTCGAAAACCAGACTGTGCATATGCTGGTGATAAAAACTCCAAGACAAAGTCCACAATGGACTGCTGTAGAAAACTCAAAAAGAAACTTGGCATCAATGTTGTTCTGCTACTCCTCTACTCAGTCACCCGAAAATCTCAGTCACAGTTGACTGCTCCACGAATTACTTGCCTCAGCAGCGAGCTTTCACATCATCTTCATTGGCTACGTTTTGGAGTGAGGATGCTTGTGTTTTTATAGTCTTTCAATGTTGTTTATTCCTTGGATTAGGGCTGACTTGTAGGGTGAACAAGGTATATATTTTTTATTAATTAAAATTTGAATTTGAATCATATAATATTCAAATGAAATGTTTTAATGTCCATAAGACATTGTACCACCATTTGAAAGGGGTTTAGGGTTTATCCACAAGCCATCAAATGTGTCTAATTGTCCAAGTGGGTGCCATCATCTTCAATGGTCACCATGTTCTTCATCAAGCCATTAGGTGTCATGTCCCCAAAACCCAAAATGAAGGGTGCAAACCGTCTTCAAGGGTTTCAATACCCCACAACATCTTCACCCCTCCTTCAAAGGTACAAGGACAATTCACTCACTCAATTTGCACACACACCCTCCCTCATTTATACACAGACTCCCTCACTCAATTTGCATGAGTAAGAGAGAGAGAGGACAAGTTCGCTAGAGGAGAAAGAGAGAGAGCTACATAAGACTTCTTATCCTTGGATTTTCCATTTTGTGATATTGCATTAGTGACGAATCTATCTCTGAAGAAGTTTGCGGGGTTTTCTCCTTTATGGTTTCCTCGAGGAAAATTCTTGTGTCTATTGTGATTTGTTGTGCTTGTTATTCTTTTAGTTAAAGATCTAGCATAATTAAATTAAAGTGCAAAAACTAACAGTTTTGATTAGCACCTTGAGGTCTGTAGTTGTCTAACTCTGCCCTACAACTACCTATCTCTCTCTCTCTCAGGTATGCCCATTGTTCCTTTAGTGACTTGTCTTCAAAGAGACAAGGTCTGATCTGAAAAGATATCTTAGTATAAGGAAGGTCTAAACCAGTATTGTTTTTCTCTTTTACTAATGCTATTTGTTAGTTTTGTTTAACTTGTTCATTAGCTTATCTTTTATTGCTACTGCTGTTATTTATTTTCCTTGTATGTTATAAATTTAACACAGGGACCTTTGGGAGTGTTAAAGTTGAAATGGATGAAAAATATGTTTTAAATTTATCTTGCCTTGTCACAAGTGTGCTATTTTGTTTCTAGCATTGATTTAGAAATTTATTTTATTCATTAAAATACAAATTTTTAATTTTTCTGCTCCAAACCCTAACCTAACACTGACTTTAACAGTGAGAAGGATTCTAGAGGAGGGGGTTCCTCAATACCTTTAGTTATGCTTGTGCACAATGAGACCTTGTGTATCAAAAATTAATCGATTGTTGTGTGAGGTAGATGGAGCTGTGCTAATTCTAAGAGGAATGGGAAGACTAAATTTGTAATGGAGCTTGCTCTAATCATCCTTAATTATTTGGAGTCAAGTATAAATTCAATAGTGATTTGTAGATTTTATTTTTAGGGAAACATGGTGGTGTTGATCTCTCAAACATGATTGTCAATCACTTAAATTATGGTACTATCCATGGTGTTAGAGCCTTTTTAGGATTTGTGGGTTCTTAGAAAGATTTATTAGGAACTTTGTTGAGGTTAGTGATTCTTTGAATGAGTTAACAAGGAAGGATGTTCTATTCCATTAGAGAGAAGAACAATAATGGGCATTTAGAGATTTCAAGTACTGTTTTACTTATGGTGAATGTATGAGACTACATAAGAAGAGCATCAAATTTATTGATGAGAAGTTTGAATGAGCACATGTGGAAAACTGTACTACCAATGGTAGACTACTCAGTTTTGAAGATAATCAATGGATGGTGAAAAATTTGAGAACAAGTCCAATAGGAGCTATAATATTAGTAGCAACTTTGACAATAGAATTAGAGACATCACCAAAGAAGACTTTCTGTTTATTGCTTAAGTAGGACATTGAAGTATAGAGCAGGGGGTATATGTTAGGAGCGAAAAACTGGTATGACCTATTTTGTCTTAAGTGTTTTCTTTTCCTGTAGTGACCTGTACATGTGGTGGATGGAATAAGTATTCTGTGTCAATGACGCAATTTCCTTTTTACTGTGTAGGCGATGAGATAAGTCACGAGTCCATCATTATGAAGATGCCATTAGGAGGTCTTTTTAGAAAGCCTTAATTTGTTGGGTGAATGTTTGGTGATATCCATTGGGTCAGAGATCCTTTAGGACTTGCTGGTTCATATAAAGGGTTATTAAGAACTTTTCTGAGATTAGTGATCCCTTGAAAGAGTTAACTACAAAGGATGCTTCATATCAATTAAGGGAAACCCAAAATGGGTATTGATAGATCTTAACAAGTAATTGATGTATGATGAATTTATGAGACTTAAGAAGAATAGAATCCGATCTATTGATGAGAAGGATGAACACACATAGGTGGAGAAAGCTTGTTTATTTATTGCGTGATCAAGATGATCAAATGTAGAGGAGTTGGTATATGTTAGCACCAAAATAGTTATCATGATATATTTTGTGTTGTAGTATTTTTTTGTCTTCTAGTTATTTATGCTTGTGGTAGATTGAATGACTATTATATGTTAATGATGTAATCTCTTTATTACTTATGGGTTAGTCGTGAATCAAGTCATGAGGTCATCGAGGAAGTCCTTATTAGTAAGGTTTATTTGGGTGAGCAGTTTTGTTGCAATTGTCATGTACTTGGTCATTTATATGTAGAGAGGACACACACCATTTCCAGTTGAGTTATCATTGCATGTGGAAGTGATATTAGAGTATATATTTTTTGTCATTATATCCATGTCTATTGGTCATTTGGATATAATGTAAAATTTAAATTGAGTCTTGTTTGAATAAAAGCTTAATGGCATTTTCTGTGATCTTATGTGTTGCTACGATTGATCTTTTTGTCCTGTTTGTTGAATTCATATTCACAGAAAATCTTTGAATTTACGTGTTTAATTGTTGTTACTGTAAACCTGCGAGATCAGATGAATTCTCATTTAACACACATGACTAAAATGTGGTTGCTCGTCTCATTTGTGTTGCAATAAGTGATAATTGTTTTTGTAACATTTGTAGTGTAAAATATGCCATCATTTTTCTTTCAATAAGAGATAAAGACATTTTAGAGTAGATTTTTGTGTTGGATCGGAGTAAACACCTTAGTTTGGAAGGGTCTAACACAACTTTCGTTTTGTTTGAAGGTACGAGGTATTTGCAATACTATGTTTCATTTTCGAGACAAGATTCCACCAATAAACTATGTCACAAGCATTGCTTCAAAGTTAGAGGTAAGACATTTATTGTTGATTTTGGTTCTGTATATGTGCGGATATTGCATAATTTTGAATGGCTGTTGGGTTCTGTTTTTTTCTTGTTTATTGTTTGAACATATTCTTTTATTGTATGCTTTGTTATATACCTCCCTTCTATTTTATTTACAATGAGAAATTTGAATATATTCTTTGATGATATTTGTTTATGGGAAGTTTGCATACTTTATTGATGATCTCTTCTTAAAATTTTCAAGAATCAAACTATATTTGATCTTCAGTTAAGTTTCTTACCGTTCACTTTTTAGAGGAAATGAAACTGAAGCAGGAAGAAAAAAAGACAAGATAATAATATGGATATAAATTTTTTTGGTGGTCGAAATAGTTTTAAACACTTACAAACAGTAACAATAAACTTTTACACACAATGCATATATAAGGAAGCTCAGTTACGATAGCTAACATGTTTAATACAGCTAAGTTATCAAATATTCAAACAAGAGAAATGAAATAAAATTGCTCATGCCCTTGATTAATATGAATGGTTGCATGGATGTATGTATGTGAATGTATGCATGTTTTTGTGTATGTGTGTTCCTTAGGACTTATAGACAACTTAGGTTGAAGGGTGTGCTAGATACTTATCCCAAAAGAGACGTATACCTAAGCTAAGTATAAGTGTCAAACACTAATATTAGAAAAGTGCAGATAGGGAGGAGACAGCTAAAGTATTGATGAGCTCCAGATTTCCACCATATTAATGCTACAAAATCTCAGGAGTACACTATATCATTATCAATCTGTTTGTAAGTTTCGAGATGTCATAAATTGCATATTCAACTATTGTTGATTTTTCTTGAGCAACATCGAGAGCCATTCTCTTAGGAGAGTGGGAACATCTGGTTCGGGACCAGGACGTGGAACAAGTCTAGCACTGGGGGACTCAGCCTAGAGCTAAGTGACCATTTTATTGAATGGAGACATCTGGTCCAGGACCAGGATGTGGAACCAGTCTAGCACTGGGGGACTCAACCTAGAGTTGAGTGACCATTCTGTTGAATGGAGACATATTGTCCGAGATCAGGATGTGGAACCAGTCTAGTACTGGGGGACTTAGCCTAGAGCTGAGTGGCCATTCTTTGAATGGAGGCACCTGGTCAGTTACCAGGAATTTAACCTAGTCCGAGACTAGGGACTCAACCTAGGGCTTGTTGCCCACCTATTTCGACTAGGTGGCAACTCCATGTACTTGAAGATGTACATAATTGTACAAATTGTACCTTGTAAAAATCTGAGGATTTTTCACTTCTGCAGGGCAATTGCCCCTTTGTAAAACGAAATGTCCGCTCCCTTGCGTGGGAAAATTAATGTAATTATATGTGCTAGTGTGGGTCATATGATATGGATGCCACACCATGGAACTGGTTGTTAGGGAAGTCCCCTCATTGAGTGTTTTTTCCCTTTCCAATTAATCTTGTTGAGTAAACGATTTTAATTGGTTTGGTTTTTCACTCAAAATCCTCCAAAGTGGTGACGGGCGTTCTAACAGTCAAGTCCATGGGGTGGATAAGGTTTCAAAATGTTATTCATGACCATGCTAGACATTTGTATAGAGTCTTGCGGAATTTCGTTATGTTGTTGTATTTTTATTTATTTTTTCTAGTTAATTAATTTCACCCCTTGGTGGTTAATTAACTCAGTTTTGATGTAATAATGTAATTGCTCAAGCACTAACATTTTGTAATAGGGGCTATGAATGCAAGGTAAATTGCTATGAAACCCCCTAAGCCACTGCTTCGAGTCCCATGTCATTCAGACAAGTGGTTGAGGAGATAGACCATTTTTGTCTAAGCAAGGTCTATTTTTCCTAGGGAATTAATTAATTTCCCTAAGTCAAAAATTCATATTATTTGATTTTGAAGTAAAAAATGAAATAATGCCATGGTAATTTTGTTTGGGGGTTACTAAGCCTATGAAAAATTTATTTGAAATTTTTCACCCCCCCATGGCCAAGATATAAAATTTTCAAGTTATTTTAAATTTTTCCCAAGTCAAAATTGGAAAAATTTAAAAATTAAATTGAAAAATTAAATCTAAGGTGAATTAATATTTTTAGCCCAAGTCTAAAGGTTAAATCTTCATTTTGGAGCAAAGAATCAAGTCAAAGCCAAGTTTGGGGGCCATAAAGTGGTTCAAACCCTCACTAAGTGGGGCGTCACATGCTAAAGGCATCTCTAGAGAGGGCGCAAAGGTTAAAAAACCTCATTTTAGTGGAGCGCTACCCTAAGAAACTCCTCTAAATATGGCGCAAATGTAGAAAAACCCCCAAATATGGTGGGGCGCATGCATATAATAGAGGGGCGCTATCAAAATAGAGGGCGTCACCATAATAGTGAGGCGCTACCACATTAAGGAGGGCGCTCCCACATTTAGAAGGGCGTCACATCATTTGGAGGGCGTCTACATTTAGAGGAGCCGCCACATCTGGAGGAGGGCGGCCACATATGGAGGGAGACGCCTAGCTTGGGCCCACAAAACTCATCTCAAGGGGGCACTTTGGTCAAAACCCTAGATCTAAGGGTGGAAAATGGTGAAGACATGGATCAAGCACTCAAGCCATTGATTAAAAAGCAATCTAAGGGTGTAGAATGGTTGAGAGAGATGCAAAGTCAAATACCTAGATCTAGTGGTGGAGATTTAACCTAGATCTAGATCTAATGTCGGTCATTGATCTTCAAGGGGTTGGGGTCTTCCTCAACTATATAATGAGGGTCTCACTCCCTCATTTCACAACTTCATTCATGCTATTGTTATGCTGCTGGAATCTTTCCCCATTCTCTTCTCACATTCTCTCAAGCATTTGGCCCAAGCCTCTTGCTACTTTGTATTGAATCTTGCCCTAGTTGGGCCATAATAGAAGGAAGCTTTGGAGGAATATTGTGCCATCATTTTCTCATTTCATGCTTGGATTAGTGAGGTAACCTTGTAAAATTTTCAATTTATTGTTGTTCTTGTTTAGCTTAGAAGCTCTTTACAAAGTATTTTGTGGAGAGATTTGTAGGTAGAAGTATTTCTATCTTCACTTGTGAGTAGATTAGTAAGATTCTACAAAGTATTTTGTAGGATTTATTATTGTGCTCATATCTTGGCTTTCTGGTTGCAGCTTTAATAGTTTATTTGCAGGGATCCAAAGCTAAGAAGGGCTCCTCCAAGGGTTTCATTATTTTTTTAAATTTTAAATTTGGCAATTTTTCTTTTCCTATCCTGAAACTGGGTTTTATTCATTGTATAGTGAATATAACCCTTGTTTTAGGGCCCTCATCCATTATATATTAGTATAGGCTTATAAATCTGCTGTTTATATGTTGTTTTCACACTAAAAACATTCATTTTTAGCCACTAAAATTTCTGTTTTTCCATTTTTAAAGGTTCAGATTTTTCTGTAAAATTTCTGGGTTGTACACTAAATTGTTCTAACTTTCTGTTTCAGTTTTCTGCAGTAATTTCCAGCAAGTTAGTTGCTGATTTTTTGCAGGTGTTATGCACAGAAAGAGGGGGTGATGCTGCCCTAAATTGCCCAGAAAAACCCAGCAAAAATTTGGTCCAAAAGAGGCCCTAAACTATACTTCTTCTCTCTTTCTTCTACTACATTGTAAACCCCAAATGAGAAGTTCTCTTTGGGGTATTTCTCTGCTGTAAATTTGTATAAGTAGCTGCTTAGAGTTAGCTTTTTATTTGCAAGTTTTATTTTTCTGTTTACCCACCTATCTTTGTGACAGACCACCATCTCTGTCACAGAGATTGAAGTGAGGTTAGTTTAATCAGTTTTATTTTTCTGTTTACCCACCATTCTTTGTGACAGACTACCATCTCTGTTACAAAGATTGTTGTGAGGTTAGTATACTGTTTTAGCTAGTTGTATATTCCTTACTAGTTTTATTTTCAGTTTACCCACTATCTCTGTGATAGATCACCATCTCTGTCACAGAGATTGCTGTGCGGTTAGGCATTGCTTTAGCTAGTTACAGTTTCTTCCAAGTTTTAGTGACTTTTAATTTTATGTTAAAGGAGTAACCATACAAACCACCTATCCTGCGTATCCTCTATCCACTTGTCATCTCCCTTTAGGGACTTCAAGTTGGGTATGAAAAGCAGGAGAAGCAGGGGCTTAGCTTAGTTAAAACAATTCTCTTTTTTTTGCTACAATCAACACATTTCATTTTTTCAGTCAAAGATCAAGTACCAGCACCTCCCATAAGGGATACTGCTTGGTTGATTTTGTTGATAGTTTAAAATTTACCTTGTATGCTAATCATCAAGACTAAAATTTACTCCCTAAAATTAACCAACAACAACTTCACTATTTCCTGTTCCTCTACTCGGTTATCACCCTTCGGGGTACTCGCAAGATACGACAGGGGATAGAGGAGTCTTAGTTTAATAGGCATCCATCTAGCTTTTTTCCTGTTGATTAAAAACAGTGACCTCGGAGGCGACTTGGGGTAGTAGACCGTGGGGGGTCTCTAGGCGTTTTACGTCCTCCTTGTTGAGCACCAGGCCATTGGGGTTTGACCTGTGAGCTACGGGTGGGCTTTGCTCCCACTTTGTTGAGCGCAACAGCATTCCCTCTTTGACTTGAGAAATACTGGATTGGGGTAGTCACACCACCGGTTCGGAAACTAAATTTCAAGAAGAAAAACCTTAATAAAATTTATTAAAATTAACCAAGAGACATTGCAAAACGTCCTACAAACACAGGTCACTGCTGTTTATCTTTGCCTTGCTGTTCAAGGTTTTACTACAAGCACTTTCACATTTTATTTCACTGCAAGTTTTTTCCTTTCAGTTTTTTTTGCAAACTCTTATGGTGACATCTTTGATTCACTTGATTAAGTGATCACATTGTTTAGTAATCTGAAAAGCTTAATAATTGTTCCATTTATTCAATCTGTTACAATTGTGGATATGGTTAATACTGCTTAACTGCTCATTCATTATTGTTTATTTTGTTCATAGCATTCATTTGTCTATATTGTAGCCTGGTGGTTAATTAACTTAGATTTCAATTTTATTTGTAAATTTGTAAAGTTGTAATTTATCCTTAGACTCCATTTGTTAATAGGCACTAGTCTTCATTTATCTCAAGGTTTGCTTGTCATCAAAAGGAAATCTTTGCATTTGCATGATTCTTGTCATTCCTTAGATAGTATAAAGTCTTAGCCTCACCATCTAAACAAAAGATCCCTTTAATTAATTTGTAATTAATTAATAAATCTGGAACCTAGTTTTGCAATAGGGACTACCCCCCTTGGCTCTGTTGGGATCTTGCCTAAACGGAGGAGTTGTGGACTGTGGTGACAGTGGTCCCCAGCTCTCGCTTGCCCCCAAGGACACACATAGCAGGTTGTGACTTTCCTGTGCCTTAAAGTGTGAATTAGGCGGCAACATCTTTGGCGCCGTTGCCGGGGACAAGTCATTTGTCCTTGGTCTGACTTAATTAATTAATTTCTTGCTTTTAATTCTTCAATTTGTTAAACTATTAATAAATTTTTTTAATTAAATTTAATAACTTATTTACCCATATTAGAGCTATCTTTTTCTCCAAGTGGCGACTCCACTTTCAAATATAGTGAGGTATTCTACCCGGAGCCATTCAGGTGGTCTACTCAAGTCCCTCACCGAACCTGAAAGGGTATATAGGAGGAGATTGAATAGACTTTCTCCCCGTAGACTCCTTGCAAATCTTGGAGAAGAGGCTATCTCTGATATCCATTTGTTGTTTACCCAAAACAACCAATCCTCACCAATGGATGATTTATGCAAGCCATGTGATTTCTCTAGCATCATTGGTTATCCTCATGATTTGCCAAATAAAGCTATAGAAAAGTTACCTTCCTTTCAAGGTAATAATGCCATCAGTGCCAAGTTTCACATCACCAAGTTCAACCAATGCTTTGCCAAGTGGTGTAATGCTCATAACTATGAGGATGTCAAGATGAGGCTGTTTATTTTGTCTTTAGAAGATGATGCCATGGAATGGTTTCAAGATCAGAATGACAATAAGTTCAAAACTCTCAAGGAAATCATTGAAGCTTTCAATGATAGATGGGGTGATAGAAGGGATAACCATTTCTTGTTGGCAGCCTTGCATACTAGCCATAAGCAAGAGAATGAGACCATGGAAGAATTTAATAAAAGGTTTAACGACTTAGTAAAAAGCCTTCCTGCAGACATCAAGCCCCAAGAAGCATCTCTCTTGATTTATTACATCCAAGCATTTGAAGGAGAAATGAAATATCAGATAAGGGATAAGGAACATGCAAATCTTAAGGATGCACAAGAAAAAGCTATCAAGATAGATAAAAACATGCAAGCTGCTGGTAAATCTAATATTCCTGGGTTTTCAAGGGGTAGTTCTTCAAAGGCTAAAGAAGTAAAAAATGTTAAGTTTGAAATCCAGGAACTTCAAGGTGGCTCCATAGATAAGCTCACCCAGTTGATTAAGCAGATGGAATTAAATCATGCTAATCAGGCAAACCAGACAACATTACAAAATAAGGTAGTTTCCTTGGAAAGAAATAGAGGAAATAATTTCTATCCAAACAAGCCAAATGATAGGTGGCAAAACCAAAGACGGCCCCACCTCAAGATCAAAGGCCCCCTAATCCTCTAGAGTCTACTAATGTGGTTGACCATCAAGCTATTCTATATTGTAGGCCTTGTGGGGATTTTCATGAAGAAAACACGTGCCAAGCCTTTTTGCAAATCATAAATGATAAAATGAATGAAAAAACAGAGAATGAACAAGTGAACATGTGTGGGCAGAAGTATGATATTGGCATGTATGAATGGATGGATCTAGTTGAGAATAGTCACAGTGTTGAATCAATAAATGAAGTAGCAGAAGCAGCTTTTGGCCCTAAGCCTAGTGAGCAGCAAGTGTCAGATTTCTCTAAGTATAGAGGAATAACTTACCAAAGAAATGGTAAGAAGAATCAAAGTCAAGAAAGAACTCCAACCAGTGTTCCTAAGGTACCTCCTCCCCCTCCTGTTTCAATTGCACCTAATACCCAATTAAACATTGATCTAGGAGGTTGGTTAAATAATGCTAAGATGTTGGTTCCTGTAGCAGAAATCATGAAGATCCCTTCTCAAAAGGGAAAATTACTCAAGGCTATAGAAGAACCTTATCAGAATAATGTTGACAAAGCCATAGCCTACCATGATGCACCTGTCATTCTTCAGAGTATGGACAAAGGAAATGAAAAGAACCAGCCATTCTTCCTCTCGTTGCTAGTAAACAATCATCTTCTACACAACTGCATGTTAGATTCAGCGGCTAGCTCAAATGTGATGACTAAAAAAGTTATGGAACAATTAAATCTAAGGATCTCAAGGCCTTATCATAACATTTGTGCAATGGATAGTAAGATGATTGAAGTGTGTGGTTTGATTAAAGGATTACAAGTACACTTAGCAGCTTTTCCAGACATTCAAATAGAAATGGACATAGTAGTGATAGATGTCCCAGATGCTTGGGGTATGTTACTCTCAAGAAAAATTGGAGCAGACTTAGGAGGAAATATTCAAATGGACTTGACTTATGCCACCATTCCAACTCCCGAAGGGAGTTTTGTTAGATTGAATTGAGAGTTGGAGATGAGACACCATGTAGAAGACCCAAGAAGTCCAAGTAATGAATTAAAGTATAAAACTTATGACTTGGGAAATTATGCAATTTTGGCTAACTCTTTAGGACCTATTGAAGAATCATATGAAGATGAAAGAGTTAATCAAAATTGGCATATGCACTTTGACGGGGCCTTCTCTAGAACTGGTAAAGGTGCAGGCATAGTCATTGAATCCCCTTCTCATAAGGAATTCAATTTTTCCTATAGACTAGAATTTAATGCCACCAACAATGTGGCTGAGTATGAGGCCTTGCTCCTTGGTTTAGAGGTGTGTAAAGATAAGGGTATCAAGAAGTTAGAGGTCAAAGGTGATTCAGATTTGATCATTTCACAGGTTAATAAACAGTTTGCTTGCAAATTAGAAAGGTTAAGAAGATATAGGGATGCAATTTTGGATCTGGTTCCATGCTTTGATCACATAGAATTTATTGCAATTCCTAGAGAATTTAATGCTAAGGCAGATAGACTTGGAGTTGCTGCTTCCACCCTTCAGAGACCACCAGAGTTAGTAGATGAAGAAGTTAAAATGGAAGTTATCTTCAGGCCTTCAGTTCCAGATAATGTAGATAATTGGTAGGTCTTTGATGATGATAAACAAGTGATTAAGTTTTTAAGTAATATAGGAGAATTTGCTAACTTTCACATTAGTGAAGATGAAGAAGGTTATTATTATGCAGAAGAAAGTCAAAAGTTTAATCCAGCCACTAGGAAAGTTGTGTCTTTAGAAAGGGCATTTGATAGAGAAGATGGCCATAAACCTAAGGAAGAATCAGGTACAAAGCCAAGTGATTACATAGAGGTAAACATAGGCACAAAGGAAGAACCTAGGATGGTTAAGATTGGAAAATCAACACCCAGAGAAGAATGAGAACAAATTATTAATTTGCTAAGGGAATATAGGGATGTTTTGGCCTTCACATATGATGAACTTAAAGTCTATAGGGAAGATGTGATTCAGCATACTATTCCACTTAAGGAAGAAGCCAAACCATTTAGACAGAAACTTAGGCAAATAAATCCTAAGTTGGCCCCCTTAGTACAACAAGACTTACAAAAGATGTTGAAAGCTGGAATAATAGCCCACACTAGGCATTCTTCTTGGTGCTCAAATTTGGTGGTGGTTAGAAAGAAGAATGGTCAAATCAGGTTGTGTGTGGACTTCAGAAATTTAAATATTGTGTGCAAGAAATATAATTATCCCCTCCCTAAAATGGAAACCTTATTGCACAGAGTAACAGGATCTGGTATGATTTCAATGCTTGATGGTTTTTCTGGTTATAACCAAGTCAGAGTCAGAGAAGAGGATAGGCACAAAACAACTTTTACAACTCCTTGGGGAACCTTTGAATATATAAGAATGCCTTTCGGTTTATCTAATGCTGGGGCTACCTTTCAAAGAGCAATGGACTATGCTTTTCCAATGGTTTTTTCTAAGGATGGGAAGAGTCACATAGGACATTTAAAACAGGTTTTTGAAAGATGCAGAGAATTTGGGATCTCTTTAAATCCAGCCAAGTCAGTTTTTGTGGTTACTGAGGGGAAATTACTTGGTCACATAATTTGCAAAGAAGGTGTCAAAATAGATCCGGAAAGAGTTGTAGCCATTGCTAAACTTCCCTTGCCTAATACAAAGAAAGGCCTCCAATCCTTCTTTGGTACAATTAATTTCCTTAGGAGATGTATTCCTAATCTAGCAGAAGTAACTAAGCCTTTGAATAAGTTGCTTAGAAATGATGTCAAATTTCAATGGGATGAAACAGGAAAAAGAGCTTTCCAACAAATAAAAGATGCATGTGGTCAAGCTCCCGTATTAATCAGTCCAGATTACACTAAAGAATTCTATCTTTTCTCCTTTGCATCTGAAGACACCATTGCTGGTGTTTTATTACAGAAAAATGTCCAAGGTCAAGAACAACCCATAGCATACATGAGCAAAATCTTAAGAGATTTAGAATTAAAATACCATATAATAGAAAAACAGGCTTATGCCTTGGTAAAATCTCTTAAGCATTTCAGGATTTTCATAGGGTATGCCAAAGTAATTGGATATGTTCCTAATACAGCAATTAAAGATGTGTTAACTCAAGAAGAAGGCCTAGGTCCGAGGAGTAGATGGGTTGCTAAAATTCAGGAGTATGATTTAGAAATCAGGCCCACTAAATTAATCAAAGGACAAGGATTAGCTAAAATGTTGATAGAAAGTAATGAGAAGGCTTTAGGTTTGGTTGATCAGAATATGGTTTATGAGATTGATGTTCCAGATTCATCCCCGAATTTGCTAAAGCTTGAGCAAGTTGAATGGTATTCTGATATTATCTTTTATCTTAAAAACTTGACTTGCCCAAGTCATCTTGTTGGTCATAAGAGAAGAGCCTTAAGGCTCAAAGCATCCAAGTATATCTTAATTAAAGATGGTTTAGGATGGAGGAATCCAGATGGGATTATCCTTAGATGTGTGGACGAGAATGAATCTAAAAAACTAATGGATGACTTTCATAATGGTTTTTGTGGTGGTCACTTTGCTGCTAGAACCACGACCCATAAGATTCTTAGAGCTGGATATTATTGGCCCACCATCTTTTCAGATGTGCATAAGTTTGTGAGGAAATGTGAACCTTTTCAATTGTTCACTGGAAAACAGAAGTTAGCTGCCCTTCCCCTCCAGCCAGTGGTTGTAGAAGCACCTTTTCAGTAGTAAGGTTTAGACTTCATAGGGAAGTTTAAAGATAATTCAAGTAATGGTTTTTCATGGATTGTAACAGCTACAGATTACTTCACTAAATGGGTAGAAGCTATTCCCACTAAATCAACAAATGAAAAAGTAATCATGGATTTTCTTGAAGATGGGATAATAACAAGATTTGGAGTGCCTTCAAAAATAGTAACAGATAATGCTAAGGCCTTTTGTTCAGCAGAAATGTCTGCATTTTGTTTAAAGTATGGCATTATATTATTTCATGCATCAGATTATTATCCTCAAGGAAATGGTCAAGCAGAGTCTAGTAACAAAAACTTAATGACCATAGTCAAGAAAATTGTAGGGGAAAACAAAAGGTCTTGGGACAGTAAAATAAAATATGCTTTATGGGCTGATAGAATAACAAAGAAAGCATCTACAGGCAAGAGTCCTTTTGAGTTAGTCTATGGTTTAGAAGCTCAACTACCAGTTCACCTTACCCTGCCAGTGTATCAGTTGCTCCGAGAGTTTGACATAGAAGAGTCTGCACTTCAAAACAGAGTAAATCAGTTAGTGGAGTTGGATGAAATAAGGAGAAAAGCTTATGATCAGAACTTTAAAAGTCAGGAAAAGACAAAGAAAGCCTTTGACAAGTCAGCTAGACAGAGAGACTTCAAAGTGGGGGATACAGTTGTCCTATGGGACAAAGGCAGGGAAAAGCCAGGGAAGCATGGGAAATTTGACAGCCTATGGTTAGGCCCTTATGTGATCAGATCAGTCGCAGGTCCAAATTCCTTCAACCTAAGTCACTTGGATGGTGAGCCATTGAACATTCCAAGGAATGGTCAACAGCTCAAGCTTTATTACACATAGAGTCAACGTGGTGTCCAAAGGGACACCCTTCTGTAACGTATCTCTAACCCTTTTCCCTTGCATTTCTTTAAAGTTTTGTATTATTTCATTGGTTTATTCATTATGCATATAGATGTGAATAATTGTATGTCTATTTCATTTTGTATAGCAATTTCATTTATTTATATTGTTTATTTATTGGTTTTGCTGGAGGTCTTATGTTGGTGATTGGTGAGAAATTTGTGGTTGTAGGATTCTGGAGTTCTCATGTGCTCTCCGATGATCGAACACATGTCCCCAAGTTGGAGCCAGATGTTGCCCACCTATTTCGACTAGGTGGCAACTCCATGTACTTGAAGATGTACATAATTGTACAAATTGTACCTTGGAAAAATCTGAGGATTTTTCACTTCTGCAGGGCAATTGCCCCTTTGTAAAACGAAATGTCCGCTCCCCTGCGTGGGAAAATTAATGTAATTATATGTGCTAGTGTGGGTCATATGATATGGATGCCACACCATGGAACTGGTTGTTAGGGAAGTCCCCTCATCGAGTGTTTTTTCCCTTTCCAATTAATCTTGTTGAGTAAACGATTTTAATTGGTTTGGTTTTTCACTCAAAATCCTCCAAAGTGGTGACGGGCGTTCTAACAGTCAAGTCCATGGGGTGGCTAAGGTTTCAAAATGTTATTCATGACCATGCTAGACATTTGTATAGAGTCTTGCGGAGTTTCGTTATGTTGTTGTATTTTTATTTAATTTTTATAGTTAATTAATTTCACCCCTTGGTGGTTAATTAACTCAGTTTTGATGTAATAATGTAATTGCTCAAGCACTGGCATTTTGTAATAGGGGCTATGAATGCAAGGTAAATTGCTATGAAACCCCCTAAGCCACTGCTTCGAGTCCCATGTCATTCAGACAAGTGGTTGAGGAGATAGACCATTTTTGTCTAAGCAAGGTCTATTTTTTCTAGGGAGTTAATTAATTTCCCTAAGTCAAAAATTCATATTATTTGATTTTGAAGTAAAAAATCAAATAATGCCATGGTAATTTTGTTTGGGGGTTACTAAGCCTAGGAAAAATTTGTTTCAAATTTTTCACCCCCCCATGGCGAAGATATAAAATTTTCAAGTTATTTTAAATTTTTCCTAAGTCAAAATTGGAAAAATTTAAAAATTAAATTGAAAAATTAAATCTAAGGTGAAGTAAAATTTTTAGCCTAAGTCTAAAGGTTAAATCTTCATTTTGGAGCAAAGAATCAAGTCAAAGCCAAGTTTGGGGGCCATAAAGTGGTTCAAACCCTCACTAAGTGGGGCGTCACATGCTAAAGGCATCTCTAGAGAGGGCGCAAAGGTTAAAAAACCTCATTTTAGTGGAGCGCTACCCTAAGAAACTCCTCTAAATATGGCGCAAAGGTAGAAAAACCCCCAAATATGGTGGGGCGCATGCATATAATAGAGGGGCGCTATCAAAATAGAGGGCGTCACCATAATAGTGAGGCGCTACCACATTAAGGAGGGCGCTCCCACATTTAGAAGGGCGTCACATCATTTGGAGGGCGTCTACATTTAGAGGAGCCGCCACATCTGGAGGAGGGCGGCCAGATATGGAGGGAGATGCCTAGCTTGGGCCCACAAAACTCATCTCAAGGGGGCACCTTGGTCAAAACCCTAGATCTAAGGGTGGAAAATGGTGAAGACATGGATCAAGCACTCAAGCCATTGATTTAAAAGCAATCTAAGGGTGTAGAATGGTTGAGAGAGATGCAAAGTCAAATACCTAGATCTAATGGTGGCGATTTAACCTAGATCTAGATCTAATCTCGGCCATTGATCTTCAAGGGGTTGGGGTCTTCCTCAACTATATAATGAGGGTCTCACTCCCTCATTTCACAACTTCATTCATGCTATTGTTATGTTGATGGAATCTTTCCCCATTCTCTTCTCACATTCTCTCAAGCATTTGGCCCAGGCTTTTTGCTACTTTGTATTGAATCTTGCCCTAGTTGGGCCATAATAGAAGGAAGCTTTGGAGGAATATTGTGCCATCATTTTCTCATTTCATGCTTGGATTAGTGAGGTAACCTTGTAAAATTTTCAATTTATTGTTGCTCTTGTTTAGCTTAGAAGCTCTCCACAAAGTATTTTGTGGAGAGACTTGTAGGTAGAAGTATTTCTATCTTCACTTGTGAGTAGATTAGTAAGATTCTACAAAGTATTTTGTAGGATTTATTATTGTGCTCATCTCTTGGCTTTCTGGTTGCAGCTTTAATAGTTTATTTGCAGGGATCCAAAGCTAAGAAAGGCTCCTCCAAGGGTTTCATTATTTTTTAAAATTTTAAATTTGGCCATTTTTCTTTTCCTATCCTGAAACTGGGTTTTATTCACTGTATAGTGAATATAACCCTTGTTTTAGGGCCCTCATCCATTATATATTAGTATAGGTTTATAAATCTGCTGTTTATATGTTGTTTTCACCCTAAAAACATTCATTTTCAGCCACTAAAATTTCTGTTTTTCCATTTTTAAAGGTTCAGATTTTTCTGTAAAATTTCTGGGTTGTACACTAAATTGTTCTAACTTTCTGTTTCAGTTTTCTGCAGTAATTTCCAGCAAGTTAGTTGCTGATTTTTTGCAGTTTTATGCACAGAAAGAGGGGGTGATACTGCCCTAAATTGCCCAGAAAAACCCAGCAAAAATTTGGTCCAAAAGAGGCCCTAAACTATACTTCTTCTCTCTCGTCTATTACATTGTAAACCCCAAATGAGAAGTTCTTTTTGGGGTATTTCTCTGCTATAAATTTGTATAAGTAGCTGCTTAGAGTTAGTTTTTTATTTGCAAGTTTTATTTTTCTGTTTACCCACCTATCTTTGTGACAGACCACCATCTCTGTCACAGAGATTGAAGTGAGGTTAGTTTAATCAGTTTTATTTTTCTGTTTACCCACCATTCTTTGTGACAGACTACCATCTCTGTTACAAAGATTGTTGTGAGGTTAGTATACTGTTTTAGCTAGTTGTATATTCCTTACTAGTTTTATTTTCAATTTACCCACTATCTCTGTGACAGACCACCATCTCTGTCACAGAGATTGCTGTGCGGTTAGGCATTGCTTTAGCTAGTTACAGTTTCTTCCAAGTTTCAGTAACTTTTAATTTTATGTTAAAGGAGTAACCATACAACCCACCTATCCTACGTATCCTCTATCCACTTGTCATCTCCCTTTAGGGACTTCAAGTTGGGTATGAAAAGCAGGAGAAGCGGGGGCTTAGCTTAGTTAAAACAATTCTCTTTTTTCTGCTACAATCAACACATTTCATTTTTTCAGTCCAAGATCAAGTACCAGCACCTCCCATAAGGGATACCGCTTGGTTGATTTTGTTGATAGTTTAAAATTTAGCTTGTATGCTAATCATCAAGACTAAAATTTACTCCCTAAAATTAACCAACAACAACTTCACTATTTCCTGTTCCTCTACTCGGTTATCACCCTTCGGGGTACTCGCAAGATACGACAGGGGATAGAGGAGTCTTAGTTTAATAGGCATCCATCTAGTTTTTTTCCTGTTGATTAAAAACAGTGACCTCGGAGGCGACTTGGGGTAGTAGACCGTGGGGGGTCTCTAGGCGTTTTACGTCCTCCTTGTTGAGCACCAGGCCATTGGGGTTTGACCTGTGAGCTACGGGTGGGCTTTGCTCCCACTTTGTTGAGCGCAACAGCATTCCCTCTTTGACTTGAGAAATACTGGATTGGGGTAGTCACACCACCGGTTCGAAAACTAAATTTCAAGAGGAAACACCTTAATAAAATTTATTAAAATTAACCAAGAGACATTGCAAAACGTCCTACAAACACAGGTCACTGCTGTTTATCTTTGCCTTGCTGTTCAAGGTTTTACTACAAGCACTTTCACATTTTATTTCACTGCAAGTTTTTTCCTTTCAGTTTTTTTTGCAAACTCTTGTGGTGACATCTTTGATTCACTTGATTAAGTGATCACATTGTTTAGTAATCTGAAAAGCTTAATAATTGTTCCATTTATTCAATCTGTTACAACTGTGGATATGGTTAATACTGCTTAACTGCTCATTCATTATTGTTTATTTTGTTCATAGCATTCATTTGTCTATATTGTAGCCTGGTGGTTAATTAACTTAGATTTCAATTTTATTTGTAAATTTGTAAAGTTGTAATTTATCCTTAGACTCCATTTGTTAATAGGCACTAGTCTTCATTTATCTCAAGGTTTGCTTGTCATCAAAAGGAAATCTTTGCATTTGCATGATTCTTGTCATTCCTTAGATAGTATAAAGTCTTAGCCTCACCATCTAAAGAAAAGATCCCTTTAATTAATTTGTAATTAAGTAATAAATCTGGAACCTAGTTTTCCAATAGGGACTACCCCCCTTGGTTCTGTTGGGATCTTGCCTAAACGGAGGAGTTGTGGATTGTGGTGACAGTGGTCCCCAGCTCTCGCTTGCCCCCAAGGACACACATAGCAGGTTGTGACTTTCCTGTGCCTTAAAGTGTGAATTAGGCGGCAACAGGGCTAAGGGCCATTCTCCGGGAGAATGGAGGCGCTTGGTCTGTTACCAAGTATTTGACCTTGGGTCAAATTATGTAGCCTATGGCTGAGGCACCTGGTCTGTTACCAAGATAACACTATAAGCCCTAGACCGGGTCCGGGCATGTGTGACACTCCTTTATCGATCTTTGGGCTTTGTGATCTTCTCCGGGGATTGGCTACCCCTGGTTAAGACACCTTAGTACCCGATCTTGGTGGCACATGGAGTGTGAGATAAAAGCATTAGTAATTCTCTCTGTTTATGATGACGTACTTTGAGTGGGGATGAAGCACCACCTTGATCACTTGTTTTGACCACAGGGCACTTGAAGAAGGCTAAAGCAAAAGTCTAAAATACATAAGGACCCTTAGTACCACTAAGGAGTCAAACTGAAAGTACAAAAAGACCTTTAGTACCACTAAAGGTAAAAGTCAAAGTAATAAAAGAATAAAAGAATATTATTTTGTTCTTTTGAGTTTTGGTCCACTTACAGGTGACTCAAAGGATATAAAAGAAGATCAATCCATTTCATTTTTACACACACTTGCTCTTTGATCTTACAACTACTCAAGGAAGTTTTCATTGGTTTTTTGAAAAGAAGGTTTTTTGTGGTTATGCCCTAACATGGAGGATTCTAGCTAGGGCACCCACACCTATTTAAGTCAAACTCTAAACTAGGGTTTCATCAATAAAGAACACCACCAACATTTACTTCTTCTTCATGTGCTAGGGTTTTACCTTAGCTCTCTTTACCTTCACGCGTAGCAACGCTCTTTCCACGGGCAGGCTTAGGGAAGCCTCCTCAGCCCTAAATCACCTCTAGGAAACCCTAAGCAGGCTTTTGACTGCCCATGGTAGCCCTCCTCCACGTGCCCACACATCATCGTGACCTCAGGCACTTAGACAAGAGCTCGGGTAGCTCTGTCTAGGATCCGGGTAGGTCTCGACCAACGTTAGAAGGTTTGGGCAGATCTCAGGCAATGCAGGAACAACTCTGGCAGGGCAGCAACAACTCGGGCAGGGCAACAAGTCTCGGGTAGGGTTTTGGGCTAGCAGTAGGGCTCGGGCCGAGAAGAACAGGATCTGGGAAGTAGTTCGGGTAGACCAACAGCAGCTCGGGCAGACCAATAAGGCTCGGGAAGACCAACATGGCTCGGGTAGACTTTTCGGACAGGAAAACAGGCTTTTGGAAACAGCTGGGCAATAGACAAAAGTTCGGGCAGCCTGTCAAGAACTTGGGCAACCTGATCCATACAGATCTAGGCAGCAAGAGAAGTTTTTTGGGCAGCTGGGTGAATTAGGGCTTGAAGCCCTAAATTTTTTTCTTTTACTGTAAAAGAATTTTTTGTGAAATTTTTGGATATGTGGATGAAAACAAACCTATTAGGGTTTGAAAATTTATGAAAGAACACTCATCTCAGGATTCTGAGAAATTCAAGTCATCTCATTTAAGTGATGAATTCCTAATGCTTTTGGGTTTTTGTCCTTTAAAGGTTTCCCTGTGAAAAACTACTGTGTCAATGTGTGTGATGTGTTGATGTTTCTACTGCACTTGTCTTTTGTTATCTTATAGTATTCAAAACTTTTAAAGTATTCATGCTAATGCGGAAATTCAACAACTACAAGGCTATGAAACCGGACACGCCCAAAAGGGCCTGCATGTCCCGTGTCCACGTGTTCGACACGGACACATTGACAGAGCATGTTGGACACGACTTTTTAGTGTCTCCCTATTTAGGACACGCGTGTCCCACACTGTTACCAATGTGTCCTGATTCCAGGACACGTTTTCCACTGAAAAACGCCCAGAATTGCTTTAAATAAAAAATTTCACTTTCTTTTTATCATTTGCAAGTGTGGAGAGGACTCTAAAGCATGTTTGTTGTGCAGGTGAAGAAGCTTTGAAGGATTTAAATGTGTAATTACTAATTTTAAATGTGCATTGATTTTGATTTCTATTGAATATTTGTAAAAATTTGGATCTATATGTCTATATTTTTAATATATATATAAGGTGTCCTACGTGTCCTAATTCTAGGGGTCATCGTGTCCGTGTCGGAAACTCGAATCCCTGTGTCTTGTGTCCTCGTGTCAGGTGACTTAGCTACAAGGCTGTACAACATCTTTAACTAGGAGTTGGATTACTTTGTGGGGTGTGTTACCCTTCATATTGTATGAGAACCACACTTTATTTTCAACACATCACTTGTGAAATTGTTCACAAGGTTTGAGCTTGCATCATTTCATGGCTAGACATTTGGATGGGCAGGTGGTACCCATGTGTTTTTGCTTAGAGATGGTGTGGCTTCATGGTTGAGTTGTGGCTATGGTCATTGACTAGGATGTATGGAGTGATGTGTCTTCATGGTTTTGAATTGGCGAGTATTGTGTGTTTAACAAGTGAAGTTGCTCATAAGATGATGTACTGCCTCTAATTGATGATTAAAAGGATGAATAACCAAGGTATTAATGCAATCAATTAACACTTAACTATCTATTGGAATGGCAACTCATCAACTTATGGTCTCCCTAATTGTTGAAGTGTTTATAATTGAACTTTTGAAGTAATAAAGTAGCTAACCTGTTTTTCCTTGGGTTTTCTAAGGTCTTAGTGTGTTTAGTTAAATTAACCAAGGAAAATTATTTTATCAAACTAACTGACCAAAGTACCTATAGTTCACACTTTGGATTAATTAAATTATGAATTAGGAGGGGGGAGGGGGCACTAGGCACAATGCTTCCTTTGTAAATTTTTCAATCCCTAATCCGATTTCAAGTTTTGTCAAATATATAGAGTTTAATGCTCAAACCCCACTGCTGCAAATTAGTTTCTGTTAAAATAATGTAACTTTGGAAGTTATTCTATTTGTATTATTTTTATTCCTTCAGGAGATGTCATTGATGTAATTGGTCATGTAAGAGTCATTGAAAGGATCAATGTAAACCTCCAGATGTAAGTCGGGTCAATAGTACCCATGAGTCATTATAATAAATATTATTTTGGCATTTTACTAGACAAGTTGGCCCAGTTAGGTTTTAGGTCAAGTCAAGTGTCAAATATAAATAGTGAGGCACTGTTACCAACTTTTTGTACCATAGTTGGGTTACCTGAGGAGCCACCGGTTGACAGACATGTTCAATGTCTGGTTCCAGTGTATCAGTTGATCCGTCTTCATGTCTAGCAAATATTGGCTAGCTAGTTTTTCATTTGAATAATTTTGACCATGGCCCCGCGGGGTTTGTAATAAAATGTGCTAGTAGGGTATTTTGAGTGGTTCGGTCTCCTAAGACGTAGAATTTCAACTAAGGTATTCTAGGGAGTTTTTTTCTCTTGACAATTATGGTTTGCGTATAGCCGAGTATAATTGACGAGGTTTTCTCCCGCTTCCTCCAAAGCTGGAATGCCCAATTTGAATTCTGGGCCTTGGGGGGTTATTAGAACCCAACTAAGTGTTTATAAACCTACTAAGCATTGTTAGAATAGAGCATGGTCTTGTCCTAAGTCAATAGGACCTTTAAAATTTTCCGAAATTTTTTTTTTTGGACGGATTAAATTTTTCTTTTATAAATTTTTAAATTTTTAATTATTTCCCTAAGTTTTTGATTAATTTTTCCAAAAATGAATTGGAAAAAACCCGTTTGTAATAAGTCGGTCATCTAGACCTCGAATTTATTGATTGAAGGCTCTAACCTTAAGCCAAAAATCATTCTTGATCGGCCAGGCAGTCAGGTCCAACTTTCAAATCATCAATTGGACACATAACACTCATTTTCTCAAAAAAGTCATTTTCGAGGAAAAAAATGATTATTTTGGAGAAAATTAAAACTCTCCAAATTAATCCAAATTCAGTGAAATAAAAGGCTAAATGACATCTCAATGGGCATTTATGATGATTGGAGTTATCATAACTCAGCTTCAGTTAGCATTTAGTGAGCAATAAAGTTATATTCAGTTAACGGATTTGTCATCTCCAGCTAAACTCTCGAATTGGATGAAATGGAGAGCAGTCATTGGTTTGATGATTTGATTGAGGTAAAGACTGAAGATAACAACAACAGTGGCTCCTCCATACCTAGCATGTGTTGTCTCTAGACCTAGCAGGTGGCTCTCTTCAACAGACTCACGCCTCCTTCACTAGCTCACGCCCTCACCTCCTTTAGGAATGCGCCCTCACACGTGTGGCTCCATCTGGGCATGGATTTCAGTGGTTAGGGTTGGAGTGGTGGTGCCTTGCCTAGGTGGAGGCCTCCCCTCACTCCCAGCTCTTCATTTTAGGTTTGGGCTCTCAGTTATGTGACCGAGCTGGTCAGGTTTTGTGATTTGGTTTTAGGGTTTTAGCTTGATCTCATTGTATAAGTAGAGGCTCCTTTAGCTCTATTCGGATGGAGAGTTTGGCATAGAAACTCTGTTGGATTTTGTAAGCTTCTTTTGTTAATAAAATATTGAGACTTTGGAGGTCATTTGATGGGCTTTTGGCATTGTGTCTTCATCCTATGTAAAGTAATATCTCTTTCACCCTACCCTTGTATTGCAATTTGATTATTATGTTTATTGAAGACTAACAATCTAGTACTTAGGCTTCTAATCAAATCTGCATTGAGTGTTTGTGTCTTCAGGGATTGCATCTAGTAGGAGCTTTCGACATCTAATACCTTCACTATACAAGTGTTCCATTATTAATATATTTTGTTTGCAGGGTTGCAAGCGGTTTCGGATCTTTCTTGCCTTCTCCAACAAACTTCAAAAAATTCTCTTGGTTACATTGGTTACTACAAGTGGATCTCTATTTTCAAGGTTCTATCTTACCTCTTTTCCACTTTTGTAGAAGTTATCAAGTCATTTAAATCTTTATTTCAAGCTTGCTTGGCTTCTACTAAGTTAGATCTAGGCTTTCTAGCCTTAGATCTACTTTTTCAAAGCTAGATCCATCTTTCTAAAGGCCCACTTTTAAAGATCTAGTTTCATTTCCATTTTTTGTAAATCCATATTTCTTTTTGCCTTGGAAAACGTGCACGAGTTTTCTCGAAAAACGTGCAAATTTTCCACTTTTAGGCTTGCAGGTTTTTTCTGTGTTTTTTCAATTTTTTTTGTTTTAATTCTAGAAATTCATAAAATCAAAAAATTTTCCGAAAATTTAATTTTTCAAGCTTTTTGTACTTTTTCTCGAAAAATGTGCCATTTCAAGCTTGCTGTTTTTTGGCTGATTTTTGACATTGTTCTTCTATTTTTCAATTATGGAAATTAGCCTAAAATCAGAAATTTTTTCGAAATTTTTTCAATTTTTCGACTTTTTCTCGAAAAATGTGCAATTTTGTACCTGCTGTTTTTTTACTGATTTTCTACAATTTTCTACTATTTTTCAGATTCTGGAAATTAGCCTAAAATATTAAAAAATCTTTAAATTTGAATTTTCAAAAAGTCTCAGGTCGTTTCATAAAAAATCGTGCATTTTACATAAAAGTCTCTTGAACTTGCCGTAATCCAAGTCAAAAGCAAAGCACTCTCTATTGGAGAGCATTCGCATTGCATATCCTTGCATCAAGCATATAGTTTAGCTAAGTCTCTTGAACTTTTGTCATATGACAAAGTCAAGAGCGCTCTCTGTCGGAGGGTTTTAATCAATTTACTTAATAAAATCTTTCAACTCACATTCCCTCTAATTAATTTACTTCGTTGATATCCTTCACCTAGTATGCTCTGCCGACTTTCGAGTTGGGCTTGTACTCAGAACGGTGAACAGACTTGCTAAGACCGCAATAACAACACAAATTAAAACTTTTACCCCATAACCAACGCATCGACGTTGTCTCGATAAATACTCAGGTAGTAGGCAAATTCCAAGTGTGGGCGTCGAGCAACCCAATCTGGACACTCGTTAGTTAAGTTATTGAACACCTAGCTTGTGATTCCAGAATACAAATAGGTCCGTCATGTCTTCGAACGAAGCCACTGAAAGTATTTCCGGTTAGGTTTCCTAGACATCTTAAGCAAGATCATCGTTAAAATCCTTAAAACTTACCAAGAGCACTCGCACAATTCAACATTCACTAGTTTACTTTCTAGACGTGTGTTTAATTCTCTGGCGCATTTTAGCTTCATTGACTCCATAAGGCACTGGTTCTTGTTTTGTTTTGCATAATTATATTATTTGATCAATTGTCTATGGCTTAGTATAATTGTTATCGCTGAATGCTTAATTGAAGTCTAGAATTTAAATTTATCTTTTAATCTCTTGTTGCAACGTGGATTGCTCTTTGATTTTGTGTCACATTTACAACAAGTATAACACCTTCAAATCATAATAACTCCTAAACAACACCCTTCCGCATCCGCAACCTTTAAAGAACACTTTAACAACTTAAGAGCCATAGAAACTCTTTTGTAGGGACTACCCCCCTTGGCTTCGTTAGGAGTTAGCCTAAACGGAGGAGCTAGGAGTAGGTGATAGTACCTAGCTTTGTGCTTGCCCCCAAGGTCACACCTCTGCCACTTTCTTAAGTGAGGAGACAACTTTCAATTGATTTCTGCTGCTGGTGTGCAATCAGTGGACAACAAGGCACCTCCTTCATCTGTACACACTTCACTCAAGCAAGTTCGTTAGAGAGAGAAGAAGTGCGCTGGAGAGAGAGGAGTTGTCTTGGGGTCTTAGACTGTCTTAGTTGAGTTCTATATTGAGGAAGTTTTGCAGGGTTTTCTCCCTTGTGGTTTCCTCGAGGAAAATCTGTGTTCATTGTGTTGTTGTACCTGTTGTTATTTCAGTGATCCTATTATTGTGAATTGTTTTAGAATATCATCTAAGCAATTTAAGAAAAACTAATATCGTATCAGAGCCACCCAAAAAGAAGACATTGTGTAGCTAGGGTTTGTTATTCCGAACAATTCCCTTGACATATCAACCGGAAATGGGGGCTCACTCAACTTGCACTAGGAGGGTGCATCATTCTGTGAAAACATAACTAAATTATGAGAATTTTCATTTATGGTCACAACACTACTGCTAGGAGGAACCAAGGCTTTAGATTTTTCAAGGTTCCATCACCAAGTTCAGAAAAAGCAAGATAGAATCTAGCTCTCCTTAGGGAGGCGCATTTTTTCTACCACTCAACCATACAACTGATCTCAACTGAAAAATTAGGGGTTTACCATCAAACCCTAGGTCATCCCGAAGGAGATCAAGTAGAAGCAGTTTTTCCAAGTAAGTACTATTTCTTCTATTTCCATTTGAGGTTCACATTATTGTTCAAGATGACAAACAATACCAACCTGGATGAGACGCTTGAGGGTGCTGAGAACTTCAGAGCATGGAAGTATAAGATCATGCTCTTCTTGGAAGAGAATGATCAAGAATGATTCATTAAGGAGGAAGTTTTAGAACCAGAAGAAGATGAGGCCAAGACAAAGTACAAGAAAGATATGATCAAGGCTAAGAGGATCATAGCTGACTCCATCAAAGATCACTTGATCCCTTAAGTATCTTGAAGGAGAACACCAAAGGAAATGTTTGAAGCATTATCCAGCTTATTTGAAGGAAGAAATATCGATAGGAAGATGATCTTGAGGAATCAACTCAAGAGTGTGAAGTTTCAAAAGTCAAATACTATGCAATCATACTTGACAATGGTATCCTAGATCAAGGAGCAATTGGAAGCTATTGGTGACATGGTGGAAGATGCAGAAGTTGTAATGACCACTTTGAATGGACTCCCAAGAGAATAGGAATATTTGATTCGAGGAATATGTTCTAGAGGAAAGTTGACCAAGTTCCGAACGTTATGGAAGGAATGTGTTCAAGAAGAAGAAAGAATAGTAGTCAGAGAAGAGAAGTTGAATGACAATGAAGTTCAAGCTTTGGCAGCCCATACCAAAGGCAAGAACAAGAGAAAGAGTCATGATCATCCTCCCAAAAGAACTCAAGGGTTTCAAAAGAAGAAAAGGGTCAAAAGGCTCTTCTCATCTTTTGAATGTTTCACTTTCCACAAGATGGGACACATCTCTAGAAACTGCACCCTGAAGGAGCTGGACACAATGGCCACACTGAGAGGGGGGGGTGAATCAGTGTGTGAGCAATTTAAACCTTTTCCACTTCTATTAGTCAATCATAGTTTATCAAGCATTATGTTATCAATCACATCATCTTATTCATCAGCTAAATCAACCATGATTCATAAGCACAACATCACATCAAAAGAGACACATGAGTATTTGTAATTTTGATCTTTATTTATTGTACATAGAAGACTACATTCTTCTTGATTACACTCAACACCAACTGATAAAAAGAGCACAAACTCTTGTAACAGGACCCATCCTGGTTTTCTTAGCTCCACCTAAGAAGGGTTGAGGAGTCCAATTCGCAAGATTCTACTTGTATCAATATCTTCTCACGTACCTCTGTACATCGATCTATGTTGGTCAACCTCTACTCATCACTCTTTGTCAATTTGCTCATCAAAACCTGTTCATCTGCTCATCAATACTGCTCATCAACATTTGTTCATATGCTCATCTACCATGTCAAGTCTGCACTGCTGGTCATGCCTCTTTGTTCATCATTCTCTGGACATCAAAACTGTTCATCAACACTTGTTCATCTGCTCATCAACCATGTCAAGTCTACACTGCTAGTCATGCCTCTTTGTTTATCATTCTCTAGACATCAAAATTGTTCATCAACACTTGTTCATCTGCTCATCAACCATGTCAAGTTTGCACTGCTGGTCATGCCTCTCTATTCATCTTTCTCTGGACATCAAAACTGTTCATCAACACTGAAGAGTGTGCATCATCATCATCGTGGTATGTGACATCATCATCCCTCATTATATCATAGGAGTATCATGTCATCAACCAGTAATATGCATCACCAACATCAAGTATACATCATAGTGCATATGAGAGCGTCATCACACTATGTTATGCATGTACATCATATTGTATATGAGTGCATTAGTACACCATTATCACATGCATTATCATCATAAAGTGTATCATATCATAGCATAAAGGTATTCAACATCATCATCATAGCCTCCATAACATATTCAATGACTTCAAATATACATATACCAATATAGAGGCTCACATACTAAGATCAAAGATGAACTCTATCCATGAGAGACATGTGCCATCACAAGAGAAGCCCAGAAGCATGAACCATACCTTTTCGAAGATCAAAAGATGAAGAAACAATAGAAAAGCCAAAATAAACTCTAGATCATGTCAACACATAGCTATCGTAACAAGCTTTCCAATGATCCAAGAATTTTGTAATTCCGATTCCGTATGAGAAAGTTATGTCAATTTTAGTGAAGATGCCCAAAAATTTCTCCTCCACTAAGTTTCACACTTTTCTCCAAGAGTTGTGAAATACCAAAGAGAGACTTGATTGATGAACAAATGAAATGTTTGATATTTTTTTATATAGGTTGTGTAGGAAAGTTACTACTTTAAATTGGGCCAACATGCAATTCAAAATTACAAATAATTAAATTCTCTTTTGTTTGGTTGGCTGACCCAAAAAGGTGGGGTACACTAACTTCAAAAATTCATATCTCTTCAACCGTAAGGAGTTAGAAGATGCTCCACATATCAACAGAAATGGCTTGACGAGGACTATCTCCCTATTATGGGTTTATTTGCAAATTATTGGTCTAATACCCTTCAATTCTTCAATATGTTTAGGACATCAAAGACCCCACACATGAGGGTGCCAAAGACCATACCACCAACTAAAAGAGTTTCAAAGTATTTTTCAAAGTTTTCTTCAACATATCAAGGCACGTCCATGGGCTCTACCTCCATCTACATCCCAATAGCCATCTAACCATACGTCACCATCAACAACCTACCAAGTGTGTGGGTTCAAAACCCAAGGCACCACATGCAAGGGTTTCAAGGACTCTTTCAATGATATCATACTAATATTTAAACAAGATACTTTCCATGGATTTCAAGCCCATCAAATAGAACTCCATCGCCAAGTGACGAGGGCATCATGACCAAAGATTCCATCATATCAAAGGCTCCAACAATCATGGGCTTACAAACCACCATATGTATGGATTCCAAGACCCAAATCATTTCCAAATGCACCATCAATGATCATATAGTGTCCAAGGGTCATCATGCCGCCATTTATGTGGGTGCCAAACCTTCTCATGCATAATGACCATCTCCAAGGGTTCCATGACCCCAACAAGGCCTACATGGGCATCAAGATCTTCATCAAGGGTTCCAAGTCTTCATCAAGTCATTCATGACCACATCATCACCTTTAAGGGGACAAGGACCATTAAGCCATCAAATATGGGTCCAAGGGCTTCTTCATCAAACAAGGGGCTTCATAGGCTTCTTCAACCACCTCAACCACACCAAGAGACCTCCAAGGGTCAAGATCCATCATGACTTCACTTGTGGGGTTGCTAGACCTTCTCCTGGGGTACGATGACACCATCAGAGCATGAATGACCACAAAATGGGTCATTAATGCTTCTACAACCCATCTAGGGACTCATCATCATCCACAAAGGCTTCAACACCATCTCCAGGGTCTTCATCACCATCAACAGGGTCTTTAGCATCTTCAACAAGGTGGTGGCTCCAAGATCTAGCCTTGTGGATACATGGACCTTGTCAACTGGGTACAAGGTGATTCAAGGAACAAACCCACTCTGTAAGGGGTCCAAGGCACTACAAGTGGTACTTGGTGGCATCAATGACAACCTGTGGGGCCACAGCAAGTCCATGTTGGCATCAATGACAATTTTGTCAACAAGGCAAGAACAAGAGAAAGAATCATGATCATCCTCCCAGAAGAACTCAATGGTTTCAAAAGAAGAAAAGGGTCAAAAGGGACTTCTCATCTTTGAATGTTTCACTTGCCACAAGATGGGACACATGTCCAGAAATTGTCCCCTGAAGGAAGAGCAGTTAAAGAAGGGGAACAAAAGGTTCCAAGCCCATGTAGCTAAAGATGATGATTAAGAGAATGAGAAGAGTACTACAGAAGATGAAGATTCTTGTGAAGAATATGTTTTGATTTCAACCCTCACAGGATCGGTTTCACATGGAAGTGATACTTGGCTAGTAGATAGTGGTGCCTCCAAGCTTATGACAGGTTATAAGGATTCTCTCTCATGTCTTGTACAGAAGGATTCGCCACACAAAGTAAAGTTTGGAGATGATTACCAATATCCCATCAAAGGGATGGGAGAAGCCTCTTATAAGCTGGACTCTGGAAAGTCCATAAAGATGAAGGATGTTCTATATGTCCCAAGGTTAAAGAAAAATCTCCTTTAGATAAGAAAGGGTTCAGAGTTGCTTTCATAGATGGTGAAGTCCTCATGTGGTCAAAAGGGAAAACTATAGATGATGCAGTGGTGATTGGAGTTGAAGAAGGAGGACTCTACAAATTAAAGGGGCATGTAGATTCAACCTTGATGGCTAGCACCATAAGCCCATGTGGATTATGGCATAGAAGACTTGCTCATATACATTACAAAGCATTGCAAATTGTGAGCAAGGTGGTGAGAGGTTTGCTAGAGATCCAGGTAGACCATGAAGGAGTGTGCACAAGGAAAGAACATGAAGAACCTTTTTCCAAGTAGTGACAATGAAGCAAAAGGGATCTTAGACATTGTTCACTTGGATGTATGTGAACCAATGCAAACTACTTCACTAAGCTTGTATGTTTACTATGCTTCCTTTATTGATGCAAAGCTTGGATCTATTTCTTGAAGAAGAAAGATGAAGTATTTGAAAAGTTCAAGGAGTTTAAGGCTCTTGTGGAAAACCTCTCTGAAAAGAGGATCAAGACCTTATGATCAGATAATGAAGGTGAGTTTACCTTAGGTGAATTCAATGATTACTTGCAAAGAAGACGGGATTAAGAGGGAGCTCACCATCCTCGATAATCCTGATCAAAATGGTGTGGCTGAAAGGAAGAATAAATTTATCATGGAAGCAGTAAAAGCCATGATCCATTGTTAAGATCTACCTATGTACATGTGGGAAGAAGCAGCTAGAACAACAGTTTGTGTACAAAACAAAATCTCTCATAGTGCTCTTGGAATAAGAGTCCAGCAGAAATGTTTACCGGAGAAAAGCCCGAAGTTAGTCATCTGAAGATTTTTGATTGTCCAGTATACATACACATTCCCAAGGAGAAGAGATCGAAGTTGGAACCTTCAGGAAAGAAGGGAATGTTTGTAGGATATAGTGAGCAATCAAAGGCTTACCGAATCTATATCCCAGGATACCGTCAAATTGAGCTTAGCAGAGATGTCACATTTGATGAAGATGCAACTTTCAAAAAATCAAGGAAAAATCAAGAAGATGAAGAGGAGCATGAAGCTCATAGAGTTGCAGAAATCTCCAAACCTGTCAAAAATGATGAGGAAGAACAGATGCCTAAGGATCATGACATGACAAAACCTTAGAGGCCCGAGGATTTACCTAGTGAGATGATCTCACGCAAAAGAAGTCCTTGGGAACGTGAGATAAGTGAAGATGCAGAAAGATATGGTGTTCTAGAAGGAATCCTTAGAGAAAGTAAGAAGCAAAAACCATACCACATGGAGGCCATACTAGTGCATCGATCAGAGTGGGGAAGGTCTTTGATCTCACAAGTCTTGTCCAAGTCGAGGGATAGAGTCTACATAACAGATAAACAAATGGATGGAGAGAAAAGTGAATAGGTGCTGCCAGAGGCAGGCGTTGAGTGGGCTAAGTTGTACAATGGGTAACCCTACTATTGAGCATGCATAAGTCTTGACACCATACTATTTAACCATTCAATTTTTAGTCTAGATACAACCACAAAATGCATAATCACCATGCTGCTACCACACATGATCAGTCACCTCCACCAAGATAATTAGGAAAGACAACACACATGCAAACCTCATGCCATATACCAGCTCAATCATCTCAATATCTGGATTGGAGCTGCCTCTAACAGTCTGGGGCCAAGGAGATGTATATCAACCATTTGCTCTGCTAAAGTGAACCATGGTCTAACAAGTGTCTCTCTGGGATTATGCAGGCTCAAGAATGACAAGGGAAAGCAAATGACACTTCTCAGAGGCTCTGACTGCCTCTGTGAGTACTTTGCCATTGCTCATCTCTAACAAAATGTAGCCTCATCTCACTAATGGACTGGCTTAGGTTTGGGACAAACTGCTCTGCAATATCATGGCAACCCAACTACTACGGATGTGATAACAGTTCCTTAGGCTATAAGCTTGTTCACCTTTTTTTGATAACTATTTGTTGAATTTCTTCTCAAGATTTTAATTCTCTTTTTCCAACGTTTGAATTCATTGCTTCTTATCCAATGACAAAGCAAACCCAAAGAGGTAGATCAAGGCATTGGATGACTATATCGTGATGATTGAAGGATAGATCTGTAATTTTGAGGTGGGTTCGAGCATACCCGACTGATAGATCTGAAATTTCGACCACCCACCCAAAAGGGGCACCCCACCTAGAGTGACTAGTGCTAGATCCTATGGCAAATGGAGTTCAATTTATGTAAAATTTAAGATCTAGGGTTTATTCAACAATCTCCAAGTTGGCTTTGATGGTCATCATCAAAAGCTCATTGGATCCATCAAATCTACAAAACGAGGGTTTGTAAAAAAAGGGTTTGATGGTGACAATTGGATTAAGCCCAAGAAAAATAAAACAAATGCAAACGTACCTGCAAATACTTGCTGCTAACCTTGTATGACGATGATCTTGCCTCTCCAATCAATTACGGGCGTTTTCTATGCCTCTCCAAGTGAAATCACTAATCCTTCGAAGATGCTAAGCATTCCCTCCTCCTGCAAAAGAGATCTTCAATGAGAGTCGATTTGCAAAAAGATAGATGAAATGACAAAGAAAAATGAATCAAAGAACACCAAGATGGCCACAAGACACAATAAAGATACCCCCTGAACTAGTGGCGATTTGAGAGAATGCTATGGATCTCCATCATAATAGCGCCCCTACCCAAATCACTTCCTTCACCAAGTGGATGGCAACTTGCAAAAAGTATTAGAAATACATAGATATGCAAGAATGCTAGAGAGAATAAAACTTTCCAATCTCCACACAAGATATTCGACAAAGCTTACAAGGGTTTTGCAAAATATTTTATTGTTCCAAGAGCTCAAAAGCCAAAAGTCCCTTTACAAATGAGAGAGCATATCAATATATAGATCTTTCAAGTACATAAAACCTAGATCCAAAAAGATCAAGGGTCAAGATCATAAGATGATAATAGTCTAATCAACGACTAAGATTAGCCGAATACATCATACATAGATCAACTCAATAATAGAAGAGGGGCACACCACTCAAATGACCAATAATCATAAGAGATCACATGGTTGAGGATAGGAGGTATAATATTCTGCACTAGCATGGCCCCATGGCACAACTACGAGGTGTGGTGATCAATAATACCAAGGAGTGATAAAAAGCACTAGGATGTCTCCCTGAAAATACATCAAAACACCCTCAAACTGAATAAATTAAGGGAGTGTGGACCCCGTGTGAAGTGGAGCTGATGCCGGATGATGAAGGTGATCCAAACACTATGCCTCAAACCAATTCCATGCCATTTCTTTGCCTCATTTTCCCAAATCAATATCCTCATTAGCCATTTTTCATCATCAAAACGCTGCCTCGGGAACATAAAACTGCCAATATCTCACTCGGGACCATAAACTGTAGCCAAATGACTGCACAGATGGGTTTGGGTCCATCGTAGTAATGTACAATCAACTGGCTACACCCCAAGATTCCCTCTGGCGCCCTAGGAGATCTCATTGATAACTGCACTGTGTTTTTTTATTTCCTAGGAAAAATCTGCTGCAAAATTCCTGAAAGACCCATATCTCTCCTGTAACTGCCTAGAACTGAAAATCAGCTGCACCAATGGACTCAGAATGTCCAAGTCAACTAGGAATGAGTATCCATACACCATATGCCCATCACAAAGGTACGTCAGAGACACCATCCATGTTAGAACAATAAAAATAATAAAGCCTGAAATTGCTGATAATCATAAAAATAATACAAGCCATCATAGTAAACCACCATCTGAAGCATGAATATGTCTAACAGACACCTGTAGACCATAAATAATCATCATCCATAACCATCGGTCTAAAACTCATATTGGACCCTATTCATGGCTTGGTCAACACTGAGTTGACCAAGTCAAGACCGATCAAATGATGACCTCAGTGCTAAACTCTGACACTGCAATGTACAAAATGGACATGCATGCTCAATTATCTATACTAACAATGAGACTCAAGTACAAATAGCTTTTGTTGGTGACTATAAGCAAATATATATATATATATATATATATATATATATATATATATATATATATATAATCCAAATCAAAATGATCAACTGCTTTAAATAAGAACCTTGAGTGTATACTCATTTATAGATTTAGCCATTTTGCTAGTTAAGGGTGAAGGTGAATGAAACCAGGTAAGGCCAAGGGAATGACTTGACACTTGATATTGTAAGCATCTAGGCTAAAGGACAAGGGGATCCACACAACACATAAGTTGGACTAGGTGAACAATAGGGAATGGCAGTGGCACACAAATGGGTGGAATAATGAGAAGGATCCACTAGACTCTGGACAAGCAACCTTTTTAGCAATTTATTTGCACAACAATATCCACTAGTTAACCTCTGGAGGTAGTTGCCCTAGTAAGGCTTCTGGGCTTCCAGAAAATGACAAAGACAGGACCTTTGGGGGCCAGTCTCTCCTTGTTTCCCTGTGGGAGAAAATGAGGCGTACATTATACAAAGAATGAGTGCTCATCCTCTAGCCATCAACTTTATTTGAAAAGATTTATTTTTATTACTTTGCCAGCCTCCAAGAGTAGGTGCCTTGAAAAGCCTTATGGGCTCCAGAAAATGACTAAGGATTAGACCTGATGGGTTTTACTCACCTTGATACCCTATGGGGGCAAATTAGCCTTACACCATACAATGGATGAGTGCTCATCTCTTGGCCACTGACTAGTTTTGTTTTTATTTGCAGTAGTGTCTAAAGACACTTTTGCTTTGCTAGCAAGGCATCCATTTATAATAACTTTAAGCTTCGATGTCTTAATGTCTAAAGACAGTTTTTGGTAAGACTACTTGTGTTCAAGACCTAGAGGAAGACCATCTTTGTGGCATGCATCACATAAACCAACACCAAGACACAATTTAAACATGGAGAGCTATTCCAATATAAAGGTGAAGGTGGGGGAAAGCCTAGATGCCACTAGTCAAGTTACAAGTCAAGGTTAATCAACAACAAGGGAAGGCAATAGATGGACGAAGATAGTGAAGATGGTGCCAAGACTAGCAAGCTGTTTCCCTAAAGTGATATGACCAAATCCATACTAGGAGTAGGGCAAGGCCAATGAGTATACAAAAGAATCTCTTGGACATAACAACTAGATCATTTATACTTTAGATTCCAAGTAAAACCAAAATAAAGTATCACCAACATATAACCAATATCAACGAAAGTCTCACTGCTAAAATAGACAACAAGCAACATCAAAGTCCATATGCACAAACCATTATATCACCGGGGTCATATACCTGCACTGGATCTGAAACCAATATGAAGATCACTGAAACAAGTGCTTCTGCTACATATCATGGGCAACGTATTAATCTCTTCTATAGGTCATGAACGAATGGCTCACTAAGTCATTGAATCTGGTGTCACGAGGCTCAGTCATGGCATAGAACTGGTCAATCTGAATACTCTGGATCTGCTGAAAGTGGGAGATCATCAACTGGTGGCTCATTATCTGCTGATCTCATAGTAAAGGATTGGCTCAAAGAATTGATCAGTATTGCTCAGGAAAAAAGTAGCCCAACTACTATATATGTGACGACATCTAGCTCCAACCGGGATAGGTGCTCTAAGGGAGAGAGCGCATGAAAACCTCATATATCTTTGGTACGCAACAACGCTCATCCAATCATCAAATATGCACCCGATCTATTGATCCATCTTTAGTAAAACTTATTTCTACATATGATGGAAACAACCCTACCCATCAGTACATGTGGCATAAAATAAAATAAAATGTTGGAAATAAAATACTGAAAAGTAAATGCTGAAATATCAATGCGGAAAGAAAACTTCTGAAATAAAACATCTTCTAAGAATTGTCAAGTAGTTGTGCAGTTTATTAAGGAAGGCTCAAACATAAAGCAACAAAGGGCCAGAAAAAAGACTCAAAATCAGGACCATGCAACATTGAAGACTCAATCCTACTGCTCAAAAGAGCTTGTTGCCCACCTATTTCGACTAGGTGGCAACTCCATGTACATGAAGATGTACATAGTTGTACAAATGGTACCTTGGAAAAATCTGAGGATTTTTTCACTTCTGCAGGGCAATTGCCCCTTTGTAAAACGAAATGTCCACTCCCCTGCGTGGGAAAATTAATGTAATTATATGTGCTAGTGTGGGTCATATGATATGGACGCCACACCATGGAACTGGTTGTTAGGGAAGTCCCCTTATCGAGTGTTTTTTCCCTTTCCAATTAATCTTCTTGTTTAAACGATTTTAATTGGTTTGGTTTTTCACTCAAAATCCTCCAAAGTGGTGAGGGGCGTTCTAACAGTCAAGTCCATGGGGTGGCTAAGGTTTCAAAATGTTATTCGTGACCATGCTAGACATGTGTCTAGAGTCTTGCGGAGTTTCGTTATGTTGTTGTATTTTTATTAATTTTTTCCAGTTAATTAATTTCACCCCTTGGTGGTTAATTAACTCAGTTTTGATGTAATAATGTAATTGCTCAAGCACTAGCATTTTGTAATAGGGGCTATGAATGCAAGGTAAATTGCTATGAAACCCCCTAAGCCACTGCTTCGAGTCCCATGTCATTCTGATAAGGGGTTGAGGAGATAGACCATTTTTGTTGAAGCAAGGTCTATTTTTCCTAGGGAATTAATTAATTTCCCTAAGTAAAAAAATCACATTATTTGTTTTTGAAGGAAAAAATCAAATAATGCCATGGTAATTTTGTTTGGGGGTTGTTAAGCCTAGGAAAATTTTTTTCAAAAATTTTCCACCCCCCCATGGCCAAGATATAATTTTTTCAAGTTTATTTTTAATTTTTCCTAAGTCAAAATTGGAAAAATTTAAAAATTAAATGGAAAAATTAAATCTAAGGAGAATTTATATTTAGCCCAAGTCTGAAGGTTAATTATCTTTATGGGAACAAAAGGCTAAAGTCTAAGCCTAAAGTTATGGGAGAAAAGGCTCTAAATAAGAAGAATCTCCACCAAAGTAAAGGGGACGTCCAAGTTTGAACCCCAAGTTTAGTGGGGCGTCACATAAAAAAACCCCACTATATTTGGAGAGGGCGCTACCAATAATAAGGAGGGCGCTACATAGAGGAGGCGCTACCCATTATGGAGGCATCACATGCATAAAAAGCCATCAAACTAGTGGGGCGCTACCATATAAAGGTGGGCGCCAACATTAAAAAGGAGAGCGCTAGTCATTTAGAAGGGCGCTACCTTAAAGGAGGACGTCACTACAATTGGTGAAAGCGCCAAGTTTAGAGGAGGAGCGCCAAGTTTAGAGGGGCGTCTAGCTCTTGGGCCCACACAAAGCAATCTAAAGGATCACTTGGTCAAAACCCTAGATCTAAGGGTGGAGAATGAATGAGACATGGATCAAGACTTGGATTGAGTCAAATACCTAGATCTAGTGGTGGAGATTTAACCTAGATCCAGATCTAATCTCAGCCATTGATCTTCAAAGGGTTGGGGTCTTCCTCAACTATATAATGAGGGTCTCACTCCCTCATTGGACATGATCTCTCATGCTATTGTTATGTTGCCGGAATATTTCCCTACTCTCTTCTCATATTCTCTCAAGCTTCTTTGGCTATTGTAATGTTCTTGCCCTAGTTGGGCTGTAATAGAAGAAATACTTTGGAGGCAAGCTGTTGGTGTGGATCTTTCATTTGTGCTTGATTAGTAAGGTAACTTGGTAAATTTTTCAATTTATTGTTGCATTTGTTTAGCTTCGAAGCTCTCCACAAAGTATTTTGTGGAGAGACTTGTAGGTAGAAGTATTTCTATCTGCATTTGTGAGTAGATTGATAAGATTCTACAAAGTATTTTGTAGGATTTATTTTTGTGCTTATCTTTTGGCTTTCTTGTTGCAGCTTTAATAGATTTGTTTTGCAGGTTTTCCAAGCTAAGAAGGGCACTTCCAAGGGTTTCTTTCTGCAAAATTTCAATTCGGCCATTTTCTTTTTGCCTTCCTGAAACTGGGTTTTATTCACTGTATAGTGAATATAACCCTTGTTTTAGGGCCCCCATCCATTATATATTAGTATAGGCTTTTAATTCTGCTGTTTTAACATCATTTAGGTGGCTGGAAACTCATTTTCCAACCCTCTAAACATCATATTTCTGTCATTTTTACGCTCAGATTTTTGTTGTAAATTAGTGAAATTTTGGTACTAATTTTTCTGATAATCTCTTTAGTGTTTATTGTGATTTCCAGCGAACATAGCTTGCTGGTTTGTGACAGGTTTTGCATAGGTGAAGGAGAGGTGCTGCCCAAATTGGCCCAGAAATACCTCAACCTTCAACCGGTTCCAAAAGGGGTTCAAACCCTCACCTCCTCTCTCTCTTATTTTCTGATTTTTTGTAAAACCCCAACGAGAATTTCTCTTGGGGTATTCTGCAAAATTTATAAGCACTTGTAATGTATATGTAAATAGATTAGGAAGTAGAGTAGGAAGTAGAATACTAGTTGCTTAGATTTCTGTTCATGCAAGTTTTTCTGTTTACCCACCTATCTTTGTGACAGACCACCATCTCTGTCACAGAGATTGAAGTGAGGTTAGTTACTGTTTTAGCTAGTTGTATTTTCCTTTCTAGTTTATTTCTGTTCACCCACCTATCTTTGTTACAGACCACCATCTCTGTAACAGAGATTGTTGTGCAGTTAGTTTAGTTTAGTTTTATTTTCTGTTTACCCACTATCTCTGTGACAGACCACCATCTCTGTCACAGAGATTGCTGTGCGGTTAGGCATTGTTTTAGTTAGTTGTACTTTCCTTTTCCAAGTTTTATTTTTCTGTTAAAAGGGGTAATCATACAACCCATCTATCCTGTGTATCCTCTATCCACTTGTTATCTCCCTTTAGGGACTTCAAGTTGGATATGAAAAGCAGGAGAAGTGGGGGCTTAGTTAATTAAAACAACATTCTTTTTCTGTTAGAATCAAACACTTTTCATTTTCAGTCCAAGATCAAGTACTAGCACCTCCCATAAGGGATATTGCTTGGTTGATCTTGTTGATCGCATAAAATTAACCTTGTATGCTAATCACCCAGATTAAAATTAACCCTTAAAATTAACCAACAAAAACTTCACTATTTCCTGCTCCTCTACTCGGTTATCACCCTTCGGGGTACTCGCGAGATACGACAGGGGATAGAGAAGTCTTACTTTAATAGGTATCCATCTGGTAATTTTCCTGTTAATTAAAAACAGTGACCTCGGAGGCGACTTGGGGTAGTAGACCGTGGGGGGTCTCTAGGCGTTTTACGTCCTCCTTGTTGAGCACCAGGCCATTGGGGTTTGACCTGTGAGCTACGGGTGGGCTTTGCTCCCACTTTGTTGAGCGCAACAGCTTTCCCTCTTTGACTTGAGAAGCACTAGATCGGGGTAGTCACACCACCGGTTCTAAAACTTAACTTCAAGAAGAAAAACTTTAATAAAATTTACTAAAATAAACCAAGAGACATTGCAAAACTGGTTCTGCAACACTTTTCCATTTCAGCACACTTCCACTCCAGCATTGCACTCCAACACTTTACTTTCAGTCCTGCAATTTGGTTATGTGGTGAATGCTTAACATTTGTTTAAATTGCTTCAAGTATTTCAACTTAAAGTCTGTCCTTTTACTATTGGTTCAATACTTTTCATTTAAGGCATTTTCTTTCTGCTATATTTTGTCCATAACTTGTAAATCTTGTTCATTTGTTTATGTTAATAAGTTTAGATCATCTGTATATTGCTTAAATATCTTGGTTCATTATTGTTCATAATTGTACCATTTATTTGTTTATTCATCTCATTGTTAGACAACTTAATCTGTGGATAACTAACTTAGATTTGCATCCATTTAAAGTTGCATTCTCTGACTCCATTCTTTAGGCACTGGTTATAAATAAAAGGATTGACTGTCATTTAAATATTGCATCTTGCATTAGTTTGACTGTCATCTCTCAAAACCTTAGCCTCAATCTTAATAAAAGATCCCTTTAATTAATCTGTAATTAATTAATAAAACTGGAACTTAGTCTTTCCGTAGGGACTACCCCCCTTGGCTCTGTTGGGATCTTGCCTAAACAGAGGAGTTGTGGACTGTGGTGACAGTGGTCCCCAGCTCTCGCTTTCCCCCAAGGACACACATAGCAGGTTGTGACTTTCCTGTGTCTTAAAGTGTGAATTAGGCGGCAACATCTTTGGCGCCGTTGCCGGGGACAAGTCATTTGTCCTTGGCCTGACTTAATTAATTTCTTGTTTTTAATTCTTCAATTCTTTAAACTGTTAATAAAATTCTTTAATTAGATTTAATAACTTATTTACCCATATTAGAGCTATCTTTTTCTCCAAGTGGCGACTCCACTTTCAAATATAGTGAGGTATTCTACCCGGAGCCATTCAGGTGGTCTACTCAACTCCCTCACCGAGCCTGAAAGGGTATATAGGAGGAGGTTGAATAGACTTGCTCCCCGTAGACTCCTTGCAAATCTTGGAGAAGAGGCTATCTCTGATATCCATTTGTTGTTTGCCCAAAACAACCAGTCCTCACCAATGGATGATTTATGCAAGCCATGTGATTTTTCTAACATCATTGGTTATCCTCATGATTTGCCAGATAAAGCTATAGAAAAGTTACCTTCCTTTCAAGGTAATAATGCCATCAGTGCCAAGTCTCACATCACCAAGTTCAACCAATGCCTTGCTAAGTGGTGTAATGCTCATAACTATGAGGATGTCAAGATGAGGCTGTTTATTTTGTCTTTAGAAGATGATGCCATGGAATGGTTTCAAGATCAGAATGACAATAAGTTCAAAACTCTCAAGGAAATCATTGAAGCTTTCAATGATAGATGGGGTGATAGAAGGGATAACCATTTCTTGTTGGCAGCCTTGCATACTAGTCACAAGTAAGAGAATGAGACCATGGAAGAATTTAATAAAAGGTTTAATGACTTAGTAAAAAGCCTGCCTGCAGACATCAAGCCCCAAGAAGCATCTCTTTTGATTTATTACATCCAAACATTTGAAGGAGAAATGAAATATCAGATAAGGGATAAGGAACCTGCAAATCTTAAGGATGCACAAGAAAAAGCTATCAAGATAGATAAAAACATGCAAGCTGCTGGTAAATCTAATATTCTTGGGTTTTCAAGGGGTAGTTCTTCAAAGGCTAATGAAGTAAAAAAAGTTAAGTATGAAAACCAGGAACCTCAAGGTGACTCCATAGATAAGCTCACCCAATTGATTAAGCAAATGGAATTAAATCATGCTAATCAGATAGCTACCATGCAGGCAAATCAGACAGCATTACAAAACAAGGTAGTTTCTTTGGAAAGAAACAGAGGAAATAATTTCTATCCAAACAAGCCAAATGATAGGTGGCAAAACCAAAGAAGGCCCCCACCTCAAGATCACAGCCCCCCTAATCCTTTAGAATCTACCAATGCGGTTGACCATCAAGCTATTCCGTATTGTAGGCCTTGTGGGGATTTTCATGAAGAAAACACTTGTCAAGTCTTTTTGCAAATCATAAAAGATAAAATGAACGAAAAAACAGAGAATGAACAAGTAAACATGTGTGGGCAGAAGTATGATATTGGCATGTATGAATGGATGCATCTAGCTGAGAATAGTCAAGGGGTTGAGTCAATAAACGAAGTAGCAGAAGCAGCTTTTGGCCCTAAGCCTAGTGAGCAGCAAGTGTCAGATTTCTCTAGGTATAGAGGAATAACTTACCAAAGAAATGGTAAGAAGAATCAAAGTCAAGAAAGATCTCAAACCAATGCTCCTAAGGTATCTTCTCCCCCTCCTATTTCAGTTGCTCCTAATACACAATTAAACATTGATCTAGGAGGTTGGTTAAATAATGCTAAGATGTTGGATCCTGTAGCAGAACTCATGAAGATCCCTTCTCAAAAGGGAAAATTACTCAAAGCTATAGAAGAACCTTGTCAGAATAATGTTGACAAAGCCATAGCCTACCATGATGCACTTGTCATTCTTCAGAGTATGGACAAAGGAAATGAAAAGAACCAGCCATTCTTCCTCTTGTTGTTAGTAAATAATCATATTCTACACAACTGCATGTTAGATTCAGGGGCTAGCTCAAATGTGATGACTAAAAAGGTTATGGAACAATTAAATTTAAGGATCTCAAGTCCTTATCATAACATTTGTGCAATGGATAGTAAGATGATTGATGTATGTGGTTGAATTAAAGTCTTACAAGTACACTTAGCAGCTTTTCCAGACATTCAATTAGAAATGGACATAGTAGTGATAGATGTCCCAGATGCTTGGGGTATGTTACTCTCAAGAAAAACTGGAGCAGACTTAGTAGGAAATATTCAAATGGACTTAACTTATGCCACCATTCCAACTCGTGAAGGTAGTTTTGTTAGATTGAATCGAGAGTTGGAGATGAGACACCATGTAGAAGACCTAAGAAATCCAAGCAATGAATTAAAGTATAAAACTTATGACTTGGGAAATTATGCAATTTTGGCTAACTCTTTAGGACCTATTGAAGAATCAAATGAAGATGAAAGAGTTAATCAAATTTGGCATATGCACTTTGATGTAGCCTTCTCTAGAGCTGGTAAAGGTGCAGGCATAGTTATTGAATCCCCTTCTCATAAGGAATTCAATTTTTCCTATAGACTAGAATTTAATGCCACCAACAATGTGGCTGAGTATGAGGCCTTGCTCCTTGGTTTAGAGGTGTGTAAAGATAAGGGTATTAAGAAGTTAGAGGTTAAAGGTGATTCAGATTTGATCATTTCACAGGTTAATAAACAATTTGCTTGCAAGTCAAAAAGGTTAAGAAGTTATAGGGATGCAATTTTGGATCTGATCCCATGTTTTGATCACATAGAATTTATTGCAATTCCTAGAGAATTAAATGCCAAGGCAGATAGACTTGCAGTTGCTGCTTCCACCCTTCAAAGACCACCAGAATTAGTAGATGAAGAAGTTAAAATGGAAGTTATCTTCAGGCCTTCAGTTCCAGATAATGTAGATAATTGGCAGGTCTTTGATGATGATAAACAAGTGATTAAGTTTTTGAGTAATATAGGAGAATTTGCTGACTTTCACATTAGTGAAGAGGAAGAAGGTTATTATTATGCAGAAGAAAGTCAAAAGCTTAATCCAGCCCCTAGGAAAGTTGTGTCTTTAGAAAGGGCATTTGATAGAGAAGATGGCCATAAACCTAAAGAAGAGTCAGGTACAAAGCCAAGTGATTACATAAAGGTGAACATAGGCACAAAGGAAGAGCCTAGGATGGTTAAAATTGGGAAATCAACACCAAAAGATGAAAGAGAACAAATAATTAATTTACTAAGGGAATATAGGGATGTTTTGGCCTTCACATATGACGAGCTTAAAGTCTATAGGGAAGATGTGATTCAGCACACTATTCCACTTAAAGAAGAAGCCAAACCATTTAGACAGAAACTTAGGCAAATAAATCCTAAGTTGGCCCCCTTAGTACAACAAGAACTTCAAAAAATGTTGAAAGCTGGAATAATAGCCCACACTAGACATTCTTCTTGGTGCTCCAATTTGGTGGTGGTTAGAAAGAAGAATGGTCAAATCAGGTTGTGTGTGGACTTCAGAAATCTGAATATTGTGTGCAAGAAAGATAATTATCCCCTCCCTAAAATGGAAACTTTATTGCAAAGAGTAACAGGATCTGGTATGATTTCAATGCTTGATGGTTTTTCTGGTTATAACCAAGTCAGAGTTAAAGAAGAAGATAGGCATAAAACAACATTTACTACTCCATGGGGAACCTTTGAATATATAAGAATGCCTTTTGGTTTATCTAATGCTGGAGCGACATTTCAAAGAGCTATGGATTATGCTTTCAGAGGTTTAATTGGAAAAATTATTGAAATTTATCAAGATGATCTAACGGTTTTTTCTAAGGATGGGAAAAGTCACATAGGACATTTGAAACAGGTTTTTGAAAGATGCAGAGAATTTGGGATCTCTTTAAATCCAGCCAAGTCAGTTTTTGGGGTTACTGAGGGAAAATTACTGGGTCACATAATTTGCAAAGAAGGTGTCAAAATAGATCCAGAAAGAGTTGCAGCCATTGCTAAACTCCCCTTGCCTAATACAAAGAAAGGCCTCCAATCTTTCTTTGGTACAATTAATTTCCTTAGGAGATTTATTCCTAATTTAGCAGAAGTAACTAAGCCTTTGAATAAGTTGCTTAGAAATGATGTCAAGTTTCAATGGGATGAAACAGGAAAAAGAGCTTTCCAACAAATAAAAGATGCATGTGGTCAAGCTCACGTAATTGGTCAGCCCAAATTACACTAAAGAATTCTATCTTTTCTCCTTTGCATCTGAAGACACCATTGCTGGTGTTTTGTTACAGAAAAATGACCAAGGTCAAGAACAACCCATAGCATACATGAGCAAAATCTTAAGAGATTCAGAATTAAAGTACCATATAATAGAAAAACAAGCTTATGCCTTGGTAAAATCTCTTAAGCATTTCAGGATTTTCATAGGGTATGCCAAAGTAATTCGGTATGTTCCTAGTACAGCAATTAAAGATGTGTTAACTCAAGAAGAAGGCCTAGGTCCAAGAAGTAGATGGGTTGCTAAAATTCAGGAATATGACTTAGAAATCAGGCCCACTAAATTAATCAAAGGACAAGGATTAGCTAAGATGTTGACAGAAAGTAATGAGAAGGCTTTAGGTTTGATTGATCAAAATATGGTTTGTGAGATTGATATTCCAGATTCATCCCCGGATTTGTTAAAACTTGAGCAAGTTGAATGGTATTCTGATATTATCTTTTATCTTAAAAACTTGACTTGCCCAAGTCACCTGGTTGGTCATAAGAGAAGAGCCTTAAGGCTCAAAGCATCCAAGTATATTTTAATTGAAGATGGTTTAGGATGGAGGAATCCAGATGGGATTATCCTTAGATGTGTGGACGAGAATGAATCTAAAAAACTAATGGATGACTTTCATAATGGTTTTTGTGGTGGTCACTTTGCTGCTAGAACCACCACCCATAAGATTCTGAGAGCTGGATATTATTGGCCCACCATCTTTTCAGATGTGCATCAGTTTGTGAGGAAATGTGAACCTTGTCAATTGTTCACTGGAAAGCAGAAGTTAGCTGCCCTTCCCCTTAAACCAGTTGTTGTAGAAGCACCTACTATGTGACATTTCTATTGATTAATGACTCACTCATAAACTTAAAACACATGCACACTCACCATTAGTTTAGGAGAGGAGAAATCAAATTGATAAGGACAATCATTACTTATATCATCGCCATTATCCTGATTATCTTCATCAAATTGATCCTCAACATCACAATCATTGCTTGACCGAGGCTTTGAAGGTTCATCAATGTTCTCACCCCATTCCTTTTTTAACAAATTAGTAAACATATCATAACCATTGATGGATCTTGGTGCTAAATGATCAAACCGTAATCGGGCATCCTCATCCAAGGATTCACCAAGGGCCTGCATGTAAACATCTTCATCATTTGCACCTCTAACTTCCATATGATCCCAAAGTGTTTGCAAATGATCTTCAATAGACGGGGTATTGTTTCAATAGAAACGAGGCAACTTTTTAATGTAATCCTTAGGCATAGAATGAGGCGCCCCATCTATTTTAGAAAAGTGAAAAGGAGATAGCTTGGCTTGTGTTCTAATTACTCTGGATTCTTCTAATTACTCTGGATTCTCTATATGGGATTTGATTTGAATGTTTGACTGGATAGCAAGAATCATTCAACTGGTTGGTCTAATTGCAAGGCCTTGGTTGGGTTTGAAGCTTATTAATCGACTCAATATAATTTATTGGGGATACTTTATTACAGGGATGATGAAACTGGTGGGATTGATAAGGATTGTGATAATTAGGCTCATACCCATAATTGTCTTCAATATCATTCTCATACCAAGAATTTGATTTCAATCTATTTCTTTCGTCATTTTGCTCTTTAAGCTTAGTTATAGTTTTATTTAATTCTTCAATTGGTCAGAGAAAGACATCTGTTTCATTATGGTTTATGAGATGGGTTCGCTTCTCAATGGAGTTGCATGGTGGAGTCACTAGGTGAAATACTAAACATAATCACCGAAAGGTATGTTGTTGGGGAAGTATGATGCGAGAGAGAAACAAGTGAATGTAGAATTAGGCAAAAGGGAAATCATTCACTTAACTTAATTCGGATGCGATGATTCAGAAGATAAGAGTGAAGTATTACTTGCAGACACCAGAGGTAAGCCTCTACCTCCTCGACAACGGGCCGAAATATGTTGGCAAAGAGAATGAGAGTAGAGCTTAAGGATATATGTTGAACCAAGGTGGGCCTCTACCTTCCCCGACAACAATGCCAAAAGATGTTATCACACAATGTGTAGTTACCCACTAATGGTATCCCATATGGGATGGTAGAGGTGAGGTGGCTAACCGGTGACATCGCAAGGGCCTCGTCCACTATAGAAGAACAGTATTTGCAAACTGAATGGGCTCTTGTTGCTTTAGATCACTTTGGAAAATGCTCAAGGGGGAGACCCCATTAGCCCAAGAATTCTAGCGCACCTACCCAAAACACTCCTAAGGGTAAACAATAAGTAAAGGGGGAGAGATAATGAGTGAGGTAGACTAGATCTAGGAAATAGATGTGGATCATTTAAACATTGATTTGAATGGTTGTCAGCCAAGCAATTATTATGGACTTGTTACTCAAAAGGATCCTCGATAGACTCAAAGATAGGATGATCAACTTCGGATTTTTTTTATGATGATCAATGAGCTCCCCTTCATGAGTCAGATCCAACTCTGTGCCTTCTTCAGGTAATGATGACAAAGTATCTCGAATGATTCGATTAATGTCATGTTCAATTTCATTTTGAGATCTATCGTGGTTATTCCTAAGATGCTCTGTGACATTTCTATTGATTATTGACTCACTCATAAACTTAATCGCAGGCACATTCATCATTAGTTCAGGACAGGAGAAATCGAATTGATAAGGACAATCATTACTTATATTATCGTCATTATCCTGATCATCTTCATCAAGTTGATCCTCACCATCACAATCATTGCCTAACCGAGGCTTTGAAGGTTCATCAATGTTCTCACCCCATTCCTTTTTTAACAAATCGGTAAACATATCATAACCAGTGATGGATCTTGGTGCTAAATGATCAAACCATAATCGGGCATCCCCATCTAAGGATTCACCAAGGGCCTGCATGTAAACATCTTCATCATCTGCACCTCAAACTTCCATATGATCCCAAAGTATTTGCAAATGATCTTCAATAGATGTGGTATTGTTTCCATAGAAACGAGGCAACTTTTTAATGTAATCCTTAGGCATAGAATGAGGCGCCCCATCTATTTCAGAAAAGTAAAAAGGAGATAACTTAGCCTGTGTTCTAACTACTCTGGATTCTCTATATGGGATTTGATTTGAATGTTTGATTGGAATACAAGAATCATTCAACCGGTTTGTCTGATTGCAAGGTCTTGGTTGGGTTTGATGCTTATTAATCGGCTCAATATAATTGATTGGGGATACTTTATTACAGGGATGAGAAAACTGGTGGGATTGATAAGGATTGTGATAATTAGGTTCATACCCATAATTGTGCTCAAAATCATTTTCATACAAGAATTTGACTGCCATCTATTTCTTTCCTCATTTTTGTCTTTAAGCTTAGTTATAGTTTTATTTAATTCTTCAATGGATCCGAGATCGGAGAAATAGATCCGAGTTCATTATGGTTTATGAGATGGGTTTGCTTCTCAGTGGAGTCGCGTTGTGGATTCGCCAGGTGAAATACTAAACGAAATCACCGAAAGGTATGTCGTTGGGGAAGTATGATGCGAGAGAGAAACACGTGAATGTAGAATTAGGCAAAGGGGAAATCATTCACTTAACTTAATCCGGATGCGATGATTTGGAAGGTAAGAGTGAAGTATTACTTGCAGACAACAGAGGTAATCCTCTACCTCCCCGACATCGGCACCAAAAGATGTTGGCAAAGAGAACGGGAGTAGAGATTAAGGATAAATATCGAACTAAGGTGGGCCTCTACCTTCCCCGGAAACGACACCAAAATATGTTATCACACAATGTGTAGCTACCCACTAAAGGTATCCCATCCGGGACGTTAGAGGTGAGGTAGCTAGGTAGCTAACTGGTGACACCACTACGAAAGAAGGGTAGTTGTCACACCAGACGGGCTCTTGTCGCTTTAGATCACTTTGGAAAATGATCAAGGGGGAGATCCTACTAGCCAAAGAAGGCTAGTGCACCTACTCAAACCACTCCTAAGGGTAAACAATAAGTAAAGGAGGAAAGATAATGACTGAGGTAGAGTAGATCTAGGAAATAGATGTGGTATAGGAGTTAAGGTGAACTTGGGGAGGTTTAGAGAATAGGTGAAATGACCCAACTTGATAAGGAGTATACCACAATGAGCTAAGCAAAGTAGATCTAGAAAGATCTAGCCCCATACAAGAGAGACCCAAAGGACCCACTTAGAAAATTATGCATAAGTGGACAAAGCGGACCCAAAATGGTAGATCAGGGCATGGGATGACTAGATCGGGATGCTTGAAGGATAGATCTATAATTTTGAGGTGGGTTCAAGCATACCCAACTGATAGATTAGAAATTTCGACCACCCACTCAAAAGTGACTAGTGCTAGATCCCAGGGAAAATGGAGTCCGATTGACGTGAAATTCGAGATCTAGGGTTTATTCAACAATCTCCAAGTGGGTTTTGATGGCCGTCATAAAAAACTCATCAGATCCATCAGATCTACAAAACGAGGGTTTGTAAAAAGAGGGTTTTATGGTGACAATTGGATTAAGCCCCCCAAAAATCAAACAATTGCAAACTTATCTGGAAATACTTGCCACTAACCTTGTATAACAATGATCTTGCCTCTCCGATCGATTATGAGCGTTTTCTATGTCTGGCATCTCCCTGATAATGGTGCCAAAATGTGATGAGCTATACAATTCCAACATAATAATGGTGTAGAATCTTAAGAGTACGCTTTATCTTTATTAATCTGGGTGCATAAGCTTCAAATATGTCATGCATTGTGTGTGCAACTATAATATTTTAGTAGTTAGGATAACACTAATCTTATTCTACAAATGCCTAAGATTGGCTTATGAAAACCCAATTTAATTGATCTATAAATAAGTTAACTAACTACAAACGTGTAAATTCAGAAGAATTTTCAGTTGCCCTTTGAGTGAAAAAAATCATTTAAAGTAAATCATCTAAGAAACACTGCTCAGAATCTTAATCATATATTTGCTGCTATAAAATCTGGAAATACACACAGCAGTTACAGTAAATTGAAATAGATCGACCACAACAAACATAACTTTACAAGTGCAAAGAGGGAGTAAAATTACCAGTGGCAACCCCTGAGAGGGCCCTTGCTCTAAAAGTCAGAGTGTTGAATCCCTCAAAATGAGATGCCAGTGACACAACTACACTGGAATAAAATATCCTGGATTTTATTGCATTATCTGCAAATTACAGAATACAATCTGAATCTCTATGTCTCCCTTATATCTAACTCGAACCCCTAAATGTGCTGAAATGAGAACTATTCATAAGGTAGGGTTATTGGGTTCTTGAAAATTGTCACAAAATCCCAAAATACCCTAACCACTTCTTAAACTAAATTCCAAAGATAACCTAACTTCTTGAAAATTATGGATTTACAAGAAGTAATGAACTACATAGTACAAACTTCTTGTGACTAACTATCTAAGAGTGATTAGAAAAAATGATTTGTCTTCCAGTTGGCAGGATGGAACTGTGGAGTCCACTTTGCCCTATATGTTAGATTTTTACAATTTTATTCGATATGATTTAGGATCTTATCTGAGAGAATAACATGCACAGCGATAATCACAAGAGACAAGAGACACAAAGGTTTTCCTTGGGGAAACCATAAAGGAGAAAACCCAGTAACTTCCTTAGAGATAGAATGAGCACCAATAGCAAAAGTAAAGCCCAAAATATGGAGATGTTCTTCAGCAGCTTCTCTCTCTCCCACTTGTGCGAACTTGTCTTCTCTCTGACTTATGCGAACTTGATGAGTGAGTGGATGAATAAAATGAGAGAGGCACCCTCTCTATTTATACTTTATCTTCACTTGACTTTTCCCTCAACTAGACAGGGCCAACTTCTCTAGGAGAGTCTAATAACCCAATTACAACTTAACTTTGGGGTCTAATGCCCCGACATACAATGGAAGGTTAACCTTAATGACTTTACATGACTTAAATACAATAATGACTCTCCCGAACGGAGGTACAAACATCTCCGTCAGAGTTACAATAGAATACAATATACAAGTGAATATATTCCGAATTTACAATTACATTAACACTATAATCCAGGTATATGCTGCAGAGTTCAGAAGAATTTTACAGCCAAAAGAATTCCAATAGTTTTGGGAGAATTTTCACCTGATAGACTTGGGAGAATTCTGCAACTGCCTTTAATTGTTTCCACTGTGTGGGGAGTTTCTTAGCAAGTGTCAGTTCTGCAGAATAAGGAGATAAACACCGAGAAATTCTCTGCAGTTTAGGTAATTTATTAATTAGTGCATCCAACATATAATAATCATCTCGAACTCAGACATTGTATTCAAAATCTCCATAAAACTGCCAAATGCATCAATTTGCAAGGAATTACTAGATAAAACACAAATGACTTTAATAAGGTGGTATAAGCAATATTTTTCCACAGGGTATAAGCAATATATACAGCACAAATTGGATGTTTGGTGTTTATATGAAAATGTCAAAAGAAAATGAGTAAACAAGACATTTCTGGGGCTTATCAAGAATATCACTATAACAAAAGACAATCCACTTCTAAATATTCTTTCTAATACGTAGATATGGTGGGACTAACCAACAATTAGTAATTATTGATAACGTTGAAGTCACACAATAATTGGTGAAGAATGCACATATTAGTAGCATCACTTGTGGTGGGAAAGACATCAGGGTTGGGTTTTATTTGGATTCTTGGTGATATTTATCTTCAATGTCTATAGATGGTGGTATATATGATCTTCTGTATATAAGGATCTATTCCTCTACCTCTCTTTTGTTAAAATTTTATAGTGCAGAAATGCATAAGAAGTAGAGTTACCACACACAGATCCTGAACACAGATTTTGTAGTGGATAAAACCATTGAGCGAAAAACTCCACTCACAAATATGATGCTGTATTATTGTGGCAAACATGATGATTACAAAGAGGATCACAGCTAATATATATTGCTAGCACCTACAAAATGGTTTTTATGTGTTGGTATGTACTGGGTGCTGTTGCCTCTTAATTCACACTTTAAGGAACAGGAAAGTCACAACCTGCTATGTGTGTCTTTGGGGGCAAGCGAGAGCTGGGGACCACTGTCACCACAGTCCACAACTCCTCCGTTTAGGCAAGATCCCAACAGAGCCAAGGGGGGAAGTCCCTACGGAAGATTAAGTTCCAGATTTATTAATTAATTACAAATTTAAGGGATCTTATTAAGGTTGTGAGGCTAAGACTTTATACTATCTAAGGAATGACAAGCATCATGCAAATGCAAAGATTTCCTTTTAACGACAAGCAGACCTTGAGATAAATGAAGACTAGTGCCTATTAACAAATGGAGTCTAAGGATAAATTATAACTTTACAAATTTACAAATGAAATTGAAATCTAAGTTAATTAACCAACAGTTTAGGTGTTATCCCAATCAAACCAGGTTGCAATATGGACAAATGAATACTATGAACAATATAAACAATAATGAATGAGCAGTTAAGCAGTATTAACAATATCCACAGTTGTATCAGATGTTATGAGCAGATTGAATAAATGGAACAATTATTAAGCTATTACCCAAAAAATGTTGAAACGAAATGAATCAATCGTGTTACACAAGATAAACAATGTGATTACTTAATCAAATGAATTAAAGATGCCACCACAAGATTTTGCGAAAACTGAAAGGAAAAACATGCAGTGAAACAAAATGTGAAAGTGCTCGCAGTAAAAACCTTGAACAGCAAGGCAAAGATAAATAGCAGTGACCTGTGTTTGTAGGACGTTTTGCAATGTCTCTTGTAAATTTTAATAAATTTTATTAGAGGTGAAATCTTTGATTAAGTTTTAGATCCGGTGGTGTGACTACCCCAATCTAGTATTTCTCAAGTCCAAGAGGGAATGCTGGTGCGCTCAACAAAGTGGGAGCAAAGCCCACCCGTAGCTCCCAGTTGAAACCCCAATGCCCCGGTGCTCAACAAGGAGGACGTAGAACGCCTAGAGACCCCCCACGGTCTTCTACCCCAAGTAGCTTCCGAGGTCACTGTTTTTAATCAACAGGAAAAATTACGAGATGGATGCCTATTAAACTAAACTCCTCTACCCCCTGTCGTATCTCGCGAGTACCCCGAAGGGTGATAACCGAGTAGAGGAACAGGAGATAAATTCGTTGTTGGTTAATTTTAAGGGTAAATTTTAATCTTGGTGATTAGCATGCAAGGTTAATTTTAAACTATCAACAAGATCAACCAAGCGGTATCCCTTATGGGAGATGCTGGTACTTCATCTTGGACTGAAAAGCAAAATGTGAAGATTTGTAGCAGAAAAAAAAGAGTGTTGTTTTAATTAAACTAAGACCCCACTTTTCCTGCTTTTCATGCCCAACTTGAAGTCCCTAAAGGGAGATGACAAGTGGGACAGAGGATACACCGGATCAGTGGGTTGTATGGTTACTCTTTTGACAGAAAATAAAAAAAACTTAAAAGAAAATGCAATTAGCTAAACAATGTCCTAACCACACAACAATCTCTGTAACAGAGATGGTGGTCTATAACAGAAATTGGTGGGTAAACAGAAGTAAAAAACGATTAAACTAACCTCACTTCAATCCCTTAAGGGAAAGTGGGTAATCAGAAATAAAACTTGCATAAACAGAAATCTAAGCAACTAGTATTCTACTTCCTACTCTACTTCCTAATCTATTTACATATAGATTACAAGTGCTTCATAAACTTTTGTAGAATACCCCAAGAGAACTTCTCGTTGGGTTTTACAAATATAAGAAAAGAAGAGAGAAAGGTGAGGGTTTGAACCCCTTTTGGAACCAATTGAAGGTTGAGGTATTTCTGGGCCAATTTGGGAAACACCTCCCCTTCACCTATGTAAAACCTGTCACAAACCAGCAAGCTTTACTTGCTGGAAATCACAGAAAACTCAAAGAAATTATCAGAAAAAAGTTAGTAAAAAAAAAAACACTAATTTATGGCAAAAATCTGATTAAAAAAATGACTGAAATATGATGTTTAGAGGGCTGAAATGCTACTAAAATATCAGATCTGAAAATGTTTAATTAAAATACTAAAGAGTTAGGCCCTAAAAATTGGGTTTTTTACCACTAGACAATGGTAGAAACCCTAGATCTAGAACCCCCCCAAAAAAATCTAAAAACAAGAAACCCTTAGAGGAGCCCTTCTTAGCTTTGGATCCCTGCAAAACAAATCTATTAGAGCTGCAACAAGTAAGAAAAGAGATGAGCACAAAGAATAAATCCTATAAAATACTTTGTAGAATCTTACCAATCTACTCACAAATGAATATAGAAGTACTTCTACCTGCACACCAACAAGTTGCCTCCAAAGCTTTCTTCTATTATAACCCAACTAGGGCAAGATTCAATACAACAATATCAAGAGGCTTGGGCCAAATGCTTGAGAAAATATGAGAGGAGAAGGGGGAAAGATTTCAACAGCATAACAATAGCATGAGAGAAGTTATCAAATGAGGGAGTGAGACCCTCATTATATAGTTGAGGAGCAACCTCAACCCCTTGAAGATCAATGGCCAAGATTAGATCTAGATCTAGATTGGATCTCCACCACTAGATCTAGGTATTTGACTTTGCATCCCTCTCAACCATTCTACACCCTTAGATTGCTTTTAGGGTTTAAATGTGGGCCCAAGCTAGGCGCCCTCCTCCAAGTGTAGCGCCCTCTTCCAAGTGTGGCGTCTTCCTCCAAGCTAGCGCCTCACTTATCCATGTATGCGCCCTCTCTAAATGTGGGGCCTTTTTTACCCTAGCGCTCCACATGTGGGGGGTTTTTTATGCATGCGCCCCCTTTGTGGGCCCTTTCTCATGTGACGCCTTCCTTTGGAGGAGTTTCTTTTCACATGTGACGTCTCCTCTAAATGTGGTTTGGCCACTTAATATTCACTTGGACCACCTCTTAATGTAGCGCCCCCTCTTCATTGGTGGTTTGGACCTAAGCCAAAGTCAAAAGGGTTTAATATTTGCCTAGGCTTAGGCCAAATATTTTAATTCACCTTAGATTTAATTTTTCAATTTAAATTTTTAAATTTTCCCAATTTTGACTTAGGAAAAATTAAAAATAATCTTGAAAAAATCATATCTTGGCCATGGAGGGGTGGAAAAATTTGAAATAAATTTTCCTACGCCTAGCAACCCCCAAACAAAATTACCATGGCATTATTTGATTTTTTACTTCAAAATCAAATAATATGAATTTTTGACTTAGGGAAATTAATTAATTCCTTAGGAAAAATAGACCTTGCTTAGCCAAAAATGGTTTATCTTCTCAACCCCTTATTAGAATGACATGGGACTCGAAGCAGTGGCTTAAGGGGTTTCATAGCAATTTACCTTGCATTCATAGCCCCTATTACAAAATGCCAGTGCTTGAGTAATTACATTATTACATCAAAACTGAATTAATTAACCACCAAGGGGTGAAATTAATTAACTAAAAAAAATAAATAACAACATAACGAAACTCCGCAAAACTCTTATACAAATGTCTAGCATGGTCATGAATAACATTTTGAACCCTTAGCCACCCCATGGACTTGATTGTTAGAACGCCCGTCACCACTTTGGAGGATTTTGAGTGAAAAACCCAACCAATTAAAATCGTTTAAAGAACAAGATTAATTGGAAGGGGAAAAAACACTCGATGAGGGGACTTCCCTAACAACCAGTTCCATGATGTGGCGTCCATATCATATGACTCACACTAGCACATAGAATTACATTAATTTTCCCACGCAGGGGAGCGGACATTTTGTTTTACAAAGGGGCAATTGCCCTGCAGAAGTGAAAAATCCTCAGATTTTTCCAAGGTACAATTTTGTACAATTATGTACATCTTCATGTACATGAAGTTGCCACCTAGTCGAAATAGGTGGGCAACATCTGGCTCCAACTAGGGGACATGTGTTCGATCATCGGAGAGCATATGAGAACTCCAGACTCCTGCAACCACAGATTCTCACCAATAACCGACATAAGTCCTTAAGCAAAGACCAATAAATAAACAATAAACAAAATAAATGAAATTGCTATACAAAATGAAATAGACATACAATTACTCACATCTATATGCATAATGAATAAACCAATGAAATAATACAAAACTTTAAAGAAATGCAAGGGAAAAGGGTTAGAGATACATTACAGAAGGGTGTCCCTTTGGACACCACGTCGATTCTATGTGTAATAAAACTTGAGCTGTTGACCATTCCTTGGAATGTTCAATGGCTCACCATCCAAGTGACTCAGGTTGAAAGAATTTGGACCTGCAACTGATCTGATCACATAAGGGCCTAACCATAGGCTGTCAAATTTCCCATGCTTTCCTGGATTTTCTCTGCCTTTGTCCCATAGGACAACTGTATCCCCCACTTTGAAGTCTCTCTGTCTAGCTGACTTGTCAAAGGCTTTCTTTGTCCTTACTTGACTTTTGCAGTTCTGATCATAAGCTTTTCTCCTTAATTCATCCAACTCCATTAACTGATTTATTCTGTTTTGAAGTGCAGACTCTTCTATGTAAAATTCTCGGAGCAACTGATACACTGGCAGGGTAAGGTGAACTGGTAGCTGTGCTTCTACACCATATACCAACTCAAAAGGACTCTTGCCTGTAGATGCTTTCTTTGTTATTCTATCAACCCATAAAGCATGTTTTATTTTACTGTCCCAAGACCTTTTGTTTTCCCCAACAATTTTCTTGACTATGGTTATTAAGTTTTTGTTACTAGACTCTGCTTGACCATTTCCTTGAGGATAATAATCTGATGCATGAGATAATATAATGCCATATTTTAAACAAAATGCAGACATTTTTGCTGAACAAAAGGCCTTAGCATTATCTGTTACTATCTTTGAAGGCACCCCAAATCTTGTTATTATCCTATCTTCAAGAAAATCCATGATCAGTTTTTCATTTGCTAATTTAGTGGGAATGGCTTCTACCCATTTAGTGAAGTAATCTGTAGCTGTTATAATCCATGAAAACCCATTACTTGAATTATCTTTAAACTTCCCTATAAAGTCTAAACCCCACTGCTGAAAAGGTGCTTCTAGAACAACTGGCTGAAGGGGAAGGGCAGCTAACTTTTGTTTTCCGGTGAACAATTGACAAGGCTCACACTTCCTTACAAACTGATGCACATCTGAAAATATGGTGGGCCAATAATATCCAGCTCTAAGAATCTTATGGGTGGTGGTTCTAGCAACAAAGTGACCACCACAAAAACCATTATGAAAGTCATCCATCAGTTTTTTAGATTCATTCTCATCCACACATCTAAGGATAATCCCATCTGGATTCCTCCATCCTAAACCATTTTTAATTAAGATATACTTGGATGCTTTGAGCCTTAAGGCTCTTCTCTTAT
>LPNX010010769.1:30540-43250 GCA_001517045.1 Pseudotsuga menziesii | reverse complement strand
TTTATTGAAATTCTATTGGTTATTGAATTCCAACTCACAAAAACTTATTTTGGCACATTTTCTTATAAGGCCCATTTTAGACCCCAAATTTCCTCTAATGTCTCAGCTTGTCACGGTTGCTTTTGCTGATTCCAGAAGTTAGAAGGTTTCAAACCTTTCTTCCTTTGGTCAGACTTCTCATTATTTTTGTCCTTCCATGTCTTATGATAATTAGGTTTACCTTTGCTTTTCTCATACCAATACTTGGCCTTCCTTATTTCTTCTTCAAGATTTCTAGGTTCATAAAACTCAATTCTGTCTTTGTAAGACTGAGGCAATCCACTCGGGAAATGCTGGATATTCACTTTTTTATATTTGATCTACCTGACATATCTCAACAATTCCAAGAAATTATTTGCATACTCTTCCATGGTCTGCTGTCCCAATCTCAACTCATGGAACTCCTTAATCTTGTCATCATAATCCCTGTCAGAGAGGTGTTTCTGCTTGAAATACTTCTTGAATTGTGTCTAGTTAAGGCGCCTTTCACTGATCCTCTTTACTTCCTTGAAGTGCTCCCACCAAATGGATGCCCTTCCATTCATATTGAATATGTCAACCCTTTCCTTCATGTTTCCCGAATAATCCTGAACTTGGAAGTACTTCTTTATTCCAAGAAGCCAAGATTTAGCCTGTTGTCTAGTATTTACCTCACCATCAAACATAGGAGGTTTAGCATTCTTGAATTCATCTCGAGAGCGATTCGTGTGGAACCTCTTTCTCTTGCTCTTATGAGAAGAAGATCTTGAATCTCCACTGGATTCTTTTGAGTTAGATGATCTACTAGAAGCCCTTCTTCTTCTCCTAGTACTACTCTTACTACCTTTTAGTTTTATTGTACTCTGTCTAGAGTCTATCTTTCTTTGCATGTCTGTCAAACTCTGCAACATAGTAGCATTCAACTGATGCTGCTCTTCCTGGGATTTTATTAAGATTCTCATGGTGGCTGTTACAGCTGATTTTACCACACATGGTAGATCACACATTTATGGCCTTCCCCATCCCTCTGTAGACTCTTTGGACCCCATGGACCATTTTTGTACCTTTGATGTTTCCAATATCATCCCTAAAAACACTCATTATTTGTTGTACACAACTTTTAAACCCTTTCTTGTGTATACACATGAATATAACCCTTAAACCCGCGTACATTAGGATGTGTGCAAAAGGCCAAATATTTTTGGAGTTTTCCTTGATGTGGATCTGATTCACTTGTCTCCTGGCCTTCCATATGCCTCAATATTGCTCAGATTTGACCTTCCATTGCCCCATTAAAGCACTATATAAGGAACCCTTTGGATACATTGAAGGGGGAGAATTGAAGAACAAGAAAACTATAGTCCATTGTTGTCGTAGCTTGCTTATACTTGAGTCTACATCCCTTTGTTCCTTGGAGCACTTGGTGTTCTTCCCAAGATTTCCCTTTCTTGTGAGCTTGCTATCGAGAGATGGAGGATTGAGGTGGTGTAGTCCTCGGTGGAGGACTCAGTTTCTTCGGTTCGCAAATGTGCTGACAGAGGCTGTTATGCATGTAATCTCTGATTTATATTAATAGATATTTCTTTCCCTGTCCAATGATGTGCATTTAAATGAATATTGAATCCATGGATGCTTTTAATTGCTTATATATTATTGATTATATATGCTAGAGTAGGTCTAACACCATTATATAGCATGCTTGTATTGTTTGTTGTTGTTGAGAGAGCAAATTGTTAACACAAGCGAGATTGGAAAAGCTCAAAAGGGATCTACATCAACCATCTGGAATAAGGTATGTTTCAAGATCCTTTAGTGTTAGATGTTTTATTTCTCTTGCATATTGGGAAGGATTGATTTTTGTGGTTACTCTATCTGTTGTGGTACACCCCAATCCATAGGAAGTTTTCTTCGTAACAGAATTAGCGACCATACTGGGGAGTTCCTAGTAATTTCCTTTGGGGGTTTTGTCAGCATTCAATGTTCTTGAATTGCTATGATTTCTCTGTTTCTAAGTCGGGTCTGGAGGCATGTTTTCCCAGTAGTGTCTTACAGCAGTAAATTTTGTCATAGCTTGTCTGTTTTCCTTTTCTTTATCTCTTTTTCTTCCTGTACGCGGGTTTTGCTTTCACAGTTGCGTGTACATGTGGGTTTTCCTAGAACAGCAGCGTATATACATGGATTTACTGAGAATAGTTGCGTATGCCCTGATTTTTTCCTTTTGGGGGAAGATTAAGTGTTGCTTGGTGATTTTGGATTATTGTTGAGTCTTCTTAGATGCTTCTGGAGTCTGTAGACATCCCTGTTTCTGATCAGAGACACCTTGTTAGTTTAAATTTTTGGAAAATGTTCTTGTCATTTCATTTTATATTTTTTGTTTTGGGATTAGTGCATTAGGTCTCTTTTACCTTGGTTCTTTGCTTGGGTGTTGTCTGGTAGTTCTTGCAAAGTCTAACGGTTGTAGAGTCATACTTTTTCTTTTTATCTCATTTAATTCAAAAAATACAAAAACATTTGATTTTTGCATCATTATGCATTGTTTGCATAATGCATTTGCATGGTACTTGAATTAGGTTTGCTTGGAAAATATTAGTCAATTTTTCATATAGGAATTATTGCATATTCATTTGAAGGAAAATTTTTCACTTCACATAGTAGCATACCCTGTTCTTCATTTGACACAGTGCATTTGCATTGATTGTTAGGTGTGCATTTTACTTCTTGTTGCATTATAACATTATTAGTTGCACGACCATTTTCCCTTTGATTAATAAGCCAATTAAAATCAACGCATAATAAAATGAATTACACTCTTTTCTTTTATAGGGTGCACCAACAAGACAAGGTTTTAGGGTCTTGGAATAGTTCATTGTGAGTAAATTCTCCAAGACCACAAAATGAAACATTTATGTGTCTGTCTAGGTGAGAGTGTGAAATTCCTTTATATAATTAGTGTTCTTAGGATCCTCATCTTACAAGGGAGTTAAGCACGAGGCATTGTGAGCGGTTATTATTGGGATGACCCCTGGTTGTAGCTGAGTAGCACCAAAGATATTTCCAGGATTGTATTCGTATCTAGGGGCTCTTTTGAGAGTTTCGAGATCTACTACCCTACCCATACGATCAATCCCACTTACGACTGTCTGCCTGAGCTTCGATTATATTGAGGTGACCTTAGTTGCCTTACCTAGGTTATCGAGTGGGTACTTCGTAGAGGTTATTCTGTAGGTGTCTTGGCTAGGTAGGGGTCAGAGAGCACAATCGCTATATGTGTTAGAGCTGAGGGCCACTATAATTGGTTACGAACGTCCACTTGTTGTATATGGGAGTCTCAAGCCTCACCTAGGTGAGACATACCTACTTCATTCGGGAGCTCACATATCCTACTCTTGTTTTCTTGTGATTTGGATTTACATTTTATAGGTGTATGCTCTGTGCACACTAGTTTGCCTAGGGTTTGCATAATTAGATCGAGTCTTTTCATTTTTTTAGTCATTATGGATTTGGGTGTGACACTTTGTTGTTCTCGTCGTTTAGCAAGAATTCCGCCTTCCATGTGTCCTCCTCCGTTGGGAGAGAGAAACAGACAGTTTGGGCGGACTACTTCTCACTTTGATTCACACACTATGGGAGATCATGAGGATGAGATTCTAGAGATGTCCTCTCCACCTCATGAGTTTGGGGAGGAATATCCTACTCTCGTATATTATCCTTCACTGAAAATACCTTGACAATCTGGTTATGATCCCTCATTCATAGGTTATCGGTATTGGTTACTAGGCGACGAGACTCGTTATGAACCCACAAGCACTAGTCATGTTCATTAGGGAATGCCTGAATCCTTGCACCCAATCTGACACATCATGTCAAGTCAAAAGTTGAACCTAGAACTATGCATGGGGGCACTTCTATTCCTTTCCATGCAGAGAGATTTGGGAGCACTAATCACATTACACCTTCCATCTTAGCGGTGGAAGCAACCTCACATATCCATCCTAGACCTAGTGTTAGTAATCATATGCGGATACTAGAACTGAAACAAGTGAACATTGGGAACACCACTTAAATTCCTTCACATGTCCCTTCATCCTCAAACCCTACTCCTTTGAATGCATTTTTGACAAACCTTCCTCCCCCTCATTCACGTGGTCCTTCGGGTTGGAATATCACTACTAGCCATGTTCGTGTTGCGACTGCTCGCACGGTAGTATCTCAGAGTCAAGTACATCTTGTTGTGTTGAGAGGTCATATCCTTGTTTTTGGATCATCTTATGGTCCATATCAAGGAGTTCCCCATATCCCTAACTATGGAAATTCTCATGAGACATCCCATGGGACACCTTATGGAGCTTCTCATGGACAGTATTATGGACCGTAGTATGGACAGAACTGTCAACCCTATGGGTACAGGTATCAACAACCTGCTTACTCTTCCAATTATGGCTTTGTAGCACTTCATAATCAAGGTACCCCACATCACAATTTTTCCATGCAGCCCTATACAAGTCAAATGGGAGGAGGTTATTATGGCCAAGGCCATGGTATTTATAGAAATCAACCTTACATGAACTAGTACTATCAGGGAGCATGGCATAGACCGGCTCAAACTAGGCTTCCTTTCCTTGCAACATTGAACTTGCCTAACTTATCAAGACTTATGAACGATCTGGTATCTCATGACCTGGCCTAACCAACTGTCCGTAACAAGCTTCCTTTAGANACCTAACTTATCAAGACTTATGAACGATCTGGTATCTCATGACCTGGCCTAACCAACTGTCTGTAACAAGCTTCCTTCAGACATTCCCAAGTTCGAGGGTAAAGATGGAGAAGATCCTAGTGAGCATGTCAGCACTTTTCACCTTTAATACTCTTCTAATTCCTTACATGACGATTCAATTTGTTTGAGGCTATTTCAACACACCATCACCGGGTCTGCAGCGAAATGGTATATAGAGTTACCAAGGGGGGCATATGTTTTGTTTGATGACCTTGCCATGACTTTACTCAATCACTTTCAACTACCCATATGTTACGACATTGGTATTGAACTTCTGTCGACATTTCAGCAAGACAAAGCCACACATATCTCAAATCATATTCAAGAGTGGTGTAGATGGAAGCGGTTGATTAAAGCCTTTATACCACCGTAATTTCTACTTGATTGGTTCCTCAAGTCATTGTTACCTTACATCATGAAGGATGTTTCTACATCCGGAGTCCAAAACATGGAATAAGAAATCTTTAGGGCATAAGATTTGGATCATTAGAGGAATTTTGGGGTCTAAAATGGGCCTCCTAAGGAAAATAATAAAATAATAGTTAAAATAATAAAATAATATTGATTAATTTTGGAGGAAGAAAGAAAAAACTACTTTTTTTGTTCGTATTTTCGACATATCCCCTGTTTTTTTACTCAAATTTCGATCGGGAGAGCTCGTTGGATGCGGAATCAAATTCCGCATCCAACGAGCTCTCCTGATCGAAATTTGAGTAAAAAAACAATGAGATATGTTGAAAATATGAACAAAAAAAGTAGTTTTTTTTAATGACAAATATGTGAATTCAACCATTATGGTTGACTGATTTTATTGAAATTCTATTGGTTCTTGAATTCCAACTCACAAAAAATTATTTTGGCACGTTTTCTTATAAGGCCCATTTTAGACCCCAAATTTCCTCTAATGTTGATCTATGCTCAATCTGGACTTTGGTATGAGATTATACCTAATGCTCTGTGATCTAGTTTTGATCCCAAGTTCAAACCTGAGCCACATGTCGATGGCATCATGGGCTCTACAAGTACCAAACCTGCGGATTCGGTGGTGAAACAAGTGAGCCAATTTTCAATTAATCAATCTGCGTCGAGACATGCCAGGGCTTCGTCTCAACCTACCTAATCGATGAGTGTACTTTCCGTGCAATCGTCGAACTAGAAGGGCAACCAACAGCCTGGAAGGAATAAGAAAAAAGGGAAAAATAATTGTAAGGGTGGGAATAATAATGAAATTATAATTATAATGACAATATGTTCGTAATTCTAGGGGGGAAAAGCAAACTAAACATAAGGTAAAGTTTCCTTGCAAGTTATGAAAAGAGAACCACCTCATTCACTTGTTCCCTTGTATGGAAGATGCCTCTAGGTTCATAGCACGGGGCCTAGTTGTGCTAACTAATCCTTTAGCTAACAATCAAAATATGAACTCAAGGACCATTGATCCTCATTGTGCATCGAGTGGAGATCAAAATCTGTCAGAGGCCTATACTGGCCATGGTTGCATCAACATGGTGCACGCTACTAAGGTTGTGACTCGTGTGAAGGATTATGGTTCGTCGCAACCAGACCTTGGAAAGGAACTCGCTCCACCCGAGAGCCCTTTGCATATTGAAAATCCTATGGATAAACTTAAAGTTGCACCTCGCATTCCTAAGGGAGTCCTAAAGCATTCAGGGCACAATCCTAATTCCCAAGCCTCCCAAAACTATTCCATTGTCAAGGATTTGGGCCAAACTCCTTGTGCGATGTCCGTGCTTGAAGTACTTGAGACTTGTCCTCTGTAGAGGAGAGCCTTGCTTTCTTCTCTTGGGGTTAATGATGATAACTCCTCTTCCGTTATCAAATTTGAATCCATGGGAATACAGCCTCGCTTGCCTTACTAAGTGTCTTTTTTTATTCATGTAGAATTTCTTAATATGACCATCGAACACACTATCATTGATGAAGGCGCTGCTGCTTCCGTGATGTCTTTGTCATGTTGCAAGGGTTTGGGTTCTCCTAAGTTGTCTCAATCTACTACTATGTTGATAGCTTTCGATGGTAGATCATTTCGGCCACACAATATTCTTCCTTCTCTTAAGATCCAATTGGGAGGGAAGACTGTTGCGATCGAGGTCAAGGTGGTTGATGCACCCCTTGACTACAATATTTTGTTGGGACAGAATTAGATGTATAGTATGCAAGCCATAGACTCTTCTCTCTTTCAAGTGATATGATTTTGATTTAATGGGAATATCGTTACGATTGATCAGACGTCATTTCGTAATCCAAATGTTAATGCATCATCAAGAACTTCTATCCTGATTATCGATAGTTCTCAGCTGGCAACTGGGAGTGTGGGTGTGGGTATGTATCCATCCCTTATGGGAACCTTTAGCTGTCTTGTGCCTATTCTTATGATTGGATATAGTTTTGGTGGGGCTTCTTCCTTGTTAAATTTGGTGTATTTTTGCACTACCCATATGGAAGATCCTTGGATTCTTCCTTCATCGATTCCTTTGATTGGACCTATTGAAATGGATGTGACATTTCTTGCAATGATGGTAGCATATCAAGAAAATCTTGATAAAGTTGCAGAGCCTAGTCCTTCCTCTTCGCAGACAGAGGAGGAGGACCCATATGTGCTTCCTACATGGGAAGTTGATTCCTGTCACACACATGATTTCCTAGATGATGTTTTCCCATCGGATGAAGCCATTATTGAGGCCATGTCTAAGGTTGAGCCACCTTGGGAAGAGTTACATCATCAATCATATTTTCTTCCTGAACTAGACTATATGGAGTGTGATTACTTTAGGGAGATTCTTAGCGAGAAGATTGGTAGTCCCGTGGTTCCATTGAGCTCTCCTAGTCAGATCACTGATGGGAACATGGCAAATTTATTCCCTACTATTCCTATCAATATTTCTCGTGATCTTGGCAAAGTTGAGAATGTCTACATTGGGGCGAGTTGTTCCCCTGATGAGATCAAGGAGTATACCAAGATATTTAAAGAGTTTCATGACATATTTTCTTGGTCATACGAGGAAATGTCAGGTATTGACCCTCGTATTGTCGAACATGAGATTAATACCTATCTGAATGCGAAGCTGGTTCGATAACGTTTGCATGCTGTAAATCCTAGAAAAGAACCCACCATTAAGGCTGAGATAGAGAAACTGTTAAAATCCGGTTTTATCTATCCCGTTCCCTTGACAGAGTGGGTTTCAAATCCTATTCCGATTGATAAGAAGCAGGGAGCGACCTGTAGATGCACTTATTTATGTGATTTAAATCGAGCTTGTCCTAAGGATAAGTTTCCTACACCATTTATTGATCAAATTTTGGATGAGTGTGCAGGAAGTGAGGTATTCTCCTTCATGGACGGTTTTTTCGAATATAATCAGATTCAGATCAAACTTGAGGATCAACATAAGACTGCATTTATTTGTCCTTAGGGTACTTTTTCATATCAAAAGATGAATTTTGGCCTTAAAAATGCTGGAGCTACATTTCAGCGGGCTATGACCTTAATTTTCATGATCTAAAAATGATTATCGAAGTGTATTTGGATGACCTGGCTACTCATTCTCATTTGAGAGTGCGTCATCCATATCATTTGAGGTTAGTGTTCGAAAGATGCCACCATTACCAAGTGCGTTTAAATCCTCATAAGTGCATCTTTTGTGTGTCTGTTGGTCGCTTGCTAGGGTTCATCGTATCCAAGAAGGGTATAAGAGTTGATCCCTTAAAAGGTTGAGGAAATACTTCAATTGTCTTCCCTGCGTAATATTAGACACCTCCAGTGTTTGCAAGGCATGGAAAGTTTCTTGCGGAGATTCATAGTTAATTTTTTCAACTTGACTAAAGGCTTTATACGTCTTTTAAAGAAGGACATTCCCTTTTTCTGAGATGAGTGAGCCTAGGAGTCCTTTGATGTTCTTAAGCAAGCCTTAGCATCTGCCCCTGTGCTTAGTCCACCTGACTATAGCCGTGATTTCTTGATTTATGTGGTCGCGTCTATGGAGATGGTTGGTATGGTTTTGGTTCAAGAGGATGAGGAGCTCCATGAGCATGTCATATATTATTTGAGCGGAAACCTTATTGATGCAGAAATCTGTTATTCCCATGTGGAAAAGCTTTCCTTAGCCACCGTTCATGCGGTTCAAAGATTGAGACATTACATTATCCTTCGCCGAACCTTGGTTGTAGCTCATATCAATTCATTTCAGTTCATCCTCACTAGAAGAATGATTGGGGGAAAATACAATAAATGGATTGTTATTTTGTAAGAGTTCGATCTCGAATTCATTTCAGCAAAATAAAAAAAAATCAAAGAAATCGTTGATCTTTGCACAGATCATATCTGATTTTCCAAGTTTGGAGGAGGAAGAGGTTTATGAGGATACGTTTTTCGATGAGCATATTTTCCTTATCTCAACTTTGGACCCGTGGTATGGGGATATCATATTTACAAACATTGAAGGTCCCTACTCACCTTTCATGGGATGAGCAATGACGATTACGTCATGTAGCTAAGAACTACCTTATAGTATATAACACTTTGTACCACCATGGGGTAGATTCCATTTTGCATTGTTGTTTAACCCATGGGGAGGCTGAGGTTGTGCTGAATTATTGCTATGGAGGGGTGTGTGCTGGTCATTTATATGGGATTTCTATAGCCCAAAAACTCTTAAGAGTAGGATATTTTTGGTCGTTGATCTTCAAATATTTTGTTAATGCAATCAAGAAGTGTCACCCTTTCTAGGTGTTTCCACGCAATATGTGCTCGCATCTATCCCCGTTACATCCTATTGTCACCACCGCTCCCTTCACCAAGTGGGGGCTTGACTTTATGGATTGCAACCCAGCTTCAGCTGGGGGGCATCGCCACATTATAGTGGCTTTCGATTATTTCATGAAATGGGTAGAGGCTATGCCCATGGTTAAATATGATGGTGAGATAGCCGTGCATTTCATTTTCAATCAAATTATTACTTGGTTTAGAATTCTGAAAGAGCTTGTCACTGACCATGGTAGGCACTTTCAAAATAAAATGATGGAAGAGTTGGCTTCAAAGTTAGGGTATAAGAAGGAGCACTCCTCTTCTTACTACCCTAAGGTGAATGGACAGGTTGAAACAGTGAATAAATCACTTAAGTTCATTCTCCAATGAACCATCGCACAAAGCAATACGAATTGGCATATCATGTTATATCTTGCTTTGTGGTCCTATAGAACTGTGGTTAAGACTGCCACCGATTTATCTCCATATCAGCTTGTACATGGGGTGGATTCTGTCATGTCGGTTTAATGTGAAATCCCTTCTCTGAAGCTAGCTATAGAGATTTTACCAGACACTTCCACATTGGAAGAACGTTTGGTCCACTTAGAGCAGCGCTGAGATTCCTTAGCGGCTCTAGAAGTAAATAAGTGTCGCGTCAAGGTCCAATATGACAAGTCTGTCCATCCAAGGAAGTTTAGTGAAGGTGATTTGGTCCTTTTGTGGGATCAAGCTAAAGAACCCTTGGGGGCAGGGAATTTTAATCCCATGTGGCATAGTCCTTACGTGGTAAAATGTGTGTTAGAGAAGGGCGCCTATGAGCTAGTGGATTATGAAGGGACAGCCTTGGTGGAGCCTAGAAATGGGCTCTATCTTAAAAAACACTATGCATGATCTTCATCCTGGGCTGATTGTTGTATATTATTGTACAATTTTTGAATTACATAGTTAGGTTTTCTTATGGTGATTGGGTTTGTTGATTAGCTTCTGTTTCTTATGGTAAATGTCGATGGAGTCTTTCATTTACATAGGATTAGCCGATGGTGCTAGCTGTCACACTCAAAACTCAGCTTCAGTTGCTTGGGTGATTTATACTCCTACGGGTCAAGTATTGTCTTCAGGAGGCATATGTTTATGGGCTTCTTCGAACAATGTTGCTGAGTATAGTGCCATTATTGAGTTATTGTGTGGTGCCATTTCACATGGTGTTCTCTCTCTTGAGGTACATCTTGATTCGTAGTTAGTGGTTTCATGGCTTAATGGCTCGTATCGTATTAGGGATCCGATATTATTACGAAGATTCTTACATGTGAGATTTCTAGAACAGAAATTTGAAAATATAACATACATTCATGTTTCAAGAATTTTTAATCAAGTTGCTGACTCATATGCTAACGATGTGTTAGATTTGCATTTGTTTCATAGACCATAAGCATATCACAAACATACATTTTTGCACAGATGTAAATCAATAAAATCGATCATCATAAAAGTTTTTTCATTAATATCCAAAAAGTGATTTCATAGTACATAAGTGTCATAATACAAAATTGGGGCTTCCGAGCCACCAAAACATAATACATGGTCGTACAAAAAGGAATAGTCTCAGGTCTCTAAGCCTGAGGAGCAGGGGCATTCTGATCGTGGTAGTACACTATGGCTCTATCTATCCATTGGAATAATCGAACCCATGCTCATGGTACACCAACCACCTGGCACTGCATAGCCTCAGGAAAGTCCTCGACTTGTGCCATGGTTACCCTGTGCGTCAAGCATACAAATTTCATGTGAATGCTTTGGAGCATCCACTCCACATCCGCACTAATGATATCATCTCCTCTTCTCCTCCATCAATGATTAGGGAAACCATCCAGTCATCATGGTTCTACATCTGCATACACATGACAGATTGTCACTATGTTTTGTCACACCAAAAACATGTCTTTTGAGTCAATATATATCAAAAAACACAAAAATTAAATTAAATAATTCAGAAAACATAAAAAGTGGGTTTGGGATTCGTTACCTATGTCGCCATATGCCGCTCCTGGTGGTAGGGGCATGTTTGGATCTCCATGGAAGTCTATCCTTACATAGGGGTAGTCATCTATGGCGATGATCTACCTCAGCCACCATGGAAAGAAGTCTGTTGGGTAGGGATAGCCACCCTACCTCTACCCAGTCTATGCATAACATTTTTCCAACATTGTTGGGCTAGATCTTGAACTCCATGTTTAGGAATGTCCACTCTATGGCTTAGCCTTGGTACCCACTCAAAGAAGAACGTGATCAGTATGCTTCCAAAACCAAAGTTTTGTACTCTTCCCATTTTGCAGTCATTGAGCTATTGTTTCATGTTTCTCAATAGTTCCATGCTCCAATCATACACTATGGGTCTCATACACTCCACCGCATAGAACATCAGTGGACGAGAGGCCTAGTGGAGTGAAGCTAATCTAACTATCCTGCCTAATGCCAATAATATGGCCTTCAGTCCCAGAACCTAGATAGAGTTTGTCAGGATTTGACTCCCAACCTTTTCTATGTCTGGAAAGTGGTACACAGCTATGTACTCATCAATAGTCAATCCACCTCTTGGCCCACGAGATCAGAGATTTACCACCTCTCCTTGTCAGGATAAACTAGTAATAAATTATATGTCCTCAACCTCAATGCTGAGTGACATCCTGGCAATATGAAAAGTCTCCGAGTCTGGATCTGAGTAATCCACTAGCAACTAGAGTAGTCTTGGTTTGGCCCTCAGGCTTCCAAGACACCAAAACTTATACAAACCACATGCCCGTAATGCTTGTTGGGCCATAAGATCACCTTGCACGGCCTCCTCCACATATCCATGTTCTCTTTTCCTCAACTCTAACACCATCCTGCACAAAGAACCAGAGTTTTGATTAGCATTTGCCTTTGAAAACCTTATTTGCGGCCTCATACGCGACTGTTTTCAAAGCAATCACATACGTAGGCGGGTTTGGGTGTTTTTTCCGCGTATGGCGAGCCCTATATGTGGAAAAAACCCCAATTTCCACGTGGGCCGAAACACACAACTATGGATGGCTTAAAAAATTGATTGGACCATGAAAACTTAAAAATTTTACATGAAATTAGAAGGGGAGGACATGAGAATTTACATGGATC
>LPNX010010769.1:16138-28647 GCA_001517045.1 Pseudotsuga menziesii | reverse complement strand
ATGTTTCCAAGATCATCCCTAAAAACACTCATTATTTGTTGTCCACGACTTTTAAACCCTTTCTCGAGTATACATGCGGATATAACCGTCCTTAAACCCGCGTACATCGAGATGTGTGCAAAAGGCCAAATATTTTTGGAGTTTTCCTTGATGTGTATTCGATTAACTTGTCTCCTGGCTTTCCATATGCCTCGAGATTGCTCGGATTTGACTTTCAATTACCCCATTGAAGCACTATATAATGAACCCTTTGGATACATTGAAGGGGGAGAATTGAAGAGCAAGAAAAATATAGTCCATTGTTGTCGTAGCTTGTTTATACTTGAGTCTGCATACCTTTTTCCCTTGGATCACTTGGTGTTCTTCCCAAGATTTCCCTTGCTTGTGATCTTGCTATCGAGAGATGGATGATTGAGGTGGTGTAGGACTAGGTGGAGGACTCAGTTTCTCCAGTTCGCAGATGTGCTGACAAAGGTTGTTATTCATGTAATATCTTATTTATATTAATAGAAATATCTTTTCCTATCCATAGATGTGCATGTAAATGAATATTGAATATATGGCTGCTTTTAATTGCTTATACATTATTGATTATATATGCTAGAGTAGGTTTAACACCATTATATAGCATGCTTGTCTTGTTTGTTGTTGTTGAGAGAGAAAATTGTTAACACAAGCGAGATTGGAAAATCTCAATGGGGATCTACATCAACCATCCAAAATAAGGTATGTTTCAAAATCCTTTAGTGTTAGATGTTTCATTTCTCTTGCATATTAGGAAGGGATTGATTTCTGTGGTTAATCTATCTATTGTGGTACACCCCAAGCCATAGGAAGTATTCTCCGTAATAGTGGCTACAATATCTATCGGTGTCTCTTGGAATCTCCTTCCATTAGACTCTATGTCATCATTTCCAACTTAGACATTTTCTCCCATGGCATCTCATGCACGCTTGTAGGAATCCCGAGCATTATATCAATCATGGGCTCTCATGGCTGAACCACAACTTACTTTACCAAATCGCACTACTTGGAATACTACGCTTGAAGGTAACTATGATTCTGCAAAATGTGTTAGTAACACAACTGTTAGCTACATACAATGACAAATTTTCCCAAAACATAGAATTTTCTTCCTCAAAGAATGACTGTCTCGGGGGTCAAGGGGGTTTGCCCCCTTGTGCCACTGCAGGGCAGGTCGAGGGCAGTAGCCTCACTTTTTTTTTTTTGTAAATACTTTATTTTCGTGCAATCTGGTGCATAAGATCACTGCGATTTTTCTCCTTTTTAGTCCTATAAATCCACTGAAAAACTGTTGAAATATGCAGAAAAATCCCACTGAAACAAATAAAGAAACTCAGATTTTTTTTTTTGTCTCATCGGATCCCTTCCCAACTAGCCATCCGATGTATCAGGTCACTAGTTGATAATGCTTCTGACACCTTATCAGGTGAGTCTTCATCTATCTTCTGATTCCTTATTAGATCCATCTTCATCTATCTTTCAATTCCATATCGGCTCCACCTTAATCTATCTTTTGATGCCATATCGGGTCCATCTTCCTCTATCATCCAATGCTTTGGCTGATCAATATTCTATTATGTTTCAATGCTTCAACTGAATGATATTCTATTCTTTTCGGATTCTTCGGCTAAATGATCCTCTATTCTTTTCTAACGCCTTGGATTGATATTCCTCTGTCTTCTGACGCTTCGACTGACCGATCCTCTATTCTTTTTCGACGCCTCGGATCAATCTTCCTCTGTCTTCCGACCCTTTGGTTGACTGATCCTCTATTCCTTTCTGACGCCTTGGATCGATATTCCTCTTTCTTCTGACGCTTCAGCTGACCAATCCTCTATTCTTTTCTGAGATTTTTTATACTTAGAAAAATTTGTGAATTTTTCTTCTCTTCTTCTTCTTTCGATCACCATGTCGGCTCCCTTCCGACAAGCCTTTCCAACACCTCGGCTCCGCTTCAACGAACGTCTTTCGATAATTTTAACACTTCGAAAAATTTTCAAAATTTTTCTCTTCGGTTTCCTTGTCGGCTGTGTCTTGACTCACCCGAGCCAAGACCATCGGCTCCACCCAGCTGATACCTTCTATTCTTCCCATCCAAGAGCTTCAACTCCTCCTAGCTGAGAGCTTTGGCTCCTCCCAGCCAAGAGCTTCGGCTCCTCCCAGCCGAGATCTTCGGCTCTTCCCAGCTGAGAGCTTCAATAAAAAATTATGAGCTTAGGAAACTTTCAAAATTCCCTCCACTTGGTTTCCTTACCGGATGGACTCAACTTAAGCCCTCCGATGTATCGAATGGGATTACAACTAAGTCATCTGACGTATCAGATGGAATTTAGCCTAAGTCATCTGATGTATCGGATGGGCTTCAGCCTAAGTCATCCAATGTTTTCCATACATAGAAATTTTTTGAGATTTTCTAAAATTTTCTTGTTAGCCTGTGCTCAGTAGAGATGAACCATGCCTCTGTTACCACTTCTTCGTAGTCCATTGAGGCCCATGCTGCAACATGAGCTCTGATGCCACACTGTAATGTCCCCGACCCTCTGACCGGTGAAGAGGATGCTACCAATACTGCTATATACCCGAGAAACTAGCCCGATGAACATACAGATAAAGAAATTGGAGAACTTTGAAGTAAAACATGCATAGATGCATAATTATTGATCATACGGTGGAAGCAAAAACCCATTGGAGGAAATTTGGGGTCTAAAATGGGCCTTATAAGAAAATGCAAAAAAAATAAATTTTGTGAGTTGGAATTCAAGAACCAATAGAATTTCAATAAAATGAGTCAACCATAATGGTTGAATTGACATATTTGTCATAAAAGAAAACTACTTTTTTTGTTTGTATTTTTGACATATCTCCCTCTGTTTTCAATCAAATTTCAGGAAGGAGAGCTCGTTGGATGTGTACTTTGATTCCACATCCAACGAGTACCCACATTGCATAATTTTGGCAGACCCTTCTACCCCAAAAACATGAAATTCCTGAAAAACGTGATGATGATGTCATCATCACATTTTTTCGGGCATTTATTGTTTTTGGGGTAGCAGGGTCCATCAAAAGTATGCAGTGTGGGTGCTCGTTGGATGTGGAATAAAATTACGCATTCAATGAGCTTTCTTGCTCGGAATTTAAGTAAAAACATAGGGAGTAATGTCGAAAATATGAACAAAAAAAATAGTTTTTTCATTCTTCCTCCAAAATTAATAACTATTATTTTATTATTTTAACTATTATTTTATCATTTTCCTTAGGAGGCCCATTTTAGACCTCAAATTTCCTCTAATGATACATTCAATCATTTAGCATGTTCATCATTTTCATCAATCAACAAATACAATTACAGATATGAAATAGACAAGAATACTTATCTTATGAGGAAGCTCGTCCTGCAACCAGCTATGTCGCTGCAATGTTCCACCCAACCATAGGCCAATGTGCCCTCAATATCTTAGCAACACTGCCACCCCCGAGCTGGTCATGATTCCCTAAGGAATAAGGAAACTAAGTAAGCTCACACATAGCCAAAGATACAACACTATTCATCCAAGACAACACAGTTGGGTTTATCAGGCTAAGAGTGCACAACAGCACATAACCAAGCCAACAAGTTGGGTTTATCAAGTTATTAGGAGATGGAAGCACTGTATGCTAAGCTAGTGGGACACTAAAGAGCTAAGGACACCTACACCAGAACTAGCCTCACTTCTAGGACACCCACACACACCCAACACAAGGAATCAGTCCCTTCTCTGCTGCATAGTCCCTCAGGCCCTGACTCCCTTCCAGTGCTATTCACGGGGTGCAAAGAAGAAAGCCATCCCTCTAGCTCTATCTATGATGCTCCCAAACACACCAGGTTTACCAAGCAGACTCTTTTCCACTCCTACATAGTCCAAATACCAACCACTGCATACACACAACAAAACCGAGCAATTCATAGCTTCGAGGAAGAAAAGAGAAACATCACCGCAGCCAAAATGGTGATACACAACTTAGACCAGCAAGATGATCCTAGAGTTTTTATTGGCCCTAATGTGTCTAAAAAAACTCAGCAAAAACCCACACTTGTGGAGAAAAACAACAACCCAAAAGTGGAGAAAATACAACCACTAATACTCAGCCACATGAGGAGAGGACACACCACCTGTGTGGAGGTGGATTATATCCATACAGACCACAAATTGAAGGAAATTGCACACACACAACAAAATCAAAAGAGGAATACTGAAATAGTCATCGTATGCATGCATGAAGACCGAGTGACCACGTGAGGGAAAATCCCAAACCTACCGATGAGGAGAAAACGTCCAGGAACCCCAAATTGTAAATGAGAATCCACAACATCCAAAAAACTCAAAAGGTGAATTCCACACACACAGGAAAAATTGTGAATTCCCAAAAATGGCTCCCCACCAGCTCTCTACATGAGAACAATGAAGAATAATGGAAGAATGGGTCCTATCCTCTCTTCCTTCCCATGTGAGGGTGAATGAATCTCCTGGAGGAATGTGCATGTGGGAAATGACTGACAGTCTTGCCACACACCACTACCCATGCAATAAATGTCCCCAACCAACTCCATAGTATTTAATTTGGTAGTTGAATGAGACAAGGAAAGGTGAGTAAGTCAAAAGGGTGGGTGACAACTAAATGGGTTTAACAACTGACACTTGGCTTTGCCCCATTGGCCCCAAGGGTTAAATAATTTCCCTCACTATCCTTAGGAAAATCATGCCCTTTTCATTATGGTTTCATTGGCATAGCTGGTTGTGGGTATTTTTAATTAAAATGCATGTTTACATGATGCCAAAATTAATATGTTCCAAATAGTATGATATACCATCGGCAACGATTTTAATCGCTGAAACATAAAACAACCAAAATGATGGCGGGGATTTTTCCTTTAGCTCCATACCACGCTGAATTACAATATATACATCCTATACATTTTAATGCAAATGGGGTTAAAACCAGGGTGTTACACACCTCCTAGAAATCTAGTTTGCATAGGTCCACATAGATCTATATGAATTAATTCAAGCAGACTAGCTTGCCTCTTTTCTTGATGTACTGGGAATTCATTTCGATGTTGTTTTCCAAGTGCACATGCACTACATTCTAAATGTTCATTCTTTATTACAAGAAGACCTTCAACCATAGATTTCTTTTGAAGTAATACCATATCATGGTGGTTAATATGGCCATTTCTTTGGTGCCAAAGTTCCTTTGTGGTGATTAAGGTCGATGCAAGTGCCCGATGACCGTCTTTGCTCACATCGAGCTTGTATAGTCCTCCACATATTGAACCTGTAGAAAAAATCTTGAATTGGTTTCAAATGTCTTTGATATGGCACTGGTACTTTTCAAACTCTACCTTTAGGTCATTCTCAGTTATGGTTGAAACATATATTAAATTTTTCTTAATGCTAGACACATACATGACATTATGAATCTGTCTCAATTGACCATTAGATAATTTCACTTTTATTATTCCATAACCTTGCACTTGGTGTGACTTATTATATTGTAAATAGATATGAGTGACATCATGTTTCTCATTATATTTATCGAACCATTCTCTCTTACAAGACATGTGAAGATGCACCTGAATCTATGAACCATGCATTCCCATCACCTATCTCAACAGACAGAGCATCTTCAGAAATAAATAATCTCAAATTTTTAAAGTCAATAATTTCTTAGGTGTTTGTATTTCCAAAATTTCCATTGTGACCTCCATTGTAGTTTCTATTTCTATAGTATTTCTTCTGATAATGATTTCTATTGACGTGTCTTGGTTTGCCCCAATGATGACCATCTACATTATTTCTATCAGAATTGGTTTGACCATTCCTTGTGTAAGCGAGCCTATAGGCTCTGCTTTGTCTTCCTTCTAATTCTTAGTTACTTGCATTTGTATGTTCATGGGACACCACATCTCTACTGTGCGATACTCTAAACTGTTGTTGGATGCCATTCTCCTTACAGTATTTCTTGAAAGATCCACACACATACTCTCCATCATTGTCAGATCTGAGAATTTTAATGCATTTTTCTGTCTGCTTTTCAATCATGGTTCTGAACTCCTTGAAGTATTCAAATATATTTCATTTTCCTCCTTATGAAGTACACCCATGTGTATCTAGATATATCATCAATAAATGTCAGAAAATATGATGCACCTCCTAAATATATAGTTTGCATAGGTCCACATAGGTCTATATGAATTAGATCAAGCAGACTAGCTTGCCTCTTTTCTTGATGTACTAGGAATTCAGTTCAATGTTGTTTTCCAAGTGCACATGCACTACATTCTAAATGTTCATTCTTTATTACAGACAGACCTTCAACCATAGATTTCTTTTGAAGTAATACAAGATCATTTTGATTAATATGGCCACACCTCTAGTGCCAAAGTTCCTCTGTGGTGATTATGGTGGATGCAAGTGCTTGATGGCCATCTTTTCTTACATCCAACAGGTACAGTCCTCCACATATTGAACCTATAGCAACAATATTGAAGTGGTTTTGAATGTCTTTGATATGACACTGGTACTTGCCAAAATCTACCTTCAGGTCATTCTCGGTTATGGTTGAAACAAATATTAAAATTATCTTAATGCCACACACATACTTGACATTATGAATCTGTCTCAGTTGACCATTAAATAATTTCACTTTTATTATTCCATAACCTTGCACTTGGTGTGACCTATTATCTCCTAAATAGATATGAGTGCCATCATGTTTCTCATTGTATTCATCGAACCATTCTCACTTACAAAACATATGTGTAGATGCACCTAAATCTATGAACCATGCATTCTCATCGTCTGTCTCAACAGACAGAGCATCTTCAGAAATAAATAATCTCATATTTTTAAAGTCATTAATTTCAGAGGTGTCTTTATTTGCAAAATTTCCATTGTGACTTCCATTGTAGTTTCTATTACTATATAATTTATTCTGATAATGATTTCTATTGAGGTGTCTTGGTTTTCCCCAATGATGACCATCTACATTATTTCTATGAAAATTGGTTTGACCGTTCCTTGTGTAAGTGAGCCTATGGGCTCTACTATGTCTACCTTCTAATTGTTAGTTACTTGCATCTGTATGTTCATGGAACACCACATCTCTACTATGCGATACTGTAAACTGTTGTTGGATACCATTCTCCTTATAGTATTTCTTGAAAGCTCCAAACACATACTCTCTACCATTGTCAGATCTGAGAATTTTAATGCGTTTTTCTGTCTGCTTTTCAATCATGGTTCTGAACTCCTTGAAGTATTCAAATACATCTCCTTTCCTCCTTATGAATTACACCCATGTGTATCTAGATCTATCATCAATAAATGTCAGAAAATATGATGCACCTCCTAAAGATCTAGTTTGCATAGGTCCACATAGGTCTGTATGAATTAATTCAAGAAGACCAGTTTGCCTCTTTCCTGGATGTAATGGGAATTCATTTTGATGTTGTTTTCCAAGTGCACATGCACTACATTCTAAATGTTCATTATTTATTACAGGAAGACCTTGAACCATAGATTTATTTTGAAGTAATACAAGATCATGGTGGTTAATATGGCCATCCCTCTGGTGCCAAAGTTCCTTTGTGGTGATTAAGGTGGATGCAAGTGCCTAATGACCGTGTTTGCTCACATCCAACTTGTACAGTCCTCCACATATTGAACCTATAGCAACAATATTGAAGTGGTTTTGAAAGTCTTTGATATGGCACTAGTACTTGCCAAACTCTACCTTTAGGTCATTCTCGTTTATGGTTGAAAAATATATTAAATTTTTCTTAATGCTAGGCACATACATGACATTACGAATCTGTCTCAATTGACCATTAGATAATTTCACTTTTATTATTCCATAACCCAGCACTTGGTGTGACCTATTATCTCCTAAATAGATATGAGTTCCATCATGTTTCTCATTGTATTCATCAAACCATTCTCTCTTACAAGACATATGTGCAGATGCACTTGAATCTATGAACCATGCATTCTCATCATCTCTTTCAACAAACATAGCATCTTCAGAAATAAATAATCTCATATTTTTAAAGTCATTAATTTCAGAGGTGTCTATATTTGAAAATTTTCCATTGTGACTTCCATTGTAGTTTCAATTTCTATAGAATTTCTTCTAATAATGATTTCTATTGAGGTGTCTTGGTTTTCCCCAATGATTACCTCTACATTATTTCTATCAGAATCAGTCTGAGCCATACCTTTGTGTTTTTGATGAAATCTGCCTCTGTCTCCATTCCATTGTTTGCTTCTATCTCCATTCCATGGTCTACTCCATAGTTTTCCTCTGTGTGGATATCGACCTCTTGCCATCAATGCCAAGTCTGAACCTCCGACATCGAGATCATAGTTCTTCATTCATTCTTCTTCTTGGATTAGAATCCCTCTAAGTTCTTCAAAATTTGGGGGTTTTTCTCTCGCTGCAAGTGCTAAAATAAATACTGTAGTCTGGCAATAAGCCTTTTAGAGTGGCTATTTCTAAGTCAGAACTTTCAACAAATTCACCTATGTCACCCAATTTATCAATGAATTCTTTAATGCAAGAAATATATTTTCTTACCCCTTCATTAGCCTCCATCTTGATTGGAAATAATTTGGTTTTGAGAAACAAAACCCAATTTGCATCAGTTGTTTGATACAGACCTTTGTCCCATTTTTCCTTAGATGTCATATAGTTTTTGATATGTAGAATGATGTTGTCTTTAATAGACATCCTCAAATGTCAGTTTTGCTTTCAGCTCCTGCTTATTCCAGTACAGAAGCATTGCTGAAGTTGCACCACGCATTAGCGGATTCAAGCACAACCATCATCTTAAATTTCCAATTTAAGTAATTTTCACCATTTAATTTGAGTGCTTCATTGATATACGTATCAACAAGGTGGATTTTACATTTTACCTTAATTCGGATGATCCAAAGAATTGATCTTTATACAACCAGAGAAGAAAATTTGAGAACCGCACTTGTGACAAAAGGAACATGAATTTTTGGGGGTGGTGCCATCCTTCTCCTTCACTATTTCAGTGGTACCACCGCTCCTCCTCTTTGGCTTGAAGGCGGTGCCACTGCTTTTTCTTTGCAAAATTTCTGGAGGCACAGATCCTACCCTTCAGCTGATAGGCGGTACCAGCCAAGAGCTCCACACTTCTGGTGAAATCAGAGAAGGCAATTACTAGCAAAAAAAAGTTAACACTCATGGCAGCGGTCTTACGTACTAGGCTCTCCACCCGCGATCTACTTTCCCACCAATGAAATGGAAATGGAAATGGATCTCTCCCACTAGTGATCTCCTCTACTGATTTATGGCAATTACTGGCGAATTGAAATGAATCTCCACGGTGATGGTGAAATCATAGCTCACAAGGTAGAAGGAGCAGCGATCTCTAGCCTATCGGCTCACCACTCCACAGTGATCTTCACTTCGGTAGCGAGCTCCTTCAAATATAGTGCAGCAAAAAAAAATTCTACACTTTTACAGTGGGCGGTGGACTCGAGCTTATCAGTAGCAATCTCCACCACACAAAAGGCTCCAATGGCGATTTCCTTTGGAGGGCTTCTCCTCCTCAAGAAACGACCTTCTCCTTCAACTATTTTCCCTCACAATTCTGCCCTTGAACTCTTTCGTGTGGATATCTTCACGCCAATACTCTCGGGAGCATCAAACAACGATGGTGAGAAGAAAAAACAACTTACCTTCTCACAATCCAGCTTCTCACAGCCATCAGTACTCAGGAATTGAGTCTTCTCATAGCTGTAGTGTTGCTTCTTCAGTAGTAAATTACCAAGTCTGCACACACAGTGATGGACGCTCTCCTCCAGCGTTCAACTTTCACCCAATTCCAACAATCTGCTCCTTGTGATTTGTTGCTTCTCTTTCAACGTGATGGATACAGCTCTAAAAAAAATCAACTCCTTCAATTCTTGCACTCAGCCTTGGAGCTCTGATACCAACTAAGAATTAGAAGGAAGACAAAGCAGAGCTCATAGGGTCCCTTATAGAAGGAATGGTCCAATTCAATTGATTAATGGAAAGAAATTACAATATATAGATGTAGCTTATCACAACAAACCAACACCTAGATCCATAAGAAATGGACCTAAAATCTAAATATAAAAATGGCACATCAACCCTAAACCTAGATACTCTGGCAAGCATTTCTACATTATTCCAACACTATGGTCACTTTGCTTAATTTTATGTCTACTGCCTTGACTTTCTTCGAAGTTGTAAACTTGATGTTTGACTAATAAGTTAATTAGAATGTGTTTGTTGTGGAAAGGCTTAGAGGGAATTTTTGATGTGGTTGTTGTAGTGTTGATAATATAGGATATTCATGCTACTTTTTGCTAGGTTATAAAATTTCTTACACATGAATAAATTTTTTTTAAATGTTAGGTGCAAAATTTTTTATGTGTAAAAATTTCAAGATAAAAACAATTATATATTAATAAAAAAAATTAGAATAAAAAAATTACATATTGATATATTGATGTAAATAAACATGACTATCAAACTTTAATTTACTAAATCTAGAATTACATAATATGAGTAGCTATTACTCAGTGATGCGGAGAATAAGATCGACATCGTCCTTTTATTTATTTATACAAATGAAAACTCAACTGAATTGAATGAGTAGAAGAAGAGGAGCAGTCTAGTGAATAATATTATGATGGAAGTAGATCATGAGATGGGACTAGGAATGGTCATCAGATCCAGATCAAGATGAGTATTTGAATTTATTCTGGAGAAGCTCTACCAGCTTGGCATCGATCAAGAAAGCTTTTGCAAGAACTATTGGATCTACCGGAGGAGAGGCTCTAAACAACGTCCTTACGACCTACTGAGTTCCTGGATTCTAGCTGTTCAGTGCAAAGAAGGCCACAGCGTTAACAGAGCCAATATTGAGTTGGAAATGCACAAGACCTCTCAGGAACACAGACACGTCTCCCTTTTCAAGCGTTGTGGAAAACAATGTGTTATTGGTGGTGATGAAGCCCACTAGGAGAGTACCCTCTATGACAACCAATATTTTGGTGGCCCGTGGATGAGTGTGAGGGGGATTGAGGCCCAAAGTGTTGGAAAAATGTAATTACTCGCAGATCTGTACTTGACTTCTAGCCGACTCCGTCAGAGTCGTACAAGTCAAGATCTTGTCTGTCAGTCTAACAAGAGGGAAGTGTCCACGAGTAGGCAATGTAAATCAATCAAATTTATTTATGAATCTAATTTGTTAGGTATATATTTATTACAGTCTTTAATGGTGAGTCAATTGACCCATGCAGAAGTAATCTTCAGGTTTCCTATAAATAGAAGAAGCAAATTGTAAATCAGTTTACACAGACACAATAGACAATATACATTGAAGGAACTCAGGGTGAGAAAAGAGAAGTCGAAACTCAAGATTCTATGCATGTGATTTAGTCGAAGAGCTAAAGCTCTGTAGACTGACAAGTCTGGACCGACCAGTTTGTAACCATCAAGTTTGTAATACTTTTTTATTTCCACATAGTTAAATATATGAAATAGTTTGTGGTTGAATGCATGTTTATTTGGCCACACATATTTCCAGATTTACTTCTGTAAATGTCTTTTACAATTACTATTAAGTGAAAGATCAAAGAACCCATAAAAATCTCACCACGTGAAAGTTCCAGGTTTTACGACACATTGGTCGACTCAAGTCTTCCTACATATTTGCGCATATGTTTTTATAAGTTCTTTGGATGTGTTAATGTGTCCATTTTTACTCTATCTTACTCACAGGTGAAAAGCATTTGTAATTTCTTAAGTCTTTAGACTAAGAAACTTACTCTGTAGATTTTGACCAAAGTGAACTGACTTGATTGGTCGGTTGAGTCAGCCGACTGAAGTGAGCCGACTTGGTCGAAGCAGCCGACTTGGTCAAAGAGAAGAAGTCATCCGACTTGGTCAAAGTGACAAGTGGTCGAGGTAAAAACCGGTCGGTAGAACCGACAAGTAAGTCGAAGTAAATTTAGTCAAGTGGAAGATCGACTAAAATTTATAAACTTGTCTAGTCGGACATAAACAAGTTTCACTCGACAAGTAAAAAGAAAAAGGGGTCGACATGAAAAGTGAAAATTAAAATTTTATATCGACTGATCTCTAAACTCAATTTTAGTCGGCTTGGTTTTGGCTATCTGGTATCAGATCCAATTTCATATCAGAGCAAGGTTCATATCAAAGAAAGGTTTATATCAGCCCAAGATTTAGGAGAGAAATCTTGTCTTAAAAGGTGGAAATTAATTTTCTAAGGAAAGTTAATTAAAAATTAAAATGGCTTCCACTTCTGGTTCATTGCAAACTCCAATTTTATAGGAAAGAATTATGAATATTGGTCTTTAAAAATGAAGGCTTTATTCAGAGGTCAAGATGTCTGGGAGATAGTCCAGTATGGTTATGCAGAACCA